>CALYLW010000569.1:5000-95944 GCA_944989445.1 Ampullaceana balthica
AACGAGAACAATGTGTGATTGTGGCTAGTCTAGCGCGCACTTACAATCGGACAACATCAACTATCTTAACAATTCTCAAGAACATAAAAAATGTCAAGAATGTCTACGAAAAGGTTACCACATATTTTCCTCAAATTTTGAAGCGTAAGCAAAAACAAATGTCTTTAGACAGTTTTCTAGTTAAAAACGTATATTTTAGGGTTTTTTTTTCAAATCTAAATTTTGCATTCCAGGTAGTTACACTCTTTAATAAATCAAAAGTAATTTTATTTTAATAAATGTTAAAACAAATTTTTGAAAAATTGATTATATTTTGAGCAAGGCACGCATTATCGTATTTTACTTTGATTTGTATGGGAAAAATTGTTTCATTTAATGAGTGTTTAGCTTAACGTGTACGACTCTGGAAGGAATTATGCTCGTTATGAGAGCTTCAACTGTGGTCGAGTGGCAGCGCGCTCGACTGGCGTTCCGATGGTCACGGTAAAGGCAAGGATTTGTTCCCGGAGCCTAGGGCGTCCCTGAGTCACCCAGCTCCGAATGGGTACCTAACTCTAGTTAGGCGGCTGGGTAATGCATGGAACACACAAAGCCGTGGCCTGTGAACGCTGCATCACTTGCCAACAGATCATCTGTCATGATCTGTGGACGCAATTATCTTGTGCATAGAAGGAGCGTCTGTATAGATTAAATATATAGATATATTATGGCTGTTAACGATGTATTTAAAATTAATCGTTAACTTTTGAAACATTAATAGTATTAGCTAAGCATAAATTGTATATATTTTATAAAGTATATATAAATATATATATTTACATGTATATACCATAAAATATACACTTAACTAACTTTAATAGGCCAATTTAATGACATAATGATAATTGAATGATATTATTGATTATTAAGAGTTTTACTATTTACTTAAAGTCATTTACATTCAGTAAATAGTAAAGTTGAAATAAAGAATAGGCCCGCTGCAAAGAGTCAAGAAAGTATCTAACTATAAAAGACTATCAACTATAATTTAGTATTAAGTTTGATTTAGAATAAATGTACTAATACTACGTATCATTACTTTTAACAGTGACTTAACAGTGCTAAAAGTATTTCAGACATATACAGCGTAACTGGTCTTAAAAATGAGTAAAGGAAATTCCAATCTTTATATCCACTCAAATAATTGATAGAAGCACCGGAAGCCATATATATGATGACTGAATTATTTATTTTTTTAGAAAACTGTGACGTAAAACACGAAATTCCGGGGAACACCTTTAGCGAACAGTTCATTGTGCAGAAAAGTTTTTCCGTAAATTTTCGTTGTTAGCTCATTTTTAAAACTTTTTTGTTGCATGTAATTTCAATAATTGTCCGAATACGCGCACAGCATCAGCATTTAAAAATAAAAGAAGCGTGGCTGACCCCTTACGTTGAGGCCTTTGAGTAAATACGTGGATTCACCCCCTAGCGGCGGCCCTGAATGTATCTTTGGGGTGTTTAACCGACTAAACCATCATCCCAAATTTGCATATTATATTAGATATGAGACAATGTATATTTAATAAAACATGATTTCATTAGCTATGGACTGTAGTTCTTGGGTATCTTGTACGATTACCGAGATGATGGAGATGTATATGGTTTATGGAAAGTAAGATTATTTTTTTAAAACCAGAAATAATTTTTTAATGATACTTTTTAAAAAAAAATTATTGTCATTGAATAAAACTTACTGTAGAAGTACAAGTGATAAAAATAAAAGTGTATCGTTATAATAAAACATATAAATTATTGTATTCATAAAGGACAATAAAAAAATAAAAAACTTCGTTAACAACATTCTGCTAATTTACAATAGTAATCACATATGCAAATAAACAGTTGATGTAAATTACTGTTTGAAAATTTGGAAATGTTTTTGAAAGGATTTGAAAATCAATAACATTTGAAAGCTTTTCATTTGTGGCGTTAACAGTTCCTCTAAATAAATAAAAGTCGATCACATGTCTGCAGGGCCGGATTAAGCCATCTTGGTGCCCGAGGCACAAACCCACATGGGTGCCCCCTTCTGTCCCGATCCCCCACTGACCGCTGGTATGTTCAATATTAAGCAAACCAACTAACAAACAAAACAGTTGTTAACACACAGGGGCGTCACAAGGAATTGCGGGAGGTGCGGGCCGCACCGGATGACACCAAAGGTTAAAATTCTGTATGCCTCGTTATTTGGCATTGGCATACTTGGAGGAGGTCTATGGGCTAAGTTGTGAGGGGGTGACGCCATTACCTACCGAACTGGATGACACCCACCCTAGTGACGCCGCTGTTAACACATATGTCTGTACTAGTGTCACTCAAATAAAACCTACGATATTTTATTTCTGTATTAAAATTAATATTTCATTAATTGTGTCATAACAATAGACAAACATACTGTAACTTTTTTAATAGACGAGAAAGTCAGAGAAAGCAAACCTTTACATTTAAAAAATCTTTATTCTAGATTTACATCTGGCAAAGTACGTCATCAAAGTTATTTTTGCGCAAAATATCGGTCTCAATCATCAGCAAAGATAAGGAATCAAGCCTTTATTATTTCATTATCGATCTACCATTAATACATTGGAAAAGCAAACTGGATGTTGTCTCTATTACTTTGTATAATTCTGCACGACTCAACGTGTTCTTTCAGATTTTCATGCACAAAACTTGTGGCGAATATATAAGTGTAACTTTTGTAGTTCGGTAAATAAATTATTGTTCAGATCTTCAGGATAAGCATTTATTAGTCCTATATAACACTGAGATGTTTGTGGTACATCGACCAAACAAGAAAATCTAACTGCTATATCATTATATACCTATACTCATCTACCCATCTGTCTCAGTTTGTTAAAAATGGCGTAAAAAGCAAATATACGAAATTTGTCTGTGGCTTTCAGAGATACCTCAGGGCATCACCATCAATGACCACTGTCTTTCATGCGAGTGATCTACTAGTGAAGAATACAAATTGGCACTCATTTTCAAGTTCACGTGCTCATTTTGTAGAGCTTGACTGAATCTGTGAAAATGTAACACTTCTTCCCAAAAGGCAAGCGTGAGAGCAAATTCTAATTCGTGTATCTTCTTTGCAATTTTTGTATGCTTCTCTAATGGTCTCCCCCTTCTGTGACAGGTCTAATTGTAAACACTCTAAGTTTTATATAATCTAATGATGTTACTTTAGAATAGCTTTAGTTCCAACAGCATATGCTTCCCATCTGGTATCGGAAGTGTGTTTACCAGCGTTCAATCCACAAAGCATCCTTTCAGAATCTTCCATCTGTTGGTTGAAGCTGAGAAAAAAGTATCTATCAATTGCACTGTATGGAAGAAGTTTATTGCCTCTAAACAAGAGTCAACGGCACTTCTGCCTACCAGATTTAGTGAATGGGTAGCACAGGGTATGTAGATAGAAAACTAATTTTCCACTAGAATTTTTTTCTGCATGCCCTAGTAATACCAAGACATATTAGCTGCGTTATCCGGGACTGACCTCTGCATTTCGCAAAATCAATATTGCAAACTTCACGTAAGTACTGCAACTCTTGCTTATCCATACCTTCACCGGTGTGACTTTGCAGCTCCAAGAAAGTCAAAAAACGCTCAATGGGCTCTCCCTCTACCATATATCGAAGAACAACGCATAACTGATCTTTAAGTGAAATATCAGGTATTGACAAGCTGAAATAACCGGAAGCCTTTACTTCATCTATAATTACTTGATGGACTTTTGGGGACATAATTTTAATCAGTTCTTCACATATAGTTTGGGATACATACGAAGGATTTCATTTTCCAGAATTTCCTTATTTCTAAATGTGTGATGCTAAAAAAGGATGAAACTGACTGACAAACTCCAACAACCCTAGAAAAATTCAATTTTGTAAAGATCCAAATTTTTCATTTGTCCATTTAAAGGCGATTTCAGGAGTGGATTAAGATTGCACTGGGCCCCTGGCTGCAATTCCACCTGGGGCCCTCTCCAGCCACTTTATTATACAATTATAAAAATAGGATTTGAGGATTTATAATTATAAAATACTTTGTGTACATTTCAGGAAGTTTAATATTTCGTATTTATCAAACAAGGTTAATTTACTTGGGGTTTTGACAAAAAAGGTGGGCGCCGTAGGCGCCCTAAAGCCGGTGTAGGCGCCCTAGGCGCCCTACAACCCCTAGTTAGTATATAAATATCAAGTTCGTTGTTTTCATTACACAATTCGTTTGTGCATTTTGTATGTTATTCCTATTCTGTATGTTTACATACGATGTTTGTTACAAAATAGGAAAAAGTCGATGATATAAAGTAGACCTTAAATAATTTTTTATACATTGTCAAATTTAAAACAAAAAAAATTTAATGAAATACGATGTTATATACATTATCTGCACTTGCTAAGTAACAAGCTTTTAACTCGTGTATATAAATAAAATGGAGAAAACCAAAATGAGTTTCTATCGAGCCTGCGTCATCAGTACGCTGCATGCTATATGGGAGTGAGACATGAACCACTTATTCATCCCATGAGCGCAAGCTAAATAACTTCCGCTTGAGGTGACTGCGTCGCATCTATGGCATTAAATGTCAGGACAAAGTGCCAAGTAGTGAGGTCCTGATGCGTGCCAATATCCGAAGCAATTTCTCAATCCTTAGTCAAAGACGCCTAAGATGGCTAGGACATGTAAAAAAACAATGAGCCCGGGTCATATCCCCATGACTCCGATTTAAAGATATCAACCTCCAAAAAATATACTGAGGGCTTACAAGTAGAGAACGTATCAGTCAATCTTTATCTAGAGTCTTTTAACGCGTGTTTATTCAGTTTAAACATGTAACTAAAATATTTATCAATAAATTTTTTATCCAATTTATAAAACCAGAAGCACACAACCAGTTGCTCTATCTGAATGCTGTTGAATGTAATTCTACGTGCACCAAGGGTCTGAGACATGGGATCGACGGCTGTGTACTTCGAGGAACTGTTAATGCCACAAATGGCAAAATTTCAAATTTCTTTGGTTTTCAAATACAGACATCGCCCTTAAGTATTTTTAAATATGTAAGTCAATTCAATTATTCATTTATTCTTAAGACTTGTAGTTATTTATTAAAGATTAACACACGTTTTCCTCTTCCGGCTTTATTATAACAAATTTTACAATTTCGGAAATCGTAAATGCCATGCTGTCTGTAGCCTCATACCGCATACTACAAGCCCACCGAAGCTAACAATTGAAATAATAGTATTTTAATATGTATGGTTTGATAGTTAAAATGTCAATAAATACTATTTAGCAAATAATAAGTTATAAAATGAATATGCTTTCTAGAAAATTGTCCAATGTTTCCTAATAAGTAAAGAAAACCTTAAACCGAAGACAAATTAAGCATGTTTGTTCACCATTTTAATGTATTAAAATGCATTTTTGTTCAAACATGAAAATAAACGTGTTATTTTATAAGAATTGTTCTATTGGATATCCAACCACAATCCTACATTACAATGGAGAAAGAAATTAGAGAGTTTTGTTTTCTTTTTTTATTAGATGTTTTATCAAAAGTTTATTTTTATCAAATCAGAGTCGATTTTTTTTAAAAGAATGTTTTTCCAAATTCTTTTAGCGACGCTTTCCATAGAAATTTATAAAAATAGACATATTACAAGAAAATCTCGTCGTGAAAAATACAAAAAAAAATTTTTTTATTAGGACAAAACACAACCATATTTTGGTCATGTCTATAAAAGACTATAAAAACATAGAAATTCCGAAAATGACCAGGACTTAAAAATTATTTACACATTGGTGTATATATTGGGTTATGAAATATTTGCTGAATACACATTTCATTTAATTCAGCCTTTAACTACATCGTGTAGGTCGATTTGAATGAAAGAAATATATAAACATATTTTTATGAATAAATAAACAAAGGAAATATATTAATAATAATTAAACTAATTTCAATATTCTTGGGAGAATTAAATATCATTAGAGAGACATTAAAAGAAATATTTGAAATTCCCTAACAGAGCATTCTGGTCAAGTGGCAAATGAAGCAGCGTTTACAAGTTTCTATAACCATTGAATATGGGAAATTGTGTAGTTTGCACAATGCCCTGACTCCTTTATTTCCCGAACCAATGCCAGGTACCCAATCGGAGCTGGGTGAAATCAGGGAGACCCTTATCCACAAAAATAAGCCCCTGCCTTTGCAGAGATTCGAGCCAGCGACTCCCGCTACGCCCGCCAAGCGCGCTGCAGCTCGACCACCTTGCCCTCTGAGGGAGTTATGGAAGTTCATTTTTTGGCAGTTTGTTTATATTTAATTTGTATGCATCCCTATTTTTTGCTGGGTAAAATAATGTTTGTCCTACTTAACGTCATTTTAAAATTTTCTAGCAAATAATAGATAATTTTAAATAAAAAGTTCGTATGTTTGTGTTTGTTTATTTGTATCTCTCTCTCTCTCTCTCTCTCTCTCTCTCTCTCTCGCTCTCTCTTATACTATTTAAATGTACCGACTTAATAACAATTTTAAAAAATATACAAGAAGACGTGCAAAGAAAACTTCTTCGTAAACTGAAGGATACACATTCATAAGTATAATGCTGAAGAAATGACATCAATATTTGTCAAATGTACTAGTCATGAGTATAAAGTGAACGAATTTTTTAAAATAAGAATGCTTTGGAAAAAACACTCATTTTGCCTTAAAAATGGAAAGCATACGAAGGAGGATTTAAGCTACATTTTGATCCTCGAAATATTTATTTATGAATAGAGCGAAAGAAAATGTAAGAATATCTAGCATACGATGATGAGTATCATTATTACTGCAAATAAATTGTTAGTACTTCGTGGCTCTAAACAAGATGCAACTATTGAACTTCATAGAAATTTTGAGATGTCTAAATAGGATCATGTGCTAAAGCATATATATTATGACATGAGAAGTGAACATATTTTCTAGTGAAAAAGAAAATTATTTGCATGAACTAATTAACAAGTTATCATATTTGAACACAAGGAATAATTTGTTTTTTTTAATCAAGAGTAAAAAACTATAACTTGACATTTTTACAGATTAAAAAAAAACCCTGATATTCTGAAGTTCTATCTGTCATCGTCATTTTACTAACGTAGAATATTTTAATAAGAAGATAAATATCGGCCGTAAAAAGTGTGTCTGTTTGTGAGTTGACACTATGAGCTTATCGCACAGAGTGGCACCAACCCCAACTACGTCATAATGCTTTCATCTGTCTTCTTGGCTTTTTTCTTGAAAATATGGTTAATGCTTCAATTTCTACTGGCATAATATCAATTCTAAATTTACTCTTTTGAAATGTATTTCCCCCCAGTCAAATTTCTTTACCTAAACCTTATGCTATAAAATAACATTTAGAACATTCAAAGGCTATTAAATACCATCATTTTGTTTTTTCAGATCTGCTCAGCTGGCTTGTCTTCTTGTAGTGGACAACTCCCTAGCGCCTTCTTCAACACACAACTTCACATTTTCGTATTCTGTTTGTGGAGAAGCAGTAAACTCAACAACTTGCCAAGTCACTACAGGTATATTAATTTTGAAAAAAAAATGCGTTTATAACTTGTAGCCTATTATAACAAATAGTAACAGTGCTTGAAATACTAAACGAAATAGAAGAGTTGTCGGAATTTGATTATTTGTCAATAAAAAAAAAGTTTATTAGCAATTACTATTCACCGATGGTTCAACTAGATTTTTTTTTATTATTATCTCTATTCTTCTCTTTTTGTGAGTTAAGCTTGACTTATGAGCATTCTAGTGTTTCTGAAAAATAATTATGTGGAATTATTTAACATTAAAAATTGTTTTTGTTATTTTTCTTTCAACAGTAGTTAATCGCTTTTTTTCATTTAGAAAAAAAAATAATCAAATTCTGTAAATATGATGATAGTTTGATGATTTATTAGATACTAGCAGACCCGTCGTGCGTTGCACACGATCTCAGTAAAAATGAATAAATTTAAAGAAACCAATGAGTGTTATGTTTAAAAACAATTATGCAGAAACCTTCGCGGAAGAGTGGAAAAAATTCCAAGTTTCATAGCAAACGGATAAATAAATTAATAATTAAATAGCGTACAAAAGAAGGAACGATATTAAGGGCCCCGGCCCAAAAATGAGTGATAATATAGTTTTTTTTATTGCCATTGTACTCAAGCTATATTCCTCAATATCGTGTAAAATTGAAATAGGGAATACAATTATTAAAGTTCAGTAAAAAGACATTTGGGGCCCCCAGCTCCGAGGGAATGGACATTAGGAGTTCAGTGCACTATAGTAATATAGGCTCTTAAGTTTTTATATACTAAGTTTGGTCAAAATCCAGTTATTTTCTTATTATCTAACGCTTAAACTACTTTTTATATAGCTAATATAGGGGGAAAATGACATTAAGGGGCCCCCGGCCCATTCGGTGCAAGAGGTCAACTTCAAAATCCTGTTCATTTTAATTCAGTTTTATTGTGGATATATTTCTCAAGATCTTTAAAAATTGAATAGGAAAAATATCTTAAACATATACGAAAAAAAGACATTTGGGGCCCCCGGCCCACGAAGATATTGACATTAGAAGTTCAGTGACCCTATAGTATTTTAATATGGGCTACCAAGTTTTTGTATACAAAGTTTGGTGAAGATCTATTCTTTACTAAGTAGCAAACGCATAAACTAATATTTATATAGCTCATATAAGCAAAAAACAAATTAAGGGCCCCGGGGCCCATTCAGGGCAAGATATGAAGTTCAGAAACCTGTTCATTTCAATATGGATAATAGTGGATACATTTACTCATTATTTGTCAAGTTTTTGTAATAATTGAATTGAGGAATAAAATCTTAAAAGTTTAATAAAAAGGTATTTTGGGCCACCAGCCCCGAAGGAGTGGCCATTAGGAGTCAATTGCCCTATAGTATTATAATATGGGCTACCAAGTTTTTGTATACAAAGTTTGGTTAAGATCTATTCATTTACTCAGTAGATAACGCTTAAACTAATTTTATATAGCTCGTATAAGCAAAATATGACATTATGGCCCCCCGGCGCCCCATGAGTGTTAAATTTTGAAAAAAAGTAGCCAGTTACCATCCCGGGAGCATACTCAACAGTCTCGAAAAGTTTCATGACGATCGGTAAATGGTTTAGTCAGCTATAAAGGACATGCACACACACACAGAGACATACTTTGACTTTTAGATAGATAGATATACTAGTAGACCCGTCGTGCGTTGCAACGATCAAAGTAAAAAGGAATAAATTTAAAGAAACCAATGAGTGGTATGTTTAAAAATAATTATGAAGAAATCTTCGTGGAAGTGTGAAAAAAAAATCCAAGTTTCATAGCAAACGGATAAATAAATTAATAATTAAATAGCGTACAAAAGAAGAAACGATATTAAGGGCCCCGGCCCCAAAATGAGTGATATTATAGTTTTTTTTATTGCCATTGTACTCATTTCTTAAACGTTTAAGATTTTATTCACTATTCAGTAATTAACAATCTTGACAAATAATGACACTTGTATCCATTATTATACAAATTGAAATTAACAGGTGTTTTGAACTTTATATCTTGCCCAGAATGGGCCCTGGGGCCCTTTATGTTGTTTTTATCTATTGTACTCAATATATATTCCTCAATATCGTGTAAAATTGAATAGGGAATACAATGATTAAAGTTCAGTAAAAAGACTTTTTCGAAGGAATGAAAATTTAAGAGTTCAGTGCCCTTTAGTAATATAGGCTCTTAAGTTTTTATATTCTAAGTTTTGTCAAAATCCAGTTTTTTTCTCAATATCTAACTCTTAAACTACTTTTTATATACCTACAATAGGGGGAAAATAGCATTAAGGGGCCCTGGCCCATTCGGTGCAAGAGGTCAATTTCAAAAACCTGTTCATTTTAGTTCATTTTTATTGTGGCTATATTTCTCAAGCTCTTTAAAAAGTAAATAGGAAAAATATCTTAAACATATACGAAAAAAGATATTTGGGGCCCCGTCCACGAAGATATTGGCATTAGAAGTGCAGTGTCTATAGAATTTTAATATAGGCTACCAAGTTTTTGTGTGCAAAGTGTGGTGAAGATCTATTCATTTACTAAGTAGCTAACGTAGAAACTATTTTTTATATAGCTCATATAAGATAAAAACGACATTAAGGGTCCCAGGGCCCATTCTGGGCAAGATATAAAGTTCAAAACATCTGTTCATTTCAATTAGTATAATAATTGATACATGTGTCATAATTTGTCAAGATTGTTAATGACTGAATGGTGAATAAAATCTTAAACGCTTAAAAAATGTGAATTTTTGGGCCCCCAGCCCCAAAGGAATGAATATTAGCAGTTTAGTGCCCTATAGTATTTTAATATTGGCTATCAAGTTGTCATATACACATTTTGGTTAAGATCCAATAATTTACACAGTAGCTAAAGCTTAAACTAATTTTATATAGCTCGTATAAGCAAAACATGACGATATGGGCCCCCGGCGCCCCATGAGTGTTAAATTTTGAAAAAAGTGATAGTTACCATCCCGGGAGCATACTCAACAGTCTTGAAAAGTTTCATGACGATCGGGTGAATGGTTTAGACAGCTATAAAGGACATTCATACACACACAAACATATTTAAATATTTATATATATATATATATATATATACTTGAAAAATACCCGCACTTTGTAGCGGGAGTGTGCTGACCCTTTATCCAAGTATTAGGTGATGGTTATTACAATTTTTATTTGCCAAGTTAAATTTCAGATTCAACTATTTAGTTAAAATCTTATGAGAAACAGAGATATGCCATTTTACCGCGTGAGTTGTTTTCACTAAATGCAGTGCCTTTTAACATAACCTTACTATTCAAAAGATATGACTTATTAAATAATGATTCTTGCCGACCATAATAACTAAATTTACAATTTCATTCCCACTTGTACAAAATTTACATAACTTATATGTTTTCCGAAAGAGCTCTACCACCCTCGTCACTCAAAAATTTAATATATAATTACGGAACTGCATCGTATCACAATTGTAAGTTATATAATATTTGTAACCACGTCTATGAGATAAAGAACATGTGGCACTATCCCTTTAAAAGGCAAAAGCTAATTGACTCATAGCGCAAATAAACAAAATTATAAATGTACTTTCTAAAATACTATTTTTAAAAAAAACGGTCGTATTAAAATGATATAACAAAATGTGCACACCATATTTAGACAAATAGAAAGCTGAGCCGCATAAAATAAAGTCTTGTTATAAAGTAAATGTACTGGACCAAAATAACTCTTCATTTTGACGTATTTATAATTGACTAAACAGGGAAATAATATTTAACATTTTTATGTCTCTATATTTTACGATTTATATTTACGGTTTATAAGCAATGTGTATAATTTCAAAAAGGAATATTTTTTTTGTTCCCTATTTCGGATAAGGCATCATATTTTGTAAATTATATTCAATGCACACACACACACCAGATTTTATATCTGAAAAATAAAATACATTTTTAAAAAAAAGATTCAACCGTCTGTAAATAAGCGCATCTTAAAAATGATTAAAAGGCAATTTTAGAAACTGGCCTATGCTATTCTGAATACAAAGGAATGAACATAAAAACATATTCAATTCGCAATTCATATTAATTAAGCGTTTTCAGAATCACTTCATTAAATTTAGTCAACTTTTGTTAATACGTTCGGTATTGAAAGTTTATAATGTATAGTGTATATAAAGCTTAAGTAAACAGTTTTAAAGTGTAAGTTTATTTGACATAGGCCATCACTTTCAACATAAAATAAACTCGCTACATCTATGGTTTTTAATTAAATGTCGAGTTATGAATTAAATTTTTAAAAATCCCAATTTTATTCATTGCATGTAAAATATTAATACAATGCATCGTGAAAATAATTGAAATAAAATAATTTAAACGCATATGTAATATATAAAGCTCAGTTGATATTTTTATGTTTGTTTGTTTGTATCCATTAAAAAAAGGCCACTGCTTTTTTCCTTGTTACCATCGCGGAAGTGTACTTATCAAGTACCCGGTGTTTCATGCTTCTACCTACACGGGAAATGTGAGAATTTGTGATTTTCATTTTTTATATAGCTCATATTAGGAAAAAAACTTCATTTTGGCCCCCGGCCCCCAGGAAGTGATAATTTAATTTTTTTCGCCCGTTACCATTGCGTGTTTGTACTCAACAACAGTGGCGTCACTAGGGGGGGGGCGGGGGGGGGCGGGCCGCCCCGGGTGAAACCCATCAGGGGGTGACATCCGAGCCTAAAATTTTACTGTGTACGATTTTATGTCAGAAAACAAAAGATGACACATTTTTTTTAATCTAGAAAGAAATTAAGAAATACAATGAAATACATTAAACGCAAAAATTCATATTAAAAAAAATATCAGTTAACTTGCAACAATAAAACAGTCCCAACACACGAACAACATTAAAACAAATTAGGAAAAAAAGAAAAGAAGTAGTCGCAGCAGAGAGATCTTTAAAAAGGCTGGAATGAAAGAGGCAGTGTCTTCTGTTTTAAAAGAGATAAAGCCATTTGGGCTTGGACACACAGACAGCATGAACGAATCCCACCTCACGACTCCCTCCACCACAGTGGAGTGGGGGGAATACGATTTTTATCACCACCCCCCCCCAAAGAAAAAAAATCAAAAGATGGGTTTTCTTTGTTGATGTTTTTCTTGAAGAAAATTATGATTTCAATGTCTTTAAGTTAATATTTTTATATATATATATTTATTAAAGGCGTGAAAGCATAGATATGAATGTTTATATACAGGTAGTCCTCCGGATTACGACGGTCCCATCCCGACTTACGCTGTTTAGTGCTTACGAACGCGCCCCCGTAAAGAATAGTATTACGCGTTATTCCGTATTTAAAAAAAAATTATGAGGTAACGAATTCTTTTCTCTATTCATTTGAAATAACAAAAATTATTGAAAAATATGTACGAATATTATTTCAACCTACAACTTTCGTTTGCGAATTTTTCAAATGGCGAAGTTTTCAATCAAGTCAATAACGCTGAGTAAGCTTACAAGTTCCTTTTCAATGCTCATTAGAGAGAGCATATTCAGCCTTTTTCGCCCCATGCAAATTCTAACTCATTATATATTCTTTTCAACTTTGAAAAGGATCGCTCTCAGCTGCAGTTTGATGTCATCATTGAAAGATAGATGCGAAGTGCGATGTGTACATGTGTAAAGGATTGTGTGAAATAAAGCTCATTCAAAAGCAGCAACATTTTTAGCTCTGTGCAAGTTTTTTGAGTTTCGCTTTGTGCTAATTCCTTTTCCTTACCCTGAGCCTGGGGCTGGACAATAACTTTTTTAAGAGTTCTGAAAATTGGACTAATTCTAAAGGTAAGCAATCTTCGAAATCACTCATGAACCTACATGTGGAAGAAAATCAGAAGCCCCGAGCCTAGTGCTCTTTATGGGTCTTCCTGGAAGACCCCCTTAGCCATCTGGCCACCAAAGGGACGTAACAGCTGAGGACCCACCCCCCCCCAAAAAGCGGTCGCTTCTGAAGCGGTCACCTGGGCATCCAGGACATAGAGTCGAAGATGCCTCCCACTAAGTTGCCCTCACAAGGAGGTGGTGGAATTTCCTACTACTAACTACTACGACCCGCTACCACTTTGGCGCCATCCCGGCAAAGCACACGGGTCTCCATGGTTAGGACCGCCGCAGACCGGGGAATCATCAAAGACCTACCTAGGGTGCAACCCCCACTGGAAGGTTTCCTCAGAGCTGGCGTCCAATGCGTTCTTCACGGCACTTTTTGCTAATCCGTACTGGCGCTCCTGGCCCTAAACCGGCACCGCTCGATGGCGTTGCTAGTAAATTGAGGGGGACGAAACGGTTGCTTCGGATTTACCCGACCCCTTCTTCGAAATCACTTGAATGTTCTTCCATTAACTTGGCTGCTGCCCATCGGTTGGTGAAAGTGCTGAGCTCAGTTAGGTTTGTAAGAAAGCCACATTTCTCATGGATGTCTTTATATGCACCTAACCAATGTTGCAGGGCTTAAGAAAGTTTGTCAATGATTACCAGAAATACCTCAATCTTGAATTTTTTCTCCAGATGTCCCTTTATCAAACTGACGCTTTCTTTTTTGTTTAATAGTATTGAAGATTGTTTACACTGTTTTACCACGGACTTTTCCTTTCCTTTGTCTTCATAGGAATAAAATTAAGAATGCTATTTTTTTAACAAACTCAATGAAAGACTTCCTTTCTAAAATTGTTTCCAAAATTTCAAGAAAAATAGCGGCTTCCAGTTGTTCAATTTCCTTTAGAAATCCTTCTTCTTCAAGTCGGCAGTCATGTGGCTGATTTTCATTCGTTGCTAATTCTTCCAGTGCTGCGATATTCTCATGGTATGAGCTATTAACAGACCTTACAGCATAATGTCAGGCTGACCATCTTGTGTCAGACAAGGCTTTGTTAGCATGTATCAATTTCATATGTTTTGAAGTACCTGTCAACGATGAGTAGATGCAACAAGTCGGGTATAAAGATTTTGCAGAAGACAAAAAAATCTGATCGCAGTAGGACAACCTGCTTCTCTTTTCCCAACCAAATTAAAGGAATGAGCTGTGCACGGCACATAATGAGCTACAATGCACTTCTCACGAAGAATAGCCTGGTTTCCGTTATACTTTCTACTCATTGGCAGCATTGCCGTATGACTATCCAAGGCATTTTCAGGGATTCGTACAAACATAATGGCCTGCATCTTTATTATACACTATAATTCATAAAAAGTTTGAGGGCCCTTAAATTATTAGGGGATTTAGCCCGTTCAGCACCCCCCTCACTTTTAATCCGCTATAGGGGGGGGGTCCACGCATCTGTGACGATGTGGTACGAGGAGGGGGGTGTTTAAGAAATTTGACGTCACATCAAAAACGCTAAACTTTAAATAAAAGTTCCACTTAAATATTTGATTGTTTACCATTTATTTAATTACGTTTTCAATGACTTCACGCGTGTTACGATATTACAGTGCAAACTTACCCTAAATACATAATAAATGACAAAAAATAATTAGCAACATGCTAATTTTTTTTGAGAAAATACGGCTTGGGGGAGGGGTGTCAAAGCTTTGTGACGTCATATCGTAAAAAAGGGGTAGGGTCTAAGTTTTTGTGACAAAGTATGACGCTAGGGGAAGGGTGGGGTAAAAATCGGCAACCACGCGTGACGTCATTTATGGACGGCCCCTTCAGTCATGATTGGGTGACACCATGAGCTACCGCCCCGGGTGACACCAACCCTAGTGACGCCTCTGCTCAACAACTCCCCAAAGTTTCATGCTTCTTCCTACTTGGGCAATAGGAGAATTGGTGATTTTCAAATTTTTTAAAGGCCATATAAAGGACAAAAAACGTTTTTGGGCCCCCGGCCCCCCTGAGTGTTAATTTTAAAATTATTTTACTCACATTTTGTCGTGAGAGGCTACTCAACAACTTTCCAAAGTTTTATACTCCTACCTACACGGAAAGTTGGAGAATTAGTGATAATGGACGTTGTGCCACTTTTCACATGAGTTTTTTTTTAACTTTGCGCACAGACCAACGAAGTTTTGACTTTAAAGGGAACATTGCATGGTAGGAAAAGGATTTCTCTCAATTGACACAATAAACTTTATCAAATTTTGAACAGTCACATTAGTCAATCGTTTAAAACCAGAATGTGCGTGTAATCGTCTGAAAATTAGTTTATATTTATCTGTCGAAATATTTTACTTTTTGACTTCCAGTACACTTATAAGTGGTGAGTTTATTAATCGCATAAAAAAATTAATCGTTAAAAATTGTCAAAGATAAATCGAAAAATAATCGCTAATTTCCGCAGCCATAGTCTTAACACATCTTAATTTAGACTAACGGAATTCGTCGCACTTAATTTTTTTAAACATATAATTATCCGCAATTTCATAAATAAAATTTAATATTCTAGATTTTAGTACGATGGAAACATATGACACTAATTGCTGACAAGGTTGTTTTTTTAAAAAGACATATTTCTCAAACCAAGGTCATTGATATTAATGTAAAAAAATAATAATAATTATGCAATACATCTTTCCCTTTACCACAGAAATAAATAAAACACAAGCTTTTAGAAAGGTCGAATGCTCAGAGAAAAACATGCATCGATTTGGAGATACGTATTTCCTCTTCAATAAAGTAATGGGGGTGAGACTGCAATCAGGCTTTTAAATAGTTAAATGTACATGTCGTAACACAACAGCGAACGTTTCGGCAAAGAGCCTTCCTCAACGGACAAATAGTACACAAATGAAACGAATAAAACGAAATAATAGAAAGAACACTTAGCTGCGGTGAAATCCAAGTAGTCCAGTAGAGATGTACAAGAAATGTTAAAAAAAAATATTTTTCCTATGAACTTCTTATTAAAAAAATAAAGTTTTCTTTATTGGGCATAAAGTTCCTGCAAATGTTTTACAGCACGTAAACAAAATGTAGTTAACCAATTTGGTTAGATCTGGAATGTCAATTAAGGACTCCTCGACTGACCAATGTGTATTTAAACAATTAATTGCCTTCTTGCATTTTATCTTTATGAATGAGGTAAACAGTTCATTGTAGGACTCTTTATTGTTGTGTTGCCAAAGGAACCAAGCATTTGCACACTCGTAGCAGATGAAGTCGCATGCTGGAGCAAGGATGCTGCGCCACTCTGTTATAAAAAATAATGCTATAACAGATTATAATACGTTAGTTCCATCTTACTTGGTGTAAATTTGGCAGTTTTTTCCAGCTGATTCTAGGTCAATTTGAAGTTGTTTTGTAATGACGATAAGCCTGACATAGTTCATATAAGAACATGAAATCATCTCGCCATCCAGAGCTCTAATCTGTGTTAACATCCTTTGTCGCATAAAGGGGGTAGTCAGCCTGAAGAGAGGTTGTTAATTTGTCAATGGAGGAATAGTTGAGTTCTGGTTTGCTCGTTTGCTCTTGAATAAGAAAATGCATGACATGCTTCAGAAGGTGATAGAGTACATGGTGCTGACAGCCAATATGTTGTGGCTTCTCAAAGTCTTTGCTCAAGACATCACCCTGTATGAGCTTTACAATCCCGTGCAAACGACCAGTATTTACTTCGGTAGTGTCGCAGATTATCATGCAAATATTTCCCCAAACATCGTATTCATAAATTAGATGATGTTTTTCTTTGAGAATGGCCTTGACAGAACCTCTCTCCAATGGTTGCAAGAACATCATGTGCTTTATTTGTAGAAATGTTGTTTTTCAGTCCTAGTAAACCCCCTGTTATAGTGCTTGCTCTTTGGTATTTCGTTTGCATTCAGGAAAAGATGACGTGGAAGAAGAGGTTGGCGACTCGGGTGAAGAAGCAGAGGTTTCAGAATCCAAAGATCTGAGACAGGTTTATGTGTTTGTGTGGGCTGCGATTGATAAGAGCTGGTTTTAGGATGAGTTTTTGATAATCGAATTCCTTTCCTTAGGTAGATTGATTCCAATAGGGGCTTTTTTGACCATTGAATAACCAATATTTCCTCTGCTTTTAACTTGCCTCTGCTAGAGTTCTTTATCCTCTTTGCTTTACCACACTCCATTAAGGTTGGTAACATCAAATAAATGATAGTGTTGCAGTGAATTTATCTGATGGTTTCATTTTGTTTTTGTAATATAGATCAATCAGACGATTGGGTTTCTTTCTGGTTAGTGCGCTGGAAAATAGTGGAAAGTCTAGAATTTCCCTCCAGAGCAATTCTATATCCGTAATCATAATTTTGATTCAATCCAGTCACTGTTTCAGAAAAAGTGAAGTTTCCAAGAATTTGACGGTTTGTAGGCATCTGTGTGAGATTGGTTAGCTTTTCAACAGATGCAATCCTTAGATTCCTTTTCTGTTTAAAAGATGAGTATGCCTTGTTTATAAATAAATGGAAACAGCTGACTGGAATGTGTTTGAAAGCAGTCTAGAACGTCATACAAAAATTCAAAGCGAAATTGAAACCAATAGTCAAACAGCGCTATGCGTGAATAAAAAAAAAGAAAAGGTGGGGGAACTTTTTTCAATAAAAAAAAATTAATGTTGCTACAATCATCTGCATACAATTGGTCCTCGAATGTAAAGGGTTTTAGGATCGTTATAAAAAAAAATGAAAATAGTAATCAGCCTAATGTAGGTACTGTTCAAACGAGTTGCCATATCCTGCTTCGATTTGCGGAAAATGACATCATATGTTAGCATCGAGACTTTGCAATGGCTTCTTTTCAATTCATATGTGCTGGCTGAACTGTGCTAGAAATTTCAGAATAAATGTCCAAATTTTGCCACAAGAGGTTATGAGACTGCTACCTTCAAATTTGTTGATATGCTATGTTGAAGAAAGTGAGCGATACATGCATGGTATATGACAATTTAAAAGGCAAAGTCCTGACTCACTCACTCATTCACTCATTCATTACTAAATCTCCAGCTTCCCGTGTAGGTAGAAGCATGAAACTTTGGGAAGTTGTTGAGTAGCCTCTCGCGACGAAAATTGGAGTAAAAAATTTTTAAAATTAACACTCATGGGGGCCCAAAACGTTTATTTTAAATCTCATATGGCTTATATAAAATTTGAAAATCACAAATTCTCGTATTTTCCGAGGAGGCAGAAGCATACAACTTAGGTAAGTTGTTGAGAACAAACCCGCGTGGTAACTGGCGAAAAAAATATGAAATGATCACTTCCTGGGGGCCGGTGGCCGAAATGAAGTTTTTTCCTAATATGAGCTATATAAAAACTGAAAATCACAAATTCTCATATTTCCCGTATAGGTAGAAGCATGAAACACCGGGTAGTTTATAAGTACTCTTCCGCGATGGTAATAAGCGAAAAAATATTTAATTTATCAAACACTAGGGGCCGGGGGCCGAAATAAAGTTTTTTTCTTATAAGAGCTATATAAAAACTGAAAATCACAAATTCTCATATTTCACGTGTAGGTAGAAGCAAGAAACTCTGAGTAGTGGTAACAAACAACAAAAACAATACTTAAATAATAACATACTGGGGACCGGGGGCCCAAATGTAGTTTTTTTTCCGCATATGAGCTATATAAAAACGTAAAATCAATAATTCTCCTATTTCCCGTTTAGGTAGAAGTATAAATGCATAAAATAAAAACAGGGTATTAGTAGGCCTGACAGGACGTAACACAACAGCGAACGTTTCGGCAAAGAGCCTTCTTCAACGGACAAATAGTACACAAATGAAACGAATAAAACAAAATAATAGAAAAAAAAACACTTAGCTGCGGTGAAATCCAAGTAGTCCAGTAGAGATAAAGCAAGGAGAGAAAAGTAAGAGCTTAAATAGGAACGGAGAGGGTGGGTGTGGCCAATCAATCAGCTTGTCAGTGCGAACACAATGTTGATCCCATGTGGTGTAAGAGTCCCATATTCATGGATTAGTCTATTCTCCAGACTGACCCGGCCGGGTGTGTTTGTACAAGAAACCAAGGCGGTGACAGACATGTCATCGATGCCCATGTGGTCCCGTCCATTGAAGTGTCGGGAGACAGGACACTGTTTGTCTTGTTTAATGGCACGTACATGTTCCGCGATACGGCAAGAGAGTAACCTCCCCGTTTCACCAATGTACTTCAAAGGACAGCGCTTACACACAATGGTGTAGACCACATTGCGGCTAGTACAAAGATAGCCATTCCTAATCTTGAATGTCCCCTTAGGGAAGACAACCTGGTCCGTCTGGGTAACAAAGGGACATGTCTTGCAGCGATTACGACCACATGGCTTGGTGCCCAGATGGGAGGACGGAATAAGCAGACGGCTACGAACCAATAGGTCTCGCAGATTTTTATCCCTCCTGAATACAATGAGGGGAGGGGTGGAAAATATGTTGTTTGTCTCAGGGTCCGCGAGGAGGATGGTGCGGTTTTTCAAAAATATTTCCTTTGCTCTGATGTTGTGGGGATGGTATGTGAGCACCAATTTGCTCCTTTCATTACTATCACTGGAGCGTGATACAAAGGCGTCGGCACGAGTGAAGTTTTTAACTCGCTGAAGTGCAGATTGAAGTATAGCTTCAGGGTAAGACCTTTGTCTAAAATACTCCACCATTTCCAACGCCTTTTCCAAAAAGTCCTCATTAGATTGACACAGCCTACGGAGGCGAAGGAGTTGTGAAAATGGAATAGAATCCTTACAGAATTTGGGATGAGACGAGGGATAGAGTAGGTAAGAGTGACTGTCCGTTGGTTTGAAGTAGGCCGAAGTGAGGAGGCAGTTCTTCTGGAGAGTTACAGTAATGTCCAGGAAATTAACCGATAGTTCGGAAATCGTGTGAGTGAACTTAATGGAGGGGTGAAAAGAATCAACAAAGTTGATGAACGTGTCAAGTTCGCTCCTCTCCATATGAGTGACCCCAATGCCGTCATCAATGTATCTTTTATAAAATTCGGGGAGGCGACCAGTGTATTCTTGTTCCACTCTGTGCTCGAAATGGCCCATGAACAAGCATGCATAGCTGGGTCCCATTTTAGTCCCCATGGCGACCCCACTGATTTGGTCAAAGAACTGACCATTGAACTCAAACGAGTTGAGGGTTAAGACCAATTCCGCCAAGCGTAGTAAGGCGTGTGTAGGTATATTGGGGTGAGGTTGTCTGTCCAAAAAGTATTGCACAGCCAGAAGGCCATCGTTGTGGGGAATGGATGTATAGAGGGAACATACATCAAGGAGGAACAGATAGTTCTTTACGTTTGGATTGATGCTCAGAGAGTCGAATGTCCGTAAGGCATGGTTGGTGTCCTTAATGTACGTAGGAAGGGATGCCACTATCGGTTGGAAGACACCATCCAAGAATTCAGAAATGTGTTCTGTTGGACAAGAACATGCAGAGACAATAGGTCTACCAGGGTTACCATCCTTGTGAATTTTAGGAAGGAGATAAAAGGATGGCTTACCCAGGTCACTGTCAAAAATGTGCATCCTGGACGCTGATTGAGGTAGAGCGCATTCTGTTATCAACTCATCGATGGTCTTTTTAACCACCGTGTTGTTTTTAATGATGGGATCTGTGGCTCTCTGTTGGTAGAACTGGGTGTCCTCCAGTTGTCTCTGAGCTTCCTTAATATACAACTCCTTATCCCATACAACTACGGCCCCGCCTTTGTCGGCCGGTTTGATGACAATGTCTTTACGGCTGCGCAATAAAGACAAGGCTTTCGACTCAACTTTAGAAAGGTTGGATTGACGGAGTCGAGGAAACAAAAGGTTTTTAATTTCATTCTCTGTGCTTTTGATATATAAGTCCAGAGCCTTGGATTGACCAGGCGGTGGTGTCCAAGTAGATTTCCTTTGTTTTTTGAATGGGAATAACTCATCATCGGGAAGCGTGTTGTTTTTCCCGGCAAAATGGAACTGAAGTCTGAGAGCACGGAAAAAACGTTGAGAATCGCTCTGTAGTTGAAAACGGTCGCAAGATGGTGTAAGAGGAATGAATTTAAGACCCTTAGATAGAAGGGATCTTTCATTCTCTGAGAGTGGTAAATCTGGGGGTATGCAAATTACTAATAGTAATTTGCATACCCCCAGATTTACCACTCTCAGAGAATGAAAGATCCCTTCTATCTAAGGGTCTTAAATTCATTCCTCTTACACCATCTTGCGACCGTTTTCAACTACAGAGCGATTCTCAACGTTTTTTCCGTGCTCTTAGACTTCAGTTCCATTTTGCCGGGAAAAACAACACGCTTCCCGATGATGAGTTATTCCCATTCAAAAAACAAAGGAAATCTACTTGGACACCACCGCCTGGTCAATCCAAGGCTCTGGACTTATATATCAAAAGCACAGAGAATGAAATTAAAAACCTTTTGTTTCCTCGACTCCGTCAATCCAACCTTTCTAAAGTTGAGTCGAAAGCCTTGTCTTTATTGCGCAGCCGTAAAGACATTGTCATCAAACCGGCCGACAAAGGCGGGGCCGTAGTTGTATGGGATAAGGAGTTGTATATTAAGGAAGCTCAGAGACAACTGGAGGACACCCAGTTCTACCAACAGAGAGCCACAGATCCCATCATTAAAAACAACACGGTGGTTAAAAAGACCATCGATGAGTTGATAACAGAATGCGCTCTACCTCAATCAGCGTCCAGGATGCACATTTTTGACAGTGACCTGGGTAAGCCATCCTTTTATCTCCTTCCTAAAATTCACAAGGATGGTAACCCTGGTAGACCTATTGTCTCTGCATGTTCTTGTCCAACAGAACACATTTCTGAATTCTTGGATGGTGTCTTCCAACCGATAGTGGCATCCCTTCCTACGTACATTAAGGACACCAACCATGCCTTACGGACATTCGACTCTCTGAGCATCAATCCAAACGTAAAGAACTATCTGTTCCTCCTTGATGTATGTTCCCTCTATACATCCATTCCCCACAACGATGGCCTTCTGGCTGTGCAATACTTTTTGGACAGACAACCTCACCCCAATATACCTACACACGCCTTACTACGCTTGGCGGAATTGGTCTTAACCCTCAACTCGTTTGAGTTCAATGGTCAGTTCTTTGACCAAATCAGTGGGGTCGCCATGGGGACTAAAATGGGACCCAGCTATGCATGCTTGTTCATGGGCCATTTCGAGCACAGAGTGGAACAAGAATACACTGGTCGCCTCCCCGAATTTTATAAAAGATACATTGATGACGGCATTGGGGTCACTCATATGGAGAGGAGCGAACTTGACACGTTCATCAACTTTGTTGATTCTTTTCACCCCTCCATTAAGTTCACTCACACGATTTCCGAACTATCGGTTAATTTCCTGGACATTACTGTAACTCTCCAGAAGAACTGCCTCCTCACTTCGGCCTACTTCAAACCAACGGACAGTCACTCTTACCTACTCTATCCCTCGTCTCATCCCAAATTCTGTAAGGATTCTATTCCATTTTCACAACTCCTTCGCCTCCGTAGGCTGTGTCAATCTAATGAGGACTTTTTGGAAAAGGCGTTGGAAATGGTGGAGTATTTTAGACAAAGGTCTTACCCTGAAGCTATACTTCAATCTGCACTTCAGCGAGTTAAAAACTTCACTCGTGCCGACGCCTTTGTATCACGCTCCAGTGATAGTAATGAAAGGAGCAAATTGGTGCTCACATACCATCCCCACAACATCAGAGCAAAGGAAATATTTTTGAAAAACCGCACCATCCTCCTCGCGGACCCTGAGACAAACAACATATTTTCCACCCCTCCCCTCATTGTATTCAGGAGGGATAAAAATCTGCGAGACCTATTGGTTCGTAGCCGTCTGCTTATTCCGTCCTCCCATCTGGGCACCAAGCCATGTGGTCGTAATCGCTGCAAGACATGTCCCTTTTTTACCCAGACGGACCAGATTGTCTTCCCTAAGGGGACATTCAAGATTAGGAATGGCTATCTTTGTACTAGCCGCAATGTGGTCTACACCATTGTGTGTAAGCGCTGTCCTTTGAAGTACATTGGTGAAACGGGGAGGTTACTCTCTTGCCGTATCGCGGAACATGTACGTGCCATTAAACAAGACAAACAGTGTCCTGTCTCCCGACACTTCAATGGACGGGACCACATGGGCGTCGATGACATGTCTGTCACCGCCTTGGTTTCTTGTACAAACACACCCGGCCGGGTCAGTCTGGAGAATAGACTAATCCATGAATATGGGACTCTTACACCACATGGGATCAACATTGTGTTCGCACTGACAAGCTGATTGATTGGCCACACCCACCCTCTCCGTTCCTATTTAAGCTCTTACTTTTCTCTCCTTGCTTTATCTCTACTGGACTACTTGGATTTCACCGCAGCTAAGTGTTTTTTTTTCTATTATTTTGTTTTATTCGTTTCATTTGTGTACTATTTGTCCGTTGAAGAAGGCTCTTTGCCGAAACGTTCGCTGTTGTGTTACGTCCTGTCAGGCCTACTAATACCCTGTTTTTATTTTATGCATTTATACTTCTACCTAAACGGGAAATAGGAGAATTATTGATTTTACGTTTTTATATAGCTCATATGCGGAAAAAAAACTACATTTGGGCCCCCGGTCCCCAGTATGTTATTATTTAAGTATTGTTTTTGTTGTTTGTTACCACTACTCAGAGTTTCTTGCTTCTACCTACACGTGAAATATGAGAATTTGTGATTTTCAGTTTTTATATAGCTCTTATAAGAAAAAAACTTTATTTCGGCCCCCGGCCCCTAGTGTTTGATAAATTAAATATTTTTTCGCTTATTACCATCGCGGAAGAGTACTTATAAACTACCCGGTGTTTCATGCTTCTACCTATACGGGAAATATGAGAATTTGTGATTTTCAGTTTTTATATAGCTCATATTAGGAAAAAACTTCATTTCGGCCACCGGCCCCCAGGAAGTGATCATTTCATATTTTTTTCGCCAGTTACCACGCGGGTTTGTTCTCAACAACTTACCTAAGTTGTATGCTTCTGCCTCCTCGGAAAATACGAGAATTTGTGATTTTCAAATTTTATATAAGCCATATGAGATTTAAAATAAACGTTTTGGGCCCCCATGAGTGTTAATTTTAAAAATTTTTTACTCCAATTTTCGTCGCGAGAGGCTACTCAACAACTTCCCAAAGTTTCATGCTTCTACCTACACGGGAAGCTGGAGATTTAGTAATGAATGAGTGAATGAGTGAGTGAGTCAGGACTTTGCCTTTTAAATTGTCATATACCATGCATGTATCGCTCACTTTCTTCAACATAGCATATCAACAAATTTGAAGGTAGCAGTCTCATAACCTCTTGTGGCAAAATTTGGACATTTATTCTGAAATTTCTAGCACAGTTCAGCCAGCACATATGAATTGAAAAGAAGCCATTGCAAAGTCTCGATGCTAACATATGATGTCATTTTCCGCAAATCGAAGCAGGATATGGCAACTCGTTTGAACAGTACCTACATTAGGCTGATTACTATTTTCATTTTTTTTTATAACGATCCTAAAACCCTTTACATTCGAGGACCAATTGTATGCAGATGATTGTAGCAACATTAATTTTTTTTTATTGAAAAAAGTTCCCCCACCTTTTCTTTTTTTTTATTCACGCATAGCGCTGTTTGACTATTGGTTTCAATTTCGCTTTGAATTTTTGTATGACGTTCTAGACTGCTTTCAAACACATTCCAGTCAGCTGTTTCCATTTATTTATAAACAAGGCATACTCATCTTTTAAACAGAAAAGGAATCTAAGGATTGCATCTGTTGAAAAGCTAACCAATCTCACACAGATGCCTACAAACCGTCAAATTCTTGGAAACTTCACTTTTTCTGAAACAGTGACTGGATTGAATCAAAATTATGATTACGGATATAGAATTGCTCTGGAGGGAAATTCTAGACTTTCCACTATTTTCCAGCGCACTAACCAGAAAGAAACCCAATCGTCTGATTGATCTATATTACAAAAACAAAATGAAACCATCAGATAAATTCACTGCAACACTATCATTTATTTGATGTTACCAACCTTAATGGAGTGTGGTAAAGCAAAGAGGATAAAGAACTCTAGCAGAGGCAAGTTAAAAGCAGAGGAAATATTGGTTATTCAATGGTCAAAAAAGCCCCTATTGGAATCAATCTACCTAAGGAAAGGAATTCGATTATCAAAAACTCATCCTAAAACCAGCTCTTATCAATCGCAGCCCACACAAACACATAAACCTGTCTCAGATCTTTGGATTCTGAAACCTCTGCTTCTTCACCCGAGTCGCCAACCTCTTCTTCCACGTCATCTTTTCCTGAATGCAAACGAAATACCAAAGAGCAAGCACTATAACAGGGGGTTTACTAGGACTGAAAAACAACATTTCTACAAATAAAGCACATGATGTTCTTGCAACCATTGGAGAGAGGTTCTGTCAAGGCCATTCTCAAAGAAAAACATCATCTAATTTATGAATACGATGTTTGGGGAAATATTTGCATGATAATCTGCGACACTACCGAAGTAAATACTGGTCGTTTGCACGGGATTGTAAAGCTCATACAGGGTGATGTCTTGAGCAAAGACTTTGAGAAGCCACAACATATTGGCTGTCAGCACCATGTACTCTATCACCTTCTGAAGCATGTCATGCATTTTCTTATTCAAGAGCAAACGAGCAAACCAGAACTCAACTATTCCTCCATTGACAAATTAACAACCTCTCTTCAGGCTGACTACCCCCTTTATGCGACAAAGGATGTTAACACAGATTAGAGCTCTGGATGGCGAGATGATTTCATGTTCTTATATGAACTATGTCAGGCTTATCGTCATTACAAAACAACTTCAAATTGACCTAGAATCAGCTGGAAAAAACTGCCAAATTTACACCAAGTAAGATGGAACTAACGTATTATAATCTGTTATAGCATTATTTTTTATAACAGAGTGGCGCAGCATCCTTGCTCCAGCATGCGACTTCATCTGCTACGAGTGTGCAAATGCTTGGTTCCTTTGGCAACACAACAATAAAGAGTCCTACAATGAACTGTTTACCTCATTCATAAAGATAAAATGCAAGAAGGCAATTAATTGTTTAAATACACATTGGTCAGTCGAGGAGTCCTTAATTGACATTCCAGATCTAACCAAATTGGTTAACTACATTTTGTTTACGTGCTGTAAAACATTTGCAGGAACTTTATGCCCAATAAAGAAAACTTTATTTTTTTAATAAGAAGTTCATAGGAAAAATATTTTTTTTTAACATTTCTTGTACATCTCTACTGGACTACTTGGATTTCACCGCAGCTAAGTGTTCTTTCTATTATTTCGTTTTATTCGTTTCATTTGTGTACTATTTGTCCGTTGAGGAAGGCTCTTTGCCGAAACGTTCGCTGTTGTGTTACGACATGTACATTTAACTATTTAAAAGCCTGATTGCAGTCTCACCCCCATTACTTTATTGAAGAGGAAATACGTATCTCCAAATCGATGCATGTTTTTCTCTGAGCATTCGACCTTTCTAAAAGCTTGTGTTTTATTTATTTCTGTGGTAAAGGGAAAGATGTATTGCATAATTATTATTATTTTTTTACATTAATATCAATGACCTTGGTTTGAGAAATATGTCTTTTTAAAAAAACAACCTTGTCAGCAATTAGTGTCATATGTTTCCATCGTACTAAAATCTAGAATATTAAATTTTATTTATGAAATTGCGGATAATTATATGTTTAAAAAAATTAAGTGCGACGAATTCCGTTAGTCTAAATTAAGATGTGTTAAGACTATGGCTGCGGAAATTAGCGATTATTTTTTCGATTTATCTTTGACAATTTTTAACGATTAATTTTTTTATGCGATTAATAAACTCACCACTTATAAGTGTACTGGAAGTCAAAAAGTAAAATATTTCGACAGATAAATATAAACTAATTTTCAGACGATTACACGCACATTCTGGTTTTAAACGATTGACTAATGTGACTGTTCAAAATTTGATAAAGTTTATTGTGTCAATTGAGAGAAATCCTTTTCCTACCATGCAATGTTCCCTTTAAAGTCAAAACTTCGTTGGTCTGTGCGCAAAGTTAAAAAAAAACTCATGTGAAAAGTGGCACAACGTCCATTTTGTGTGAAATATTTTACAAAATTAGCTGCGTGGTGATTCTAAACTCCTGCTTGGCGTCGGTCAAATATCTGCGCAGACGCGCTGCTTAAAGGGAACATTGCTAACATGGTTTTAACACTTCGCTTACATATCACCTGCAAACAAAACATCCACTATAGTATCAGAAACTTCAGCTGATACACTAAACCTATGAGAACGATTGTTCAGCTCGGCTGGTTATATTGTCAATAAGACCCGCTCATCACTTGAACCAAATAATGTCAATAAACTTTTCTGCGTTGTTGGTTAAATGATGTCATATAAAGAAAGCATTTCAATGTAATTTCGATTTTCGACAAGTACATTTAATAAATCTTACTTAACACACCATAAATATCATTTTTTGGATTTAATCGAAATTAACGCTTAATTAATCGTTAATTTTTCAAAAGTTAACAATTAAATTTAAATCAATCGTTAACATCCCTAGTTAAAACCAATATTTTGTTTAAAAATTAATAAATACAAAGCCATATTCTGCCTTACATCTAAAACATGTATACTAATGTCAATAGTAACAATTCAAATACGTTTTCTTTTAAGAGATTTTACTTCAACTATGAAATGATACTTTAAAAAAGAAAATCAATGTTTAATACGTTTTAAAAGTATTTTAAAAAATAAAATCATAGACCAGGACAAAGAGAAGCTCATCTCAATTAAAAAGCTTACTAACGGGAGGTTTCACTTGATCTGGATCTACATAAAAATGAAAAAATTTTAAAGCACTCTTCTTCGAACCATCTGTTATCTTTTAAGCATACACATCTTTCAGCGTCAACAAGACTCGGTTTCTCCGGAGACCAGAAGCTACTGTTTAATGGAATATCTTCTGTGCAAACATAGGGCGCTTTTTCCTGCATTTTACATTATTTACAATATTCCTTAAAATGATGTGTTTTTGTATTGTTTTTTTGGGGGGTTAAAATCTCAATGGCATAGAATTTATTATGTTTTGATGGATATATACCTAATAGTTGTGTTATTACTTTTTTAAAAAGTATGTTTAATTTTTTTTAAATCATATAATTTGTATTGTTATCAGTCTACAAAATAGTTTCAATAAAACATATACTAAGAACTGCATGTATGTATGGCATATGTCCGTATACGAAAGACGATAGATTTATCTTTATTATTTGCATCTCTTGGTGTGACTGATGAGACCAATCCTTGAGTGGCAGTCTCTTCTGCGTGACACACACACAAAAGCTGTGGGGCAGTTTTGCCTTTCCTTTCTCCTCGCTCTTTTCCCGACCGACTGCTTCTGCCCTAGTTTGGTCCTCTGCTCTTAGTCAATTGAGCTATGGCTTATAACAGGTAAACTGATGCTTCCCGTGTTGTGTTTCTAGTACCTTTGGCTGTTGGAGAGTAGAACTCTTGACCGTATCAAATCAGTATCTTTTGCTGTTGGAGAGTAGACATCTTGATCGTATCCAACCAGTATCTTTGGCTGTTGGAGAGTAGAACTCTTGGCCGTATCCATCTAGTACCTTTGGCTGTTGGAGAGTAGAACTCTTGACAATATCCATCCAGTATCTTTGGCTGTTGGAGTGTAGCACTCTTGACCGTATCCATCTAGTACTTTGGCTGTTGGAGAATAGAACTCTATGTCTGCTAATGTTGAGCCTCTAACAAGATTACCAGTATTTATCTTCTTAAACTTAAACCATTCGTATGTTTTAAATTACGGCTTGATACAGTTTTCTTCATTGTAATAAATGATCGTTTTTAGCATCAGAAAAGTGTCTCTTCCCTAGAAAATAAATATATTACACGTTGGTATGATTTTTTATAAATACTTCAACTTTATGCAGGCAAATTACAAAATAAAATTGCCATATAATTAAATAAATAGAAAAGTCATACGGATCGGCATTTGATGCATGAAACCAGTGTTTAGTAAAGAAAACAATGCCAATGTTTGTAAGGTTGGATATTTATTTACCTAATGTGCTTACATAAAATACTTAATTTTTATTTCTGGAACGATTGCTCCATAAACTGCCCCAAAGAAATAGATGAATTGTACAAAAATAGTTCGTTACTGTTAAAGACGAAAATGGATTATATATAGGGGTTATATGCACGGGCGTACGAGTGAAGCTAATAAGTCGAACAGTTTTTTTTTAAAATTGAGTATCAACCTTCTAATTTTTTTAATAGTAATTTTCATTGGTAAGGTCAGGAGTCAATAATATCACCCAACCCTGGGTGGCATACACACTATAGCTAAGCAACTGTTAATATGTTTTCTGAAAAACTTAATCTAAACCAGGAGGATAAATTTTAAGCCCAAACCCTGCGATTCAAAGTTTTTCTTTAAAACAAATAAAGCCAATTCACACCTTACTTAAGCGATCAATGACAGCTGCAGCATAGTTAAATTTATGAATATAAACAAAAAGTTGAGCAAACATTTTGTTTTTAAGCATACGGATGGCAAAGTAGAAGGTGGTGAAAAAGTTTACTGTGTTCAAAGCCTTAAATAATTCGCTTATAGGGGATCAAATACATCACTGAGGTACCACCTTCAGAAAAAACATATTAGACAGGGGAAATAACTCAATAAAACAAAAAAAAACAATGTCAATTTCTTGTTTTTGTTACTTATTTTTAGATGTTCAGTTTAATGACGTCATAAATTGTTAATTTTTTTTTGCTTTAACTGAAATTAACGATTAATTCATGAGTGTTATTGATATTTATTGTGATCGATTGTGGGATTTAATGTGAGATATAAAATTTGATCATTAACACAAAAGTTCTGAGTCCCCATGTGTGACTACTTAGTTTGTGACTAAAAACCTATATTCTGCTTTTTCATGCGAGTTTTTACATTCCTCACTGCAGCTGGGCCTCATCTTTTTTAAAAGGTTTTTTTTGTTCATTTTATTTTCTACTTTTACGTGTTAACAAAAGATTTGTAATACTTAATTTCATTCATGAAGTCGTGTTAAATGTCCTGTTAGCCAGGTTTATCTAGAAACAAAATTTGTTAGCAAAATTTGAAATTTTCTATAAATATAAACTTACTCATTCTTAATTCCTTTCCATATGTGCGCTGATCCACTTAGCAAAAAAATAATTTTTCACAATGGGAAGTGTGTCATATTTTACTTTTGTTTGTCCACCCCACCGACCACCTGCGAACCCAAGAGACACGGTGAAGTTAATATAAGGGATTGAATTAAACAACCCCGTAATAAATAGAAGTAAAAAAAAAGATTTTTAAAAACCACGTTTTTATAAGCGGACTAAAAAGAAGAAAATAAGTTAAAACTTATTAGTTCAAGTACTTCAATGTAATATGACTAAAAACTTGGGACGGGAGCTTATGAGGCTTAACCTATGCAGCTCACTCATACTCTCACTTATAGATCTCTCTTTTGCATTCTAAATTAGAAATCTTTAATTTTTATACCAAACACCCGCTCCACGTTTTTACGTTGGCAGATTTGAAAAAAATCTTGGACAATGCCACAGGAACGAAAGCGAGTTAATAAAACGTGGTTAAAAACAAAGGAAGTTAATATAAGGGATTGAATTAAACAACCCCGTAAAAACAAAGGAAGTTAATATAAGGGATTGAGTTAATCAACCCCGTAAAAACAAAGGAAGTTAATATAATTGATTGAATTAAGCAATCGTGTAAAAGCAAAGGAAGTTAATATACGGGATTGAATTTAACAACCCCGTAAAAACAAAGTTTTTGACTATAAATTCCTTATATATGAGACATAGCTAAAAGTATTTATCATGCTTAAATTTGACAAACATTTACAGACTGAGATTGCCTTAAACACCCTTGTTTTAAAACGGAGGGGCAGTTACAATGTTTCGTCACGGATGGCTGAACTTAACTCAGCGTGACTCGTAAAATGTCAACAAAAGCCGGTCGCTACTTTTAGAGATTAACTAAAATGCATTAATTTAATTACGGTACATTCGATGGATCTGAAAATTTAATAGCTTTATCCTATCTACAAGCCAAACCTCCAGTGAAAGTTTCAGCTCTCTATCAAGTCAAACAACGTGTTTACGAGCGTTTTGAAATAGTTGACGACAGATCCGGGAGCGTTAAATTTTAATACGGAATCCTTCACAAGTTAATAGGATAGGGGTCTCAACAAAAACGAAGTTTTTGACTACAAATCCTACCGTGCACCGCTCAAAATAAACTCTTGGAAACAAACTGTTCCTCCTCTAGTGATTGGCTTTAGGAGTCTGTAGGATTTTGAGGGACCAATCGCTATCGATGCTCGGACAGAACATTGCCTTTGTTGAATGGGATAAATACTTCTACATAGATATAGAGCAAGCAAGAAAGAAGCGAGCAAGCAAGCATGGCGAATGAAAAACCTCCTTCCCTTTCCTCTCCATCGTTGGTATGGATACATGCACGAGTCGGTTGAGCTACCGCCTTCCCATACTCCTACTTTGAAGAACATTCACTCACATTGTCCTGATTTGTTCGTGCTGCTGTTTGTGCCCCCTTCTTCTTTGCGAATATCTATTAGCCATTCTGCGGCGTAGGCTTCTAAGGGGGTCGGATCTAGTGTCTATATATATATATATTAGGGCTACGGAAATTAACGATTTATTTCTCGATTAATCGTTAAAATATTTTATCGATTACAATTATTTTAATCGATAAAAATTCGAGTAAAATTAAAGAAAATATTTATAATATTTTTAATTTTTTAAAATTAATAAATAATAAATTATTAATAATTAATAATAATTAATATATATTTTTACGTACAAAATTCTCCCGCGTAACATTATCATTTATTTTATTACTGTATGTGGACCGGCAGACGTCAGCATCAGCGCAGTTAAATTTAAACATATAACTGGAAAGTTGAGCACAATTTTGTTTTTAAGCTAACTGCGGATGGAAAAGTCGAAGATGGTGAAAAAGTTTACTGTGTTCACTGTCATAAGCAATATACTTTTAAAGGATCAAATACATCGCTGACGTACCACATTCAGTCAGCACAAACATCCGACCTTAAAAACAAAATTGTTGCTCAATTTTCCAGTTATTTATTTAAATTTAACTGCGCTCATGCTGTCAGACATTTTTTAGTTGACGTCTGCCGGTCCACATAAATCTATAAAATAAATTATAATATTACGCGGGAGAAGTTTGCATGTAAAAAATATATACATCATTATTAATTATTTATTAATAAAAAATTTTAAAAATATTATAAATATTTTCTTTTTTTAATCGAATTTTTATCGATTAAAATAATTTTAATCGATAAAAAATGTTAACGATTAATGGAGAAATTAATCGATAATTTCCGTAGCCCTAAAATTTATACATATACACATACAACATAAATGCATTGGCTTAATATATTTAATATATGTACACCGTGACAGATGGAATTATCTTTATTATTTAATATTGCCCTAACACAAAAAATATATTTTTTTATGAAGCAATTTATATATATACATATTGAATTTTACAATACAAATCACAATTAATTTTTTTTGGCAGTGGTTTTTTTTCTGTCTTTTTAAAATTATTTTATAAATTTAGATTTACCAAACTATTACACATAATTCTAAAATACCTTGATTTTTAATGTTAAGTTAAAACTTTCATATTCAGTATATTTGTGTTGTCAATTAGCAACTGGCTCGTATCATTGAAATGCCCTTCAGCTATGAAAATTATGTGTCAAATTTTAATAGAACTTATTATTATAATATAAAATTTTAAATATTTGTTTAATAATAATTAATTTGTATCAGGTATCATGGAATACTGATCGATATCTGAGGATGAAATGTAAAAAAGAAAACAGATAAAAAGTAGAAACAAAAATTCCTCCAACAAATTTTCAAAGAAAAGCAATGTGTCAATAAACAGTCCAATATAAATAAATAAGAATATACATAAAGTAAAATGAAGTATAATTGTGTGTGCGTGTGTGTGTGTGGAAAAAATTTAACTAGCTTCTTAGAATAACAACCATTTAATTCATAATTCACTTTAAATTTCAAATAGCATCTAATTTTTTTTTAAATACCACTCATTGTTTTCTCTACATTTTCATCTTCTAAGAAAGGTGAAACTGATGACGTGCAGGCAACTATACATGGAGTGAGAGAGCGAGAGAGATCGAGAGAGAGTGAGATAGAGAGAGAGAGAGAAAAAGAGAGAGTGATCAATATATTGTAAAAACCAGCATATTTCAATTCATACTTTGATCATTTAAGGCCTCATATACATGAGTGCTGCCATAATTGAGAGTTTCAGTAGGCACAACTTCATTTGGATATGTATGTTGTATGTTTACAGTCTCATATTGCTCAAGTTCTCCATTAACATAGCGTGGTATCTCTTGAAAAGATAAATCGAGTTTAAACAATTTGAATTTTCCAAAAAATTAAAAACATGCATAATTTGAACATTATTTTGTCTAAATTAAGAATTAGCTGCTTCTTTCATAATCGGTATGTTTTGATGCTTCTCAATAAAATAAATAAAATAAAATTTATTTGGTGTGCTTAAATAATTTATTAAAAGTCATACAGTAATACCCAAAACCACTTAATTGACTTAAATGATTCTGGTTTTTTTTCGCGTGTCTATCTTAAACAATGTGATCTTTAGGAAATATTATGTTAAGACAAAAATCATAAATAAAAAATGACTTACCCATTTGTATTTGCATTGTTTAGGATAAACTCTTTATATGCCATGGTCGTTTGGTAATAAATATTGTGATTGTTTAAATATTTCTTTTTTAATTTAATTTTATAAGTTTATAATTTTTTTTTCGTTTTGTTTACTTTTGGGTTCTAATGATCTCTACATTAACTGACATTTAAATAAAATGATGTGTGTATAATAAGATATTTCAAGTTATATAGCGTACTCCGCCAACATTAATTAATATTGTCTTTACCTTCAATACTTGTCGTTCTGTCATAGTTATTTTCTGGTGTTGGTATCACGTTGGGAAAAACAGATGTTTGGTTTGGTGTTTCATAAGTATGCATCTCAGTGTTGACATACGGACTTACTAAACGAAGGGATACAATAATTTAAATTTTAACATTAAAGAAATGTTGCTTGATGTAATGAGATGCATTATTTTAATAATAAATAATATAAACGCCCAGTTTACTCATTCTGTGACGTTAGGGGACATAATCAGCATATTTCTTTAAAATTGAAAATATAGCTGTAAAATTATGATGATTTTGGTTTCGAGATAAATGAGCGTGTAGTTTTTCTGGCAGTAAAATATTATATGACGTAATGGTTAGATCTTATATTTTAAATTTGTAAAATGGATCGATGTAAAAAGAGCCGTTAATAGTTTGGATAACGGTAATGCTAAGGTACATAATCAGAATATTCTCCATATTTATGCTAAACATGTCCCTTAATAGTTTGGCGTTCCGCGCGTGCATATATATAATGACAGTCATTAAGGCTCACTCATTCTGTAACGCTAAAAAAGGGATTAACCCAAACAATGCACGAACCTATGACATCAGCATTTGTGTTGAAGTAGATAACATTTTGTGTCTGCAACTGCGAATGTTGGATAGCTTTGTGAGCTACGCCATGGAGTATACATCAGATGTGTCCGTTTTAATGATTTATTTTTGAAATTACTATGTCGCACCGGCAGGAATTTTTCCATTGCTCTATGGTGCACTGCTTTACCTATACTGATGCGGTAGCAAAATGTAATTTATTATAAGTCTTCAAACATTGATGTTCTCGCATGGCCAACTTTATGTGGCCTTATCCCGTTCTCCAAATTCTGCTAAAGTTAAGATCAACATACAGCATAACCCACAGCAAGTTAAACTTCTCAATGATGATCGTTTCTTTACTCGAAATGTTGTATATAGAGACATTATGTGAAAATTAATCATTCTAATGAACTAAATTTAATTATTCATCAATTTTATTGAACTTATTCACATACCGATTTTTGGTTGTCGGACACACTGATTCGAACGCATGCAATAACATTCACGTAAGTTACTTGGGCTTTTGAAGAAAGCGGGCGCTGAAGGCGCCAAAGATCAACCTATTTTTTTATGTTTCTGATTGTAAAATTTAATTTTCATTTCTATTTTTTGAAATTGGCTCTAACGTACATAAGAAATTTCTTACCAGTAACTGTATTATATTCTTGTCCTTCACTGAAATATAAAATGTCATTATTTACTGATAACAACAATTACATATATATATATACATACATACATTCACACACATATATATATATATATATATATATATATTTGTGTGTGTGTGTGTGTCAGTGGCGTAGCTAGAACTTTTGCCGCCCGGGGCGGTCTCCAATTTGCCGCCCTTTTTAGGGGCCGTCCATAAATGACGTCACGCACCTGTGGGGGGGGGGAAGGGAGTCACATAATACGTTTTGGCGATGTGTGACGAGGGGGGGGGTTGTTTAAGAAATGTGACTTCACGTCGAAACGCACAACTTTAAATAAATTTCCACTTTTCTTAAATGGCAAAAATTTAATTTGAAACATGCTCATTTTCATACAGAAAATACGGCTTTTATTGAGGTTCAAAGCTTTGTGGCGTCTTATTGAAGAACGGGTCTACGTTTTTGTGACGACGTGTGACGAGGGGGGAAGGGGGTGAAAAATCAGCCAAAATAGCGTGCTTCATCTATGGACGGCCACTTGGTCGCTTATATTATGGTTTTAAAAAATTAATAAAACATGAGTAAATAATTAAAATTGAAACGAAGTAAAGCTGGGTAACATGTTTACCATTGTATGCCCTATTAATGTAAGCAGTAATAAAAGAGGCCGCATAAGATTATATACCTAAAAATACACATTTATAAAATTACAAGATACTTGTTTTAAAAGCCACAAGAAAGTTACTGAGGTCGCAGGTCCCTCCCCCCCCACCCCATGAGACAAAACATATTCCAAATTAACACCCAGAAAAACATTACCAATTACTATTCTTTTATTGTTTATTTATAAATAAATGATTTTTTTACAAACAAAGAAATTGTATACATTAGTATTAGCAGTGGCGTAGCAACGGCTTGGCATTTGGGCAGTTGCCAAGGGCGCCGGCCTGCGCCAGTTCAAAAGGGCGCCGCTAAATCTCTAATTTTAAAATTTTTATTTAAATATAAGGCGCCAAAAATGAATTAGCCAAGGGCGTCAAAAACCCAGTTTTGCCTCTGTACATTAGTATGTAAACATATTTATACATCTACTTTCATAGCTTTCATTATAGAAAAATCGTGTATTATGCTATCAAAATTAAAATTATTTGTAATATCTTGTTCTATGGAGAGAATTGCAAGATTTTGTTGTCTTTAATCGCTCATTGTGGAACGAAGATAATTTTTATCAACTGCAGTTTGGAGCTGCTCCTTTCACAACTAGCGACACTGATAGCAATAGTTAAAAAATTCATAACAAAATTTTACAATGTTGGGTACAGAATTTTCCAATCTATACTGTTGAATAAATTTTAATAAATCAAGGGTGCCTTTTCCCCCGTTTTTCTAACATATTGCCTCTTCTTGTAGTATAGTTACAGCCATAAAAACCTGGATATTTTTTCTTTCCATATTGAACTGTAAATGTCAATAAAGTAATTTATTTGATGTTCAAATGCTTCATTTAGTAGGTTACATGGTATTATATATGAATATTTTCTTGCAAGGACATGCAACCCATCAAAGCGTTTTTTTATTTTTTTTATAATTAATTCCATCCATGTATAAAAAAATTCTCGTTGTACTTCTTGTTCTAAAGATAGAACCACGTCTTTTGAATTTTCCCTACTCATATTTTTTCTCCTTCTAACCATGCGTTCAGTTGATATCTCCATCTCTTCACAAATTGTTTGGCTGATATAACAGCATTTTGTATTAGCACATCTCTTTGTTCCATGCAATGGCTTTGCATTAATTTAAAAAATGACGAGTTCCCATTAAATTAGATAACATAGAAGAGAAAAAGATTGCACTTAATTGAGTAAAATTCCAGCATCTGATCTCGTTTTCCTAGTTACTTCTTCAGATGTCAATTTTTCCAAGACGCTTGAAAGTTTAAAGTATGTCTTTTTCGAAATTATTATGTGTGTTATGGTGTTTATTAACGGAGAAATTTGAGTATTTACATATTCTTGTCATAAATCTTAATAATTTTCCATAAATAGACGAATTCAAATTATTTACACATTACTATTAATTTAATTGGATAGGCGTAACATTAACATGCTTAATGAATAACCGTATTGTAATGAAAAACGCAAATTATTTGTGCTACTTTAATGCAATAAAAACAAAATAAATTTATTTTTTAATAACTTACCTTACAATAATTTACTAAAAACTGAAGCAGTAATATAAATTACTACTTACAAGTTAAACAAAATATTTGAACCACCTTACAACCACCATGCTTTGTAGGTACTTGTTCGCGCATCATTCTGCGAATGTCGGAAATTCCACGTAAAAACTGTCGTGGCGATATTAATAGCACACATTATTCGGTCCAGCGGTGATGTGTTTTTTGGGTAGTTTTCTTATAAAAGCATCATCTTTGACTTATACCACTTAGTTTTCGAAACAAATTGATACGTTTTTTGAGCGATTAAAAAATTTTGAACGGTTTTGCGTTAGTTATAATATTCACTATGTAATCAAACAAATGTTGTGCGAATCCGTTAATTTAGACTCAAAATTACGAATATTTTTGTTTCACCTTAGTTTTCCCCCTTCAAAAGAAAAAGGGCGGTTGTCGGAAATGCTTGTACTTTTCAAATGACCCACAAATGCCGCCCCTAAATGAGTGCCGCCCGGGGCGGACCGCCCCCACCGCCCCCCCCTAGCTACGCCACTGGTGTGTGTTGTTAATGCAAAACAAATTCGAAATTTAGATGGATCCATTGAATGTAAATAATATATATTTATTGAAAAATAATCAATTATAGTAAATTGAATGATTTTTTCTAATTATAAATCATTATACTCCTAAAATCATAACCTGTTAGGAAGAATAACCTATAAGTATTGTTAAATCTAGAAATGAAAATATCCTTATAATTAATGTTTCATTTACTGATGTTTAAATTTCATGAAAATTCTAGGTATGTTGTATACATTTTAAAGAGAATTTTCAAAAAATTAAGGTGTTTTTAAATTTGTTAACATATTTTTTTTTAAAAAACATCATTTTATCGGTTTATAATTAGTTAGTAAGACAGTATCATTAGCAGCCCAAAACAAGTGTTATTTAATATAAATGAATAGCAAATCTTGTGTAGGGATTATGTTTCTGTTTAACTAATATTATTTTATCATACTGTTATGATTTTTTAAAAAAATAATAAAAATAGTATATATTTTTTTGCACAAGATGATTTTATAAATATATTTAAATGTAACAGGCAATGAGGGAAGTTTAGGTATATTGCTAAATACAAATGCATTATATAAAATGCTATTAGTTTTTAGGTAATATATATAAAATTGTCCCTATGTAGTCTCTAGTTATACTATCCTATATAATAAAAGGCTAAGTTCTGTCCGATCATCGATAGCGATTGGTCCCTCAAACACATATTACTTCTACTGCCAATCATATTGAACACGTTTACACGGACGTTTAAAACAAGTTATTTTTGGTGCAGTATTTCTTCCAAGACTTCATTTTGAGTTATGCGCAGTGGGATTTATAGTCAAAAGCTCTGTTTTTTTTAGTAATAAATTTCAACTATAATGATTCGTATTTATGACGTGATGCACATCTATGCCGGTCGAGAAGGCTGTTGGAGGAGAGTTACAATATGCCACCGAACGGTGGCAGAACGTCCTTTGATGGGCTTTGCTGCTCGTATAACATAAATAAATTACTCCAAACAAAAAGAAAGAAAGCGCGCAAAAAAACAACAACATATTTATTGCAGGGCTGCGGAAATTAACAATTAAAATATTTTTAACGATTAATCGACCCATCACTTACAAATTATTTGGAAGTCAAAAAGTAAAAAAAAATAATAATAATTTATAAAAAAAAACAAAAAAAAACCAACAAAAAAACGGCCGATTAATAAAAGATTTCCTAAAGATTACACTATCATTTTGGTTTTAAACTATTGACTGACGGGAATGTTCACAATTTTTATAAACTGTGCCCACCATGCTTCTAATACTTCGCCTACTAATCAAACCAAATGAAATGCGTAAAAAGCTAATGACACTAATGGAGTCTCACTCAGAGACAGGAAATGAAGACAGCTCTTCTGGTGAATTACAGCGTTACAAAATGGAGATGAAAGTTCCTGAATCCATTAACCCTCTACAATGGTGGAAACTTAATGAACACCGATATCTGAAAATGTCATTCATTGTCAAGACCGCTTTGTGCATACCAGTTACTTCAGTTCCATGTGAATGATTGTTTATTTTTGTCAATTAGACCCGCTCATCACTTGAACCAAATAATGTCAACACACTTGCCTTTTTGCGTAGTTGGTTGAAAGATGTCATATAAAGCAGACAGTCCAGTGTTATTTAGATTTTCAACCAGAAGATTTAATAAGTGTTACTTATGACATCATAAATTTAATTTTTGGCTATAATCAAAATTAACGATTTATTAATCGTTAATTTTTTCAAAAGTTAACGATTACATTTAAATTAATTGTTAACAGCCCTAATTTAGTGACAATAATGTTCTGAAAATGAATGAACACATTTTTAAATAAATATATATAATTCAAGCAAAACTGTGATTGCTCTAATTGTTGAAGCAAGTAATACTATATATACATTTTTAATTACACTAAAATATATTCTTCTCATAAGACATTTTATCATATAGTTTTGCACATAAACGTCACGAATGCTTGAATGTTTCAAGCTAACTAAGAGGTAACAGCAGAAATGATAGAGGTGGCTTTAACTCTCAATAGGTCACTTGGACATATACTGAACTTTGCATACAGTCGTTTTAAGATACCGTTTTCAGATCCAGTTCCGTAAATCCCTCTTGTGTCACTGCCATACATATGTCCAATAGATGTCGGGATCAATAAGTCTTCTTTGGAATTCATGAATAAGAACTCGTACAGTGACTACTTATGGTGCAACGTCCGGTGATGTGTTTCTTTCTGCCATTTGGTGTACACACTTTCTAATACTTTTTCAAATTTCTATGGCTTGTTGTCTTACACAACTTCAGGATGTAGGAAATAAGTTGTAAGGCTCAATCTACCTTTGCAGTCAACCAAAGCTTAATTCGAGAAGGAAGTGCATTGTTTTTTATGATTTAAACGAGAAGTAATTCTTAACTTTAGTGGTCATCTTTTTTTCATTGTTCACCTAAGCACATATCAATATTTCCTATTCTTGATTAGTTTTTCTTCATACTGATATGACTTTCTCAAGGTACAGTTTAACATCAATTACATTTAAGGCATTTTGTAAAGTGCCGTATTTCACAGATTGCAGTCAACACATACAGATACATGAGTCTTATTTGGATTATAAGATAATATTAAAATGTTTATTTTTAAAAGTGTAATGAACATGTTTAAAATGTCAGAAATAGGCCAATACGGGTATACAATGCAATTTAGTTATTTTTTTCAATTTAATGGTTAGATAATTAACACAAAATAAAAATATTAACAAAAGAAGAACGACAAACAAGCAAAGAAATATAAATGAACATACCTATGAATATTTCTAGCTGTCTTTTTCAAACAATTTCCTTAGAAGATAAAAAAAGGTTAAAAAATAGTTTGAAGTAAATTCAAATTTATTACCCAATATAATATTAATAAAAAAATATTTGAAAACATATTTGTATTAATCACATATTTTGATCAAAATTAAAATAGTTGAGCCAATGTAAAAGCATTTTCAAAATTTCCGGGTGTCGTAGAATGTTTGGCTAAATATATTAATAGTTAAATTTATCATTGGGTGTCTTTAAAAATTGATTGGGGGTAAATTGTTCTAAACAGAGAATAAGTAAAAAAAATTTTTCATTAAAATTCTAAAGTTCAACTTTATTTAAAAGTAGTATTTAGAATATATATTTATACAAAAATATAAATAAATTTAATATCAATATATATATATATATATATATATATTTACATACACATATATTTTATATATTCCTCATTTTGCTAGACTTGCAGATTAATGTAACGAATAAATAATAAAAATCACATCTAAAAACTGAAATTGTATCTGAAAACTTACCATGATTTCGTCTCAGATACAATAACATCAAAACAACAAATGCAAATAAAAAGATTCCTGCTACAACTATTCCAGCAATAGCGCCATCACTTAAAGCAACATCGTCTTTTAAACTGCTTTCATCAGTAATATCTGCAATGTGCATATACCAATTATAATTAAAATAAAAGGAAAAATATTAGCTTCCTAAAATTATTTCTATCTCTTTTATCTATCCATCCATCCATCCATCCGTCCATCCGTCCATCCGTCCGTCCGTCCGTCCATCCATTCATCCATCCCATCTATCCCATCCATCCCATCCATCCCAACCATCCCATCCATCCCATCCATCCCATACATCCCATCCATCCCATCCATCCCATCCATCCCATCCGTCAATCCGTCCATCCGTCCATCCGTTCATCCGTCCATCCGTCCGTCCGTCCGTCCGTCCATCCGTCCATCCGTCCATCCATCCATCCATCCATCCATCCATCCATCCATCCATCCATCCATCCATCCATCCATCCATCCATCCATCCATCCATCCATCCATCCATCCATCCATCCATCCATCCATCCATCCATCCATCCATCCATCCATCCATCCATCCATCCATCCATCCATCCATCCATCCATCCATCCATCTATCCATCCATCCATCCATCCATCCATCTATCTATCTATCTATCTATCTATCTATCTATCTATCTATATATCAATCTATCTATCTATCTATCTATCTATCTATCTATCTATCTATCTATCTATCTATCTATCTATCTATCTATCTATCTATCTATCTATCTATCTATCTAACTTATTGAACCATTGATCTATCTTTCTATCTGTCTAATCCATTCAAAAATAAATATAAAAATATACGATAACTTAAAAGCCGGATGGAAGCAATAAAGCTCGTTAGTTAGCTAAATGTGTTTTAAGGTAAATATATAAAGAACGCTTTCGAATTGTGAAAAAAATAATATCCGTCAAAATGGGAAGTATAATATCAAATAGTTTTTCCCAAATAAATTTTAAATTAAAGAAGTAAAGAAACTCACTTACATTTAAACTGCTTTGAAGTTACTTTTTGACCACATTTTGATTCATGCCGCACAATACACTCACATGTTTCATATTGTAAAGTTGAAAGTGTTATTGTCAGGTAAACATCATCTGCGTCTGCATGTATAACCATTTTTTTAATGTGTTAAAACAAATGTTGTTAGTAGTATTAAATTTAAAAAAGGGTTCTTTGATACACCAATCTTTACATGGTTATTTTTCACACACATAGAAGATATATATATATATATATATATATAAATATAAATATATATAGAAGATATATATATATATATACATATATATATAATAAATCTGTATATTTACTAATATATCTTTGTTTGTATTTATATATCTTTGTGTTTACATATATATACATTATGGCTTCGGAAATTAACTTAGTCATTAGAATTTATAATCGATTAATTTTAACTTAGTAGATGAAATATCATTTCAAATTTAAGAAAACATTTCTTATATTTGGTTTTCCAAGTTATTAATTTTTTTTGTTTGTTACTTACATACTATTCCCTCAGATTGTTATCATATATGTATACGTGCGTACGATAACAACATGCTTTTTCTCCATATTTCTTGTATATCAGAAAGTATTTGCTATGTAACATCACACAATTTGGGAGCCAAGGAATTACCGCAACTTAATTAATTTCGCGGAATAATGATTCGAAAAATATTTGCTATAAAAATATAATTAATCGAAATTAAATGATTACATTACTTCCCGATTAATTTAACAATTTTTTTTTAATCAGTACTAGCCCTAATACACACACACATACATATATATATGTATGTATATATATATATATATATATATATATATATATATATATATATATTTATATATATATATTAATTATTCATTTTGTATGAATTACAAGTAACAAAAGATATCATACTTTAAATACATAGATCTATATGTTTGTCATTAAACCAACTTAAAAATACTTGTTATATTTCTTACTTGTTACATTCGTTGTTTGGTTTCCACAGGATAGAGATAAATTTTTCAAGAAAGGATATCCGCCTACAGAATTGCAGTTAATTGTTTCTCCAATGACTATATCTAGCTCGCTGGGGTTTTCGAGACTTTTCTTGCTAATGATGATTGGATCTGTTGGTGGTCCTTTAGAAATATTAATGACTTAAATATAACTACCTTAATATTATAAATATTAGTTATCTGTTGTTGGAATGAGGATGATATGTGTAATGAACATCTAATACAAGAAACATGTTGATAAAATCATTGTTTACAATGTAAGTTAATTACATATTCAATTGTTAGTATCTATATTGTTTAACCACATCGTGCACTTATACAAGAATGCAAATAATTGTGCGAATATTTTTAAGAAGACATTTAATATTTAGTGGTTAGTGTGTTCCTTTTTCGATTATTTAGAGCTTTCAAGGCCTTGCAGTTACAGTGGTGGATATGGACACAAGTCTTGATATTGGTCTAGATGAAACCAATTTTATCATTGCTAGATAAGTATTTGTGTTATGCCAAAAATGTGTACTACAAATTGTGAATTGAAAGTTGTGTTTAATGTTAACATTCTTATCTTATCTCATCTTATCTTAAATTTGATAGTTGGAATGAGGATGATATGTGTATGTGTAATGAACATCTAATACAAGTCTTTCTAATTGAAAAGCTAGAAAAAGGACATGAATTAGTCGAAATCTCTGTTAAGCGTCACATCGTTATAGAAAATCGCATGTTCGAAAATTGAGAAATACCATAAGAGTTCTTAATGGTAATCTAGCAAAAGACATCAGCAGTGTCAACTCTAAAAAATGTTTTCACCACTGATCTAGTAATTTGGACGTTGTGGTTTGTCAGCGGATGTGACTTGCATTATAAAACGATTTAAATCATTTCATTGGAAAATGATGAGAATTAAGAGACGTCTATAAAATGTATACTAACAACTAAATGTCAATATATGTTAGAAAGTACAATATTTAACATAGAAAGCAAAAAGTACGTATTTCAAGATCAACGTAAATGTTTTTAAAAGTATAACATAGTTTTACACTTTAAAAGATTTAAGTTTTCGAGAGATGCAATACTTCCACATAATTTTAAAACATTAAAATAAAAGTATAGAAAAATTAAGCAATGTCAGTTTGATTAAATAAAATAATATTTACAAAGAAGTTAGCCTTGGTAATTAGACTTGTATTAGGGTCAAAATACTCTTTCAATATATAGAGATGCGAATCAATGATTTATTGAAGATATGTGCAGATAATTCCGTTACTAAGAATATGCATGATCTACGCTTATAGAAAATTGCCATTTACAGTTTTTAGAAAGGAAAGAAAAAATGGGTTTTTAGGATTCGGTTGATAAAATTTTTATCTTGGAAATTCGAGAACGGTTAAAAAATGCAGTAATTTGAAGATTCGCCTTTTTCAAAAACAAGTGATTTCATGTCCATGTTGTGTTCTTTTATATGTCTGTCGTGCATTTGCTGCAGGTTTTATTAACATCTGGAGAAAGAAAGACCAAGCAGAGTAGAGATTGGCTTTGATATTCCTGAATCATTCAAATTCTTTTTTTTAAATTGACCCCAAAAATATTTGCTTTCTACCTTATATTATTAATGCCTAACTTTACTTTTTTTAAAAATTTACTTATCCTAAAGAGGGAACACACTATTCTACTAATGTTAAAATCAATACCTTTGATGGTGACAGTCCTTTTCATTTTAGATTCAATATTTGAATATTCCGTACTGTTAAAAATGCATGTAATGTTGAACACACCAGTAGATGTCAGTGAGGAATTAAAAATATACTCTCCTTTATTTCCGAAAGTAGTAATCCTCGTAAACAGATTGTTTATGTTTGAAAAAACAGAAGGCGTTGGCTCACAGTCACTAACAAAACAAATGCCAGATATCGTAATTATTTTGTCTGTGCACTGATCAAAGTCTTGATTGGTAACAGTGACTGTTATTTCGTCTGGAGGAACTGAAAAGGCACAAGTTGACATTGTTAACATTATTTTTATTAAAAATATTATATTAGATATTCGTTAGAAAATGAACAAGGCTATGATATTTATAAATTGGAAAACATTGTTTATTCAATAATGTTTTTTCCCCCTAATCAAACAGTCGTAAAAGTAATGTCGGAAAGATTGACATTTTTTTGTTGTTTTTTTATAAAATTAAAGTTAGTGCACATATATTGTACATATTATGAATTAGTTTCAGAATGTGCCTACATTAATGATAAATGTATTATAATAATTAGAACAAAATGCTACTTTGACAATTTAAATAGTAGTTCCACCCACCAAACCCCCCACCCCCACCCCCGATTTTTTATATAATTGTACGTTTAATCATTAAACATTTCAGAAATCTCATTTAGGAAATACTTTATTTTATTGGAAAATGTTATTTCAAAATGTCATTTTTTATGACACTTTCGACGGTACTCATACACACAAGCACACACACACACAAACAATCACAACACAAACGCACTCTCGCACACACATATGTGGAGAATGAGTGTTGTATTCCTGTTTTAATCAGACCAAATATTGCACGTCAAATTCCAGAGGGGAAAAACGAGATTTAGAACTTGTTTGTTCTTTATTAGGAAACTTGTTTTATCACTAAGTCTATCTGAGATTAGAAATCATCGTTTGGTTGTATATCAAGCGTGGAATTACTTGCCATTTGTATTATTACAACTTCGATATTTGTTATTTTTCTTTCTAGCGTTTCAGAGTTTGCATTTAACTAAAACTAATATTATTATCAAGTTTTAAAAAAATACCGATAAAGTAATTTATTTATTTATTTTTTTTAAAAATGTTTTAAATTATCCTAAACTACATAACAAATCCGAGGTTCTAGGAACCAATATACCAAAAATCATTTTTTTTAAAACAAAGATTATCGGTTTTATTAAACCTTACTTTTATACTTACAAGATATCTTGGGTTTAAATTGTATTGTGTTATTCCAGTTTAAACCATTGTATACCGTGCATTGAAATGTTGTCATATTTCCTGAGAAAATATATTAAACTATTTAGAATGTTATTTACTTTTATATCAACAAATTATTGCAAATAATTTGTATACTGTAATAAAGAGAGAAGGTGGATTATAGAATACACGACGTAGGAGCTTTTTAAGGGGGCATTAATATATAGTTAGGAAGAAGGACGGATCGTTATGCGGATTGTGGATGTAGAGAGGGAGAGTAGGGCTGGACTGTGATGGTTAGTGTTTTAAATTTGTAATTATGAAGAAATCTTTCATAACTATGTCTTTATGATCGTGATCATATTCTGATCATATGATTGAACTTTTGAAATGAAGTGATCGAGTGTTGTTAGAAACATCTGAAAACAATTGTTTATATTGTCACACGTGATCCAGCAAAAGCTCTGTCTGAGCTGTTAATGTTTGGTTGATATTTCTGACGTAGGGAGGACTCAAATCTCATTAGGCAACTGATCTGCCGCATGTTTTAAGATTTTAAGTATACTCTTAATGATTCACATAGTTGTTTAGATGGGTTTACTTTAAATGAGAGAAACTGATATATACAATTTAAAACATGTTCAAGCGTAATATTCAAAAAATGATCTTGCAGATGGTTTATTTATCAACAAGGTAAATTAATTCATTTAAATTTCACTTAAATTGGAGGATTAAATATACATTTATTACATAGAGAAGGGACTGTGATAAAGAAATAAATAAAATCTAAAATAGACAAACGAATTGTGTGCACAAATTTAATTTAAAGCTTTAATAATAAACCGATAAGTTTCAATAATAAATTGATACACAAGTTGATTAGTTGACTAATCACGATACATAACAAACACATATCGCAATAAACTTTACATTTTATAATGCATAAAATCATGAGAAGCTAATAATTATGTAAAGATAAACGTCCTGTCTCTATACACTTTAACAGTGATGATTGTGGTGGGATTTTTTATATTGCAGTTACTATAATGAATGAAAACAATGCCCATGATTTGGTATTATGCCTCTTAATGGTTTAGACCAAATTCTCAATTTTAAGTAAGAGGGGAATCTTTTTTTTCCAATTGTGCATTTTAATGTAGCTTTTGATACTTTCTTCTTTCTTATACCCTTTGTCTTTGTTATGTAACTGTGTTCATCTTTCATGTTTTTGTTACGTGTTGTTTTTTTTTAATGTTCTTAAATATTATTGCACCTCGATATAGACTGAATTATATAACATAATTTTAAAACTTGTGCAAGTTATTTTTGCTGACGAACGCACTAGCCGAAAGTCTACGCGTATATTTGCATAAAAATAAAGCCTTCATTTCTATTTTCTATTCCAAAATTATTTTTTCCCTGCATAGTATACATCTAAATTAATATATATATATATATATATATATATATATATATATTAGGGAAGCGGAAATTATCGATTAATTTCTGGATTAATCGTTAAAAATTTTATCAATTAAATATCGATTAAAATAATTTTAATCGATTAAAATTCGATACAAATTCAAGAAAATATTTATAATATTTTTTAAAAATGTTAGTAATAAAAAATAAATTATAAATAATTAATAATAATTTACATATATTTTTTAACGTACAAACATCTCCCGCGTAATATTAAAATTTATTTTATTAATTTATGTTGACCGGCAGACGTCAACTATAAAATGGCTGACAGACAGAGCCGTATTTGCACCATTTTGGGCCCCCGGGCAAAGAAATAGTGTTGGGCCCTTCCCCCACAAAAATAAAAATTGATTATACATAATATATATAAATAAACATATTCCCATGGGGCCCATATGCTCGTGGGCCCCACGGCAAATGCCCAACGGGCCTATGCGTTAAGACCTGCTGACAGCACAAGTGCAGTTAAATTTAAACATATAACTATAAAGTTGAGCAAATATGTTGTTTTTAAGCTAACTGCAGATGGCAAAGTCGAAGATGGTGAAAACGTTTACTGTTTCCACTGCCATAAACAATTCTCTTTTAAAGGATCAAATACATCGCTGACGTACCACTTTCTGCACAAATAAAGTATCAACAAATTGTCATGAAATTTAGTTCAAAATATTCTTAATTTTCAATGTCCATGAAAAATGTTCAGATTAATGATGTCATCAATTTATATTTTTGGTTTTAATCGAAATTATCGATAAATTAATCAATAATTTTTCAAAAGTTAACGATTAAATTTAAATTAATCCATAACAGCCCTAATATATATAATATATATATATATATGTATTTATATATTTATATATATATATATATTTTCCAGTACTTTTTTTGCGTAAAGTGCTGTTAGAAAAAATATACTTACGAAAAGCCTTGAATTTCAATGTTCCATTTAAGAAATAGTTGGTGTCATTATTAATACTATTAGACCATATCAATTTGGAAGGCAAAAAACTGGTGTTGCTATCGTAACAAGTACAATAACTCGTTACATTTTCTTTGACATAGTTGCTTACTTCACAATCAGCTTGAAGGAAAGCCTTTGGATAATCTAAATAAGTGGGGGGAAAATATGTTAATATACAAAAAATTGTAAGTAATAAAAATTATAGTTAAACATTAAAAAGTTAATAAATCAATTAATACAATGCATGCATACATTTAATTGACCATTGTGCTATGACAATTAAATAACACATACATCATTTATTATTTATAATAATATTTATTTGTAGATCGAATAACGTTGTTGCTTGCATTTGTTATTTTGATAGTAAATTGTTCATTATAAGGTATATAGAAAATGTAAATTAAAATATGGAGTAAAAGATTGTAGAGCATTTCAGTTTTTAAAAAGTGACTTTATGGAAGCATGTCATTGGCTATGTGTGAAATGAGGTGCATGGATAGGGTCTAGGTTAAATTGCTTTGTATATCGGTCATGACTGAGAAAGTTATGCGAAGTTTCGAACATGTACCCGGGCAGTAAATTAAAAAAATAAATAAATAAATAAAACTAAAAAACAAAACAACACTTTATAATATTCTGGCTTGCACAATCAGGAGGACAAATAGCATTTGGAAGATGTAAAATAATTTTATTTATACATTTGTTAATAGTTATTTGTCTTTTCCTTGTTTGAATGCAACTTTTAAATAATATAAAAATATACCATATAACACATGTTTAAGATATATATATATATATATATATAGATATATTAGAAATTGGACAAATAATGGTCAAGTTATTGAACTCCTGCATCTTTTATAGCATGGAATTCATTAATAAATGTGGCAAAATATGTCTTTATAAATGTTAGGTACACCGATGTTGTCGAGTCTTATATTCGGTGTTAATTACGCTCTGTGAGATAGTTAGAAATGTGTATTATTATTTTTGAAGGGGGGATGGGTGGTGGGTGGGGGTTTGCGCAGGATTCTTAATTATATTATCCCAGTCCTTATTTATGTCGTAATTGTATTTACAGTAAATAAATGACTGATTAGGTAGTATATTAAGGAGTTGTACCATAGATGTTGAAGACGGAATTATATATGTGTTATAGATTAAAAGTGTGCTATTTCTTGTTAATTTTGTTAACATTTTAGCATTGCTTTGTGTGGACTATCCAATAATAATATACAATTGTAATAAAATTAACTTGTAGGATAGAAGAAAAAAGATAAATAATATGAAAAATGCATATTATTGTTATTTTTCGACTAACCTGAAGAAATAAACAACATTACGACTTACATGTTGTCATCATAAGGCATATAATTTTTTGCTCATAACAGCTTTTAAATTCATTGGCTCTATGTATAGCGTTCTGGATGTGTCAGAATAATTATATTATTTTTGATTCTCTGAGGTGATGTCCGAAAGCGACTGCTGCTTTTTCGAAACAAGGTTTTCATGAATTCAGAGTTTAAACTCGCCGTTTGGCATGATTTTAGTTGTAAAGCTTTATGCCATTTACCGCCAACAATGTCAACCAACTTTGTTGCTGTTAGATCATAGGACGGGCAGGTTGAAGACATTGATTATAGCATACCACTAATACACAAATGTAAGCGATCTGTGCAGTTACATGCACGCCATCGTCTCTGTCCATGATTAATCACTGCATAGAGGACGCATTTAACTCCTGATCTCATGATTTTTAGACATTTTGATTGATGAGACGTTTCCCAGAGGCTTACCTTGTTATTAGGGTAAGGAAAAGTAGAGACATACATTTTCAAATCTCCACAGTCAACGCTCGGTCATTAGACCCTCATTACCATAATTACACTGGTTATGTTAAAGGCATTCGTTTTTCCATAAGACATGTTTGGTAGACAGTCGACGAGGTGCGATGATCTCGATTCATTAAACTACAAGTCTTAGAAGAATATACGTCAATGTATTGACATTTGTTGATACATTTATGTATTGCTTGTTTGTACCCTGTATTACATGTCAACTTGCATGATATTATTCACTTTTTAAATTGCATTAAAGAACATGTACTGCAAATTAGACTGTTCCATGATTTATGTAAAGATAATGAGGCTGGATAGACAGACCTACATTATCCCCCCCCCCGGGGTACGCTGGCGTTAACGAGCAATATTCTGAACAGAAAGTAGTCTCTGAAAGTGAAATTTCAAATATTTCAAACAGATCTAGCAGAGATGTTTACGAACTAATGTTGGGTCTCAGATCTCACATGCTTAACTGATATGGTTGAGTATGTGAAGACGTTGAACAAAGAATTGGAAGGAATAAATATTATAAATACAATTTCAGCAAGAGAAAAGATTGTGGCATTGGATTAAAAGTTTTTATATTTGAACAAAAAGAAGGAGGAAACAAGTTAGCGGCCATTTCAAAGTCAGCCTTGTACTTGGAAGATTGAGTAAATATAACTTTTAACAACAATAATATATAGTTATCAGGCAGCTTTGATCTTACATTGTGGATGCACCAAATGAGGCTAAAGGTTTGTCAGTTGCACGTCTTTTAATTGAATCCAATTATGAGGCACGTACTGAGTTTGTAAACAAAGCAGATCTGACACAATTTTAGGATATAAAAAGCTGCAAAGGCTTTCAACATATCACAATTTCAGTTAGTTTAATGCATTGTATTGTATTTATTATTATAACTAGAATGGCTAGGGCCTATGGGCCGATAACTTTTATAAAAAATTCGACTGTAAACGTATATACTTGTGGCATATATATCCTCTAAAATATGGATATTCCGTGTCTCTTTGACTTTAAGTATTGAAGCGTAATATTTTTTAATATATTTTTTTAGCCACGTGTTCGACTTCTTAAATTCACAAGATGTATTTTCGGCTGGGGCATTGTTACGACGCCTCCCCCACCCAGCCCACAAAACCATCCAATCGTCAAGGCAACATTTCACCCCTTCGTGGGAAGCTGCAACATACAAATTAAATTTATATTTAGGGGTAATGGGCAAACAATGCAGGTGGCATGGCGGGTCTATAGACGTGTTAAAAAAATGAAGTGTTGTCAGATACAGATCAGCATTCGAACTGACCTGGGGGAATGGTTGCGAGAGGTAGGGTGTCAACCAGACCAGTTGCATGGAACAAAAGATTACTGTAAACGTATCAAGGTCTGGTCTACTGAATCTAAGTGATTGACGGACCTTGGAGGTGCGGACCAATAGATTGTTTGACGGACTTCGAACAGGGCGGATATTGGAGCTCGACGACATGGAGAGTTGAAAGGGATTTAGTAGAGATGGGGAGTTGGTCGAGAAACACAGAATGGATGGACGAAGGTAGAGAGTGGAGGGACTTAGGAGAGTTGAGACGTAGAACGAGTGAAGAGATTAGAGCTAATGTGGCAGTAAAAATAGTTCTCAGTAAAGTTGATGTATTCTTGTTCCATTCCTATTTGTGTTTCAAATTAAGTACGAGAGCAGAAGAGTAAAATACTTTGAGTTTAACGACGAGACAGAAGATGTTTTAAGTGTGGTTGTTATTTTTTTCAAAGAGTGAAATAAGATTATAGACAAGTGTTCTTACACTTGTAGACCAGGTTATAACAAATAATGAAGATTAGACCAACTAGTACCAAGGTTCTCCACAATAGGAGATCAAATTCCGAACAATATCTAACGTAGTTTATTCATAACAATTTCTAAACCGTGAAATTTAAATATGTAAGACTTCTTGTCACCAAATTTGTGTTTTAAAAATGGGACCAATTAGATAGCTCAATACATTCCTATGTTTTTGTTTGTTTTTTTAATTGAAGGAAACAAAAATAACGTACAGCATCGCATATAAGCCGAATTTAGAAATATAAAAGACAAAACTGAAATCCGTGGGTCAGCTTACATGCGCATAAAACACAATGGACACAAGGACAGACACTAAAATGTATATTTTTTCTAAATATGTACTTCTTTAATTATCAGTTTTGAACAACTTATGAGCGGGGGTTCAGATATAATTTAAGCAAACACTGTGGAAAGAGCAGAACACGTTTTCTGTGAACCAAAAATACGGAGTAAAATTAGACAATTTGTATGTTCGGCTTATATTCGGGTTTTTGGAAAAACTGGAAAATTTTAAACCAGTTTTAAGTGGTCGGCTTATATGCGATGTAGGATTTTAGCAAGTATATACCGTAGATACTCTTCTCAGCTTAAATATGTATGATAATTATTCAAACATAGTTTTAATAAATGTAATCTATGGTTGTAATAAAGATTTTAAAAGGTAAATCAACGATCCTTACTTAATATAATTGGATCTGTGTATTCACTTGTTCTCGTTATGTTCATTGCTACAGCTGAGGTGATGTTGGGATATATAACAACACGAAATGTGTATGCTCCTGGTCCTAAGATGGCAGCAGATACAGTAAATGTACATGATGTTTTGTAGTAGAGTGTTGATAAATTCTGCTCATGCTGGTAGCTGATGTGTCCTTGTTTTAATTCATTTTCTGATGAGTCCTATACAAGTAGAGAAATAGTTCATAATATTTTGAAAAATTGTTTTGTCTCAAATCAAAATAATTTATTATGAAATAATAATGATTGCAAACAGTGTTTGTTACACCACTCTTGTGTTCAAGAGATGATAAAACTATGACACGGCAAATAGTCACCTGATATCTCTCACTAGTTTGATCTACAAAGAGTTAAAAAATGTAAGCATAAGCAAACATATCATGTGTTATCCGATTCCCTAGAATATGTAAAGGACCAGTCTCGAGAATGACAATCAGACCAGCGTTCTAGATGTATACATTTTAACGGCTGTTAATCATGTAAATAATACTACACAAGTAAAAAGAGATACGGGATCCAAGACAATACAAATAAATATATTTAACATTTCTTTAAATACAACAATATATCAGATGATACTAGTAGCTGGCGAAATATCATCGTTTGTTAGGTTGTAATTACGTAATGGCCCAGTGCTACGTCCCAGCGTATATATATATATATATATATATATATATATATACACATATGTATGTATATACTAAAAAAAGCAAAGCTCTGACTGACTGACAAACTCCGCACAGATTGATTTCAGATTGATCGAATGTACCATAATTAAATTAATGCATTTTTTGTTTATCTCTATATATCATATGTAATTCAATTTCACAGTTTGTTATTGTTTGTCTTCCATGTGCCAGTTGAGTACGCGTTCACGCCACCCATCGATGTCCACACCCACTCCCCCTATTCCCCCGTATTTAAAGACAAGGGACATCAGTCGGTTTCAGTCTGTAAATGTTTGTCGCGTTTGAACATAATCAAACTGTTATTTATGTCTCATCTTTAAGGCATATATAGTCATAAACTTTGTTTTTACGGGGTTTTTTAATTTAAATCCCTTATATTAATTTGGAAACCTTGTCTCTCTGTCGTTCGTCGTCGGTCGGGCTGAACAATAAAAGTAAAAAATGACACACTTTCTGTAATGCTATCGAGCTGAAATTTGCACATAGACTCGTGTCACCTTACAATGCATTTTATTAAAATGGCAGATCGATCAAACGTACCGTAATTAAATTACTGACTTTTTAGTTTATCTCTATGTAATTCTATATAGCTGTCCTTTTTTGTTTACATTTTACGTGTCACTGGAGTTCACGACAGCCATCTACGACCACATCCTCGTGTTTACAGGAAGGGAGTTCTGTCACGTTCAGTCTGTAAATGTTTGTCGCGCGATGGCTATTATATTGAACATAATCAATACTTTTAGTTATGTCTCATGTATTTGTTTTTTTAAAAATTGTTTAATTACTACTCATTATGAGCTGGGGGGCATACATTTAGATTTTCCTATTATGAGCTTTATAAAATTATTTAAATTTAGACTACTGTGTTATTGGATGTATCTTGACCAAACTAGGTACATAAAACATGATGGCTAATATTAAAATACTATATGATATAGATATCTTAAAGTCCATTACTTGGGGGAATGGGGCACACAATCATTTTGTCGTACATCTTTTAAAATAGTTTTACAAATTCGATTTTACAAGATTTTGACATACATTGACAAATGCATCCTTAATGATCAAGATTGAAATTTGTTTGAAATTTTTTAACATCACATCTTGCTTCGATTGGGATCGGTGGCTCTAAAGGTCTTTTTTTTCTTATATAAACTAGATAAATAGTATTTTAATCATCTGAGCATCATAAAACTTGTTGAGTTGTTGAGTATGCCCCGACAAAGATTTTGGCATAAAACGTTTTTAAAATACCAGTTCATGTGGAGCCATGGTCCGAATTTCATTTTTTAATAGCATGAGCTACATAAATAGTGTTTTAAACAATGATACTGGGTAAATGTATGGCTAATACCAAACTTGGTATAGAAAAACATGATCGTTAGGCTTTTTGAGCTTTAAATATTTTATCATTTGGGATCGGTGTTCCTGAATGTTACTTATATCTTTATTCAGCCTGATAAACTTTGGCTACCGGCACATTTTATCCCTTCACTATGAATCTTTATGTATCAGAGTACTCTCTGTCACGAAATGTTCTGGCTACAATGGATATTTCTTAATCAAACTTGGTACATACGACTTTAATTGCTAATGTTTAAAAAAAATAAGCATGTTTCACTTTGAAATTCAACGCGAAATGGTAATAACGGTTGACAAAGTTCACTAAACTGTATTATTTACGGCCCAAACCATCGCGAAATTTGTTAGGTGGTTTTCCTGCTATGACAAAATACATTATACGTACTTATTACAGCAGTATGATGTCTATGTCAGTCGCCGTTTGCATGTTGCAAATGATCTGTGTTCTTATGGTCCCAAATTCAAAATAACACTGGTAAATTGTTTTGCTACGCTAACTAAATTATACTTCTCTGATACAAAGAAAGGGTATTTTGCTAATTCCTAGTTTATATCAATGATCTTTTCAAGAATGTAACCTTCCGAGCAAGATGGTTAACCAATTTTAATGAAATTGTCGAATACAGGACAATTGCTAAAAACTCTGACCAGAAAATGCTAAAGCACGAACACAGCCATTTAGGTGAGTGATAAAAGTTTGGAAATTGAGTTTCATCTTGCTAAGTTACACAAGCAGAAACCCTATGTATCAAAAATAATAAATTCATTTTCATATATTTTTGTCATTTTTGTTTCAGTAGATAACTCGGTGTTAATATTCAAAATGAGATTCACCTGGAAAAATATACCGAAAATTGTTTGTAGATGTTTTAAGTGCCATAAATCAAAACCCGGGATCAGAAAACCCATGATGCAAAAAATATCATTATATTGGTATTTGTGTACGATTATATATTTAAGGACCTTTAAACAAAGGAGAAACACTTCTGTCTGTAGCCTCCTCCATCCTTTGCTCCTCGGCTACTATGACGCCCTCTTTTACAACAGTGCGCCACGTGGATAGGTCTTCTGCCTTACACTCTAGGTCGCGTGTGTATTCTGCTGCTTTTATTTCCCTTTGGCATACATCTTTAAATCGCATACGTGGGCGATCTGTCTTCCTCTTTCTCGATGCTTGATCTCCGTATAGGAAGTCCTTGGGGATGCGGCCAGGGCTCATTCTTTTTACATGTCATAGCCATCTTTGGCGACTTTCACTAAAGATTGAGAGCATGCTTTGGATATTGGCATGCATCAGTACATTACCATATGACACTTTGTCCTACTGTTTATTTCGTCCTAGATGGACAGTGTATTGGAGACCTTGGACCCTAAAAAGGTGAAGCTGTTTACAACCTCAAAATTGTCATTGTCGATCTTGATGGTAAGAGGAGAAAGTATGTCTTGGGCCATGATGTTTGTCTTTTCAACTTGATTTGCATATCAATTTCTTTGCTACTTTGCAGGCGTTGGAGAAGCTTGACACGAGTTGTTGCAATCAAGTTTCTGTGTGTGCAGTCAGTGCCACATCATCCGCAAAGAGTAGCTCACTACTTAGCACATCTGTCATTTTTGGTTTTGGCTCGGAGGCGGGCAGTATTGAAAAGTCCTCCATCAGCTCTTTTGTGTAACCAGATTCCCTCACTTCTATCCTGAATGCGCATCGAAGCAGTACAGAGAAGAATATTGCGAAATGATGTTGGTGCGTTTAAACAACCTTGTTTAACTCCGCTGCTGACTGGGAAGGTTTCTGAATACCATGTCTATTGTAGATCGACCAGCCCAGAGACGGCACTAAGATTCTGGATAAACTCGGGAGGCTAAACTCTTTGTTCGTGTTATTATGACACGGGCGAAGGTTTTTTCCTACAATACTAAGGAGTAAGATGACGCGATGGCTAAGCAGTCTATTCTATCGCCTTTTTTATATAGTGAAACTATGTTTGCATCATTTAGATCCTGGTGGATGTATCCCTGTTCCCAGCAGAGGGACAGACTATATTGTAAATGTTGAAGTAAATATGTTTAGCGACTCTTTTGAGCTTCTGGTGGTATGCCATCATTCTCAGGCGCTTTTCCACAAGCTAGACAGTCAATTGCTCTCAATGGACCTTTGTTTTACAATCCAAGTTGCTTTATTTATGCTAGCAGCTTTTATATCCCTCGCGTAGGTATTTTTACCTGTTTTTTTTCTTTTTCGAGATGCCAGTTATTCTTATCGAAGTTCCTTGGTGACGCGCCAAGAGTTTATTCTTTTACATGAACTAGCCAAATTAGATTTCTGTCACTAGGATTAAGAACATTATTAGTGGCCTGGCACGCAACAGGATCTTAGTTAATGCCACCTTAAGTGGATTAAAATAAAGCAAAATCGTATGTGCGGCAGTCTATAATAGATACTCGGATTAAATGTTAAATGAATCGGGATACAATACTGGAGAATGATCACATAGGCAGCTTTGCAATTAGTCGGAAGATGGTCAACTTATAGTATTTATCAGTTCAGGAGCTATTTTATTTTAATTTTTTTAGAACAAATAGGTGTATGTTAAGTGAGTCAAGGGCCTTTTATGAATGTAACCATTTTAGAAGTGCTATCTCTCTCTGATGTGAGCAATGGAAAAAGTGTAGGGTATTGCGGAAGTATAAAACCGTGTAAATAAATATGGAAATAGCATGCACATGATATAATAATAAAATGATTTTAAAGGTGAATTCAAATGTCTTGTTTGTTTGTCAACTATTAATAAATAAATAAGTGAAGCCACAGAATACACCACATTGGCGACGAGAATGAAGGCAAAGTACTTATAAATATCATTATATATCACCACAAATGGTGAAATGTTAACATTCTAAAATATTGTCACTTTGATGACACGAAATTAATGAATAATTCTACCAACATTTGTATATAAGTGGATCAACAGCATTTTTAAATAAAATATCAACATTTCAAATATAAAGGATTTTGATGAGAGTTTGGAGCCTTTCTCCAATTAAAAAAAAATACTGGGACGTACTTCATGTCAAATGACACGATGCTTGTGAAGCAGACATCAATCCTATTTTCATAAATAGGACCAGAGACGTACAACTTAATAAGGCCATTAATCACACCAGAGCTGCAAAATACAAAATCATCAAATGACTTATGCAAAGTTCTTCTTGACCACCTGTCACAGTTCGACTGAAAATTTTCAGAACGTTTCAAGTTATATTGACGAAATCAGAAGGAAGGGGAGTCGGAGAGCATATTTCTTTGGAAAATGCATTAGTTGGCCAAACTTTGCAAATGTTAAGGAAAACCTAGAAGGAGAATTTAGGGACAAGTCCGTGTTTGGTATCAATGACGACTCTATTCAGAGACGGTTGATACAGGAGAGAAACATATCTCTGGACAAAGCAGTGGAGTTGGCCTTTGCAATGGAACAAGCCACAAAAGATTTCACATCCATGCATAAAAAATTAAACGAAGAAGTTCACGTGTTTTTCCTCAATTTAATTTAACACCATTTAATATAAAGAATTTAAAAAGTGCCCATGAATAATAACACTAAATTACTTGCATTAGTAATAGTTGAAAATGGTGCACATAAACTCCTGGCTGAGAATTGATTCGAAAATAAAAAAAATAGAATTGAAACATTCGGTTCACTACATATCAGCCTCAAGTGACAAGTGTCAGTAGAACTCGACAGAATATTAAAAACACATGCACGTTTATTTCAAGATGGAATAGGGAAAATAAGGAATATTAAAGCATCAATTCATGTGAAGAATGAATGCAGACATAACTTCATAAAGGCAACCTTTGTTATAAGAGAAAAAGTTGAAGTAGAATTAATGAAAATAGAAACTATAGCAATTATTACAGAGATTACATATAGTCGGTGGGCTGCACCCATAGTTCCAGTTATTAAATCTTCTGGTGGTGTCCGCATCTGTGGTGAATATATGACCACAATAAATCCAGTTCTAGTTTCTGAATCTTACACTATTCAAAGAATTGAAGACATTTTGTACAAATCTGGGCAGGGGGAAAGAAGTTCACTAAAATTGATCTTACTCAAACCTATCTACGGTGTGAACTAGATGAGGAATCTAAAAAGCTCACAACAATTAACACTCATCTAGGACTTTATGAATATAACAGATTGGTTTTCGGATTACATCAAGTTCTGCTATATTTTAACGTATCATGTATACAGAGCTGTCAGGATTGGAACATGTCCAATGTAATCAAGATGATATAATCATCACAGGGGAAAACAATGAAACACACCTGAGGAACATTGGCATTGTTCTAACTAGATTGCAAAAAAATTAGGCTTACGAGAATTTTTTTTAAAAAATAGCAATTTCTTATAAGATGAAATATTCTTCTCTGGTCATATGATTAATAAATATGAACTACATAAAACTCTTGACAAAGTGGAAGCAATTATAAATGCTCCAGACCAAAAAATGTAAAACAGTTGAAATAATTTCTTTTAACGTTGAACTGTTGTCATACATTTCTTGAAAAACCATCGTTACTCTTAGTAATCCACTGAATAACATTCTTCAAAAGAGTGTAAATGGCATGGTCTAGCAGACAACAAAAATCATTTTTTAAGGCTAAAGAACTTATAACTAAAATAAAAGTATTAATGCGCTATGACCCTAAATAACAATTTCGACTTGCATGTGATGCAAGCCAATATGGACTTGGATCAGTCTTATCACACATTACAGATGAAGGGAAGGAAGAACCATTCCTTTTGCTTCAAGATCCTTAAACAAAACTGAAAAGAACTACCCTCAAATAGATAAAGAATGGTTGCCAATCAGTTATGCACTCAAGAAATTATTGTCATATATTTGTCTTAGAAAATGAACACGTGTTAGTGATCATAAGCCTTTGAAGTTTATATTCGGACCAGCGAAAGGAATTCTGCAAATGACAGCTTCAAGACTGCAACGTTATGCTGTATTCCTATCTGGATTATATTACATAATTCAGTATAGATGAACATAAAAACATAGTATAGCGTAGTCAAGGATTCCTGAGTAAGAAAGATTAACAATGTCTACAGTTTCTTCAACTGTGAATGCTAGTGGTAATCTTGATAGCGCCCCACCATTTTATGTGCAGTTGATAGATTCACAGATTGCACACAAGTCATTGAACATTTTTATGTTCTTCTTTTAAGTGCAAAAGCTTGTTTTTAAAATGTAGTTTTTGAATTTTTTTTTATTTCCTTCTTTTTAGTTCACTTTCTATATGTAAATAAAAACGTGTCCTTTTTAAATTTTTTAAATTTTTTTTCATAAAAAAGTATATCTTATAATAATGTGCGTATGAGAAGGTGCATCACTGATAGAGAACATGTTTGAGCAATCAAAACTCCTGTTGCTCCAATTGTATTATCATGTCAATTTAGATTTAGTTTCATATTACTGAGCTATTAGAAACGGGGAATGTGGTCATTTTTGGCTATGGTGAACTCCGGTGGCATGAAGGTGGCTGTAAACAATAGCAGACGGATACAGATGTTATATAGAGATGAACTACAAATGCATTAATTTAATTACAGTGCATTCAATCGATCGGAAATTTTGATGCAATGCATTGTCATCCAAGATCTATCTGTGGTAATATTTTGAGATCTCTAGGACCACAAGAAAAGGTTCACTTTTACGCTACACGATTTGACGGATACACCATACAAACAGTGTGACTTAAATAAAAGCGTGTAATTTAATTGTGTTTTCAAGGTGAAGTCAAATGTCTTGCTTGTTTGCCTAAATAATAATAAGTTAAACCACATAATGCATCACAAAAAGACAGTTATCAGGTTTATATTTACAAGCAATAATTTACCTCTTTATGCTTTCATTTGTAATTAAAACGTATATATCTAAAGGTTTTATCTATACACTAAAATTCTAAAGATGATAGGTAAGACTATAGGGATTAGCTAATTATGTAACAGGTTCATACATCACGGGCTTTCCTTATCATTAAAATTCTTTCGGAACTTTCAAAAATGTTTTATAACACTCTATTGCGTGTAATAAAAAGATATTAATTAAACGGAAGTTATCATTTTTGCTTCAACGTTATTTTTTAATTATTTTTTTAAAGTGTAATTTTTAGTTTCCCCAAATGTATACACTTGATCTGTGTGTTTTAGAACTTATATTATTAGTATTTAAAATTCATATTGCTGTCATATTGTTGAAAAATCTTAGTATTTAAAAATAAATATGAAATTCTAAACCTCAAAAATGTATGTTGTTTACATTGTTTATTCTCCAAATTGTCATTTTAATTGCATGTTAGTTTCTTAAATCCAACTTCTAAAAATTAAGCCCACAATATCTTTAGGGGATTTTTAAAAAAAAACAATAATACAGGAATAATGAAATCAAATACGTACTAAATTACCATCTAAAATCTATAGCACATCTGAATAGATTTTAATCTTTATATTTGTTACGAGATGAAGAAAAAATATGGGAGACTAAATTAAAGAGAATACGAAATTTAATCGTTACCATTTCGATGATGCTATTTGTTTTGTTTTATTTTTTTAAAACTTTATAATTATGAAATAATGTTGCTAAATGTGTTGTTTTTTTCCTTTAAATATTAATTATTTATTTGTATACTTACATTTGTCTTGACATAAAATATACAAATTCCCAATGGAAAAACTGTATTAGTCCGGCAAAGAATGCTAATTCGGGTCTCATTATCTACATTCATGCCATAACAAACTGGAGTTTCCGCAGCGGCTTTATTGATACAAAAAATACAAGGACTAATTTTAAAAAAGAGCTACAAAAAAATAGTCAAATTAAAAATTAATAATAATGCTAAAATTAAAATAAATGTTAAATACAAATCTTTAACGACTAAATATTCTAAATATTATTTTAAACATATTACAAATCTGAATAATTATTGCAGCTTATATATTATAGTATATACAATTAAAGGAGCTGCAATTGATTTTTTAATAAAGACTTACCGAAAACACTTATGTCGTATTGTGTTAAGACATATATGGGCTCATCTTGGTATAAACAAAACCATGTTGTTTGGTGTAACGTCAAATTGACTTTATTGATTGTGAAAACACTTATAATATTTGATGAATTATATGAAATATCTGCTGAGTAGGAGACACTAGCAATATCAGTAGCAAGAGTGCATGGCATATGGTATAATTGGTCACACAAAGCCAACGTTAAATTATGTCCATTTGTTTCTTGTAATATCCAAGTTATTGTACCCTTTACGTAACTTTTTGGAATTAAACATGTAAGTGTTTGTTGTGTTCCATACATTGACCATAGACTCATCGACAAATCTGAACAATAAGCAGAAATATATATTCTTTTACAAAATTAGTTAAAAGGAATTATACATTAAAACTTAAAATAATAAATTAAGAAAGATTGAATAAGAGAAAGACAGCAATAAATGTTAATGCATGTTTGAAGCTTTTTAGATGAAGTATTTCAAATAAGTTCTATATAAAGGTTATTTTCGTGTTCAAGTTTTTTTTATTTATTTATATTTCTTAAAGTGATTGTTTTCTTTCTTCGTGTATTTTTTAAACATCAAGTTTCGAATATTAAATTACAAACTACTTACAAAATGTTATTTATACAAAAGTAAAACTCACCAAAACAGCCTAAGTAACAAAGTACTTTCAACAAAAGTGCCGTCATATTAGTCTAAACAAAAAATAAATAAAATTTAAGTTACAAAAGTATAATTTAATACGTATATATATATATATATATATATATATATATATATATATATATATATATATATATATATATACATATATTTAAACAATATTTTTTTTCAAATTTATTGCTTACTTGAAGTAAGATATACTTTGATATCAAAAGTTATATCCATGCTAAAACCTCATATATTTTTATTGAAAACAAACAAACAAACAAAACACACATGAAGGTTGCTAGCAGAGGCGTCTCTAGGTTGGTGTCACGCCGAGCAGTCGCTAATGGTGTCACCCCTTCACGACTTAAGGGGCCGTCTATAAATGACGTCACGCGAGGTTGCCGATTTTAACCCCCTCCCCCCCCGTCATACTTTGTCACAAAAATTTAAAAATCTTAGACCCCCACCCCATTTTTCCGATATGACGACACAAAGGTTCACCACCCCTTCCAACAGCCGCATTTTCTAAATAAAAATTACCATGTTGCAAATAATTTTTTGTCATTTAAATATGTATTTAGTGTAAATCTGCACTTTAATTTAGCAACACGCGTGAATCCATTGAAAATATCATTAAATAAATTATAAACAATCTAATATTTAAGTGGAACTTTTATTGAAAGTTGCGCGTTTTTGATGTGACTTCAATTTTTTTTAAAAAACACACACCTCTTGTCACAAATCGTCACAAATGAGTGACCCACTCCCCCTATTGCGAATTTAAGGGGGAGACTGAACGGGCTAAGGACAGGGGCCCTAAATGATTTGAGATCCCAAACTAATTATAGTGTATAATTGCTGAATAATAAGGATGGGCAAATGTTTGTATGAATCCCTTAAAATACATTAGACAATCATACGGCAATCCTGCAAATATGAGTAGGAAGTATAAGGGAGCCCAGGCTATTCTTCGTGAAAAGTTCAGTGTCGCTCAGTATGTTCCGTGCACAGCTCATTCCCTTAATTTTTGGTTGGAAAAATTGCAGCAGGTTATCCTGCTGCAGTCAGATTTTTTTGTCTTCTGCAAAATATTTATACCCGGCTTGTTGCATCTACTCAGCTTTGACAGGTACTTAAAAAGAAAGAAAAAAAACAACATGAAATGTATTCTTGTTACCAAAGTCTTGTCTGACACCAGGTGGTAAGACCGACATGCTGCTGTAAGGACTGTTACTAACTCATAACCAAGAGAATATTGCAGCACTGGAAGAATTAACAGCAAACGAAAATCAGCCACGTGACTGTCGATTTGATGCCGAAGGATTTCGGAAGGAACTTGAACAACTGGAAGTCACTATTTTAATTGAATTTAGTGAAACTATTTTAAAAAGATTTCAGAAAACGAATTGATTTCTTCAAGAGCCGAGAATATCTTTAAATTTAGCCATGCTTTTGAAGTCTCTAAATAAGTTTGTTAAAAGACAGAGTTCTGAATGTGATTGCTATGAAGACAAAGAAAGGGACACGTCCGTGGGAAAAAAAAATAAGTATAAACAATCTTCAAAACTATCGAAAAAGAGAAAGTTTCAGTTTGATAAAGCGACATCACGAAAGTTGTATTCTCCCAAGTACAAAAATTCAAGGCTGAGATATTTCTGGTAATCATTGACAAACTTTTTTTTAGCTCTACTACATCGGTTAGGAGCATATAAAGACATCCATGATAAATTTGGCTTTCTTTCAAGCCTAATTGAGTTCAGCAATGACGCCATCCGATTGGCAGCAGACAAGGTAATGGAAGAATATTCAAGTGATTTCAAAGACTGCTTACCTTCAGAATTAGTCCAATTTTCAGAACACTTTAACAATTTATTGTCCAGCCCCTGGCTCAGGGTAAGGAAAAGGAAGTAGCACAATGCAAAATTTAAAACACGTGCACAGAGATAAAAATGTTGCTGCTTTTGCATTAGCTAAAATTTACATAGTCCTTTCCAAATGTAAATATCGTACGTCGCATCTATCTCTCAATGATGAACATCAAACTGCAGGAGAGAGCGATCCTTTTTTAAGTTGAAAAGAACATACAAATGAGTTATACTTTGCATGGAACAACACACACTGAATATGCTCTCTCTAATGAGCATTGAAAAGGAACTTGTAAGCTTACTTAGCTTTACTGACTTGATTGATAACTTCGCCATGATAAAAATTCGCAAACGACAGTTATAGGTTGAAATAATAATAATACATATTTGTATATATATATTGCTTTATTTCAAATAGAGAAAACAATTCATTACCCCATGGAAAAACTAAAGTACAATTTTTTAAAAAAACATATGGGGGCGTGTTCGTAACGACGAAACAGCGTAAGTCGAGATGGGACCATCGTAACCGGAGAACTACCTGTATATAAACATGCATGTCTAAGCTTGCACACCTTTAATAATTATAAATAAAACGAAATTATAACTCAAAGACATTGAATTCCTTATTGTCTTCTTTAAAAAATATATATATTTTGGGATAAAAATCGTATTCTCCCCCACCCCCCACTGTGGTGGAGGGAGTAGTAAGGTGGCTCTCGTCCATGCTGTCGGTGTGTCAAATCCAAAATATCTTTATATCTTTTAAACAGAAGGCACGGCCTCTTTCATGTCCAGCCTTTTTAAAGATCTTTTAATTGCGACTATTTCTTTTCATTTTTTTTCCTAATTTGTTGTAATTTTAATGTTGTTTGTGTGTTGGGAATGTTTTATTCGCAAGTTAACAGATATTTTTTTAATTAAAATTTTTCGCATTTAGCGTATTTCACTGTATTTCTTAATTTCTTTCTAGATTAATAAATGTGTCTTCTTTTTTTTTACATAAAATCGAAAACAGTAAAATTTTAGACTTGGGTGTCATCCCCTGATGGTGTCAACCGGGGCGGCCCGCCCCCCGCCCCCTAGCAAAGCCACTTGTTGTTAGTAATTTATACGTTTAAAAAAATTTCACATATCAATTTGTTTAAATTTTTTAACATTTCTTCTTTTTAAATTAACTTCGAAATCTTTTCGTTCGTTGTCGGCAGGCGTGCGGGAAGAAAAAATAAAACAGTAAAAAATGACACACTTCGCATGATGCTATCGAGCTAAAAGTTTGCACATAGACTCATGTCACCTAACAATGCTTCTATTCAAAATTGCCGATCAATCGAACGTACCGTTATTAAATTAATGCATTTTTAGTTTATCTCTATATAACACATGTAATTCAATTTCACAGTTTGTTATTGATTGTCTTCCACGTGCCAGTTAAATTAACTCGTTGAAGCCACCCATCGATGTCCACACCCCCTTCCCGCGGTTTTACAGCCAGGGAGATCAGTTGGTTTCAGTCTGTAAATGTGTCGCGTTTGAACAAAATCAATACTTTTAGTTATGCCTCATTTATTAGGGATTTATAGTCAAAAACTTTGTTTTTATGGGGTTGTTTAACTAAATCCCTTATATTAACTTCAAAATATTGTCTGTCGTTCGTCTTCGGGGAGGCGGGCGGGGGGGGGGAATACAAAAGTTAAAAATGCCACACTTCCCGTGATGCTATAAAGCTGAGATTTAGCATATAGTCTAGTGTCATCTAGCACAGCATCGTATCATATTCAGATCGATCGAATGTATAGTAATTAAATTAATTCATTTTTATTTTATCTATATGTAACAACTGTAACTCAATTTCACAGTTTGATATTGTTTGTCTTCCACGTGCCAGTTTAGTACGCGTTCACGCCACTCATCGATGTTCACATCCCCTCCCTACTTCTCCCGGGTTTAAAGCCAGGGAACATCAGTCGGTTTAAATCTGTAAATGTTTGTCGCGTTTGAACATAATAAATAATTTTAGTTATGTCTCATTTATAAGGGATTTATAGTCAAAAACTTTGTTTTTACGAGGTTGTTTAATTATCATTTTAAGATTTTGTCAACTTTTTTTTTACTCTTTAAAAAAAGTGGTCAGATTTTTAAAAAAAAATTGTGATGAAATTATATTATTTCTTATAAACAAAAAACCGTGACTTGCTACCATATCGAGTAAAAGCTTTAAATATACTTCTTCTTCATGTGTCATTACATTTATTTCTTATGATTTAAACCTGACACTGAATCGGTGTTTTAAAATACGTGTATAATATTTCATTGTATTTTTGACTATTAAGCCATTTATTAGTCCAGGGCCTTTTTGACCGGGGCCGTTCTGTCGGTAACCCAATTTATTGATGTGAATTAATTTTAGTTATTGTTTATTTACTAACAATATTTTTACACTAAATTTATTACTGATTTGTACTGGTCACTTTGTAAATTTGTAATAAGGCTTAAAAAATTAATGTTGTCACGACTTACCATGAATGAGAAAAGACATGTCACACCAATTCGTTCTTCAACAGGCTAAACAATAACATGTGCTTGAACTGGTGTTACAAAACAGACCCTCCTTATTAAGAGTCAACACCCGCCATCCCCCCCCCCGTTGTATTAATTTTAAAATAAAGTCCCTGATTGAGAAAGTATTTTCCTCTAGATTAAACTAAATTTTCCTCTAATTATAAAATAATGTAATCCCCAAAATAAAACTCCCCGTTCAGACTAACAAAACAACAACAAAAAACAACAAAATCTTAGATATGGTAAGGGCCCACAATCTGCACGTATTCAGCAGAAATCCGCATTGGATATCAAGAATTGAGAACGGGGGAGGGTGGCTATACCATGAATTTAAAATATCAGATGACACCATTAAAAGGTGATCATATGTGGGTTTTTTTTTCCAGTTCAGTTCTCTGTATTTTTTTAAAAATAGCTCGCCAGAGGTAATTTCCCAGAATTAACCGCCCCTAAAAAGTGTTTATCGGGGCATGCACCCGATTAGCTCCTAACATGTTACGCCCTGATTAACCTTACGATTGTTGAATTTTCAGTTATGTTACACCATTTCTTATAGCACAAATACAAAATACATTGATAGTCTAAAGCGTTAATAAAAGACTTTGTATAATTTCATATAATTAAGAGGAGGTTTTATTTTAACCATGTAGAATTTTTTTTTAAATGATTGTCCAGTGTTATAAATTTATTTTGTGGAAACTGTATTTCGTGACACCGGCATAGAAGCGTGTGTCCTAAACAGTAGTGCCCGTTTTGACTTCTTGCACCGCTCTGAATGTAAATTTTGTTTATTTTTTTAAATTTTTTTTTAATTAATTTTTTTTTGGTGACGGGGAATGCTAGGGCGCTGAGAGAGTTCTATGCTGAGACAATGTTATATGGCAGTGCCCAGCAAATTACGTAGGTGGCCCAGTGATAGCCAAAGTTTTAAGAGAGTAATCTAAAGCTTAAAGAATATGATATCATATCAGCTTGTAATTCATCCGCAACAAGGCATAATTGCAGTTTACGAAACTTAATGAAACCAACAATTTATAATTCTGTAATTTCAATAACTACAACATTTTCTGAAAAGACAGAGCAGACAATCATTTACATAAATTTCTAGCTGTAAAATGTGCCATTACAGTGGAAGGAATCACAACACAATCAAAATTTAGAATAGCGTCATGAATACCCTCACTGAAAGGCCCTAAAAATTGAAACTATGATAAGGAGATCAAATCTAACTTCATCAAAAAAAATTTTTATATCACCATCTTTTTTTTCTCCCTAAGGTGATAATGAAGTTTCAAAAAACTTACATTAAATAGAAATAATAGGTTATTAAACTCTTGAATAAAGAAGTATAAACAATCAAATTAAAAAAAAATATTTTTAAACAAGCTACGGACCGAGATGAATTGATTACTAGAATCAGGACCGGATTTATACCTGATAGGATCCTAAGATATATTATTTATGGGGGCCCTTTGTTAGTACATATATTCTATGTCAGTGCCGGGTATTTAAAAAAATAATGTAGCAAATAGGCTAGATTACTTAATGAACTGAACAATGAACCGTTCCCAATCATTATTGTACTTTTTTAGAGCCTCCTTAAACCAGGATCAAATACAATATGATTGGAAGTAGCTAACGTTGTATTCCAATTTTAAAATGAGATAAAATAGATCAGGATAATATAAAGCTGATTCACACGCTAGAATTGTGTGTAACTTTGAAAACACATTATATCTAGAATAAACGTTAATAACCTAGATAAACATAACGTCATATGCCCACATCAAAGCGGCTCTAAGAAAAATAGATCATGTTAAGCACATTTAATTAATCAAATAAATGCTGTCAGAAAGCTTAGATCCGTTATTCTCAAATTGTCCGCTACCGCCCCCTTGTGGGCGCTGAAGCGATCCAGGGGGGGGGGTGGCGGGTTAAGACCACGGGTTAATTTTGGGGGTGGTGAATATTTGTAATGGGGCAGTGAAAGCATAAAAAAGTATCAGAAGATTTAGAAAAATATGATTTATGTATTCTGCTCATAAGGTTCCATTTTTCTTTTAAAAAGGCGTTTTGGACAGTGGTTAGGTTACCGCATTTGCATTTTATTGTTTTTCTTTTAATATGTGAAATTGCGCACTTCCAGACTGCAAGAAAATTTGAAATAAAATTAAGGGGGATGAAAAAGATAAGGATTTATATAATTTTCAAACACTATAAAACACAATTATCAAACAACTAACTTTGACAAAACTCTTTTAAACAGCAACCACACAAGATGGCAATGGCTTGCTAGCTTATTACAATATTTCGTTATTGATCGCCTAATCGGGGAAACCTCATACTATTGGGTAGGAACAAATTATACAAGCTATAATTGAATTAATATGGACTGTGGTACATAAGCAAGCATCTGATATTATTAAGAAAAAATATTTTAGCAATAATACAGTTCAAATCACAACTAATGAAAAGGCTCAAGGTGTTGCAGATACATTGTGTAGCTATTTAAACGTATCTGTTTTCTATTCAACTTAAGGAGTCAACTTTGCCAGGAAATGAAGCTTTACTTTTGCCATACTTGCGGTTCACAAAGAGAGAACACAATTGCTAAGAACAATTATTAGCAGACGTATTCCAAAATGTAGCTACAAATAACGAATTTAGTTTTAAATTCAAACGCTGCCATTATCAATTCCGACTGGAAAAGGAGATCCTGAAGTATGGTCTGTAATGTAACATTTTGTAATTACATTTCCTTCATCATATTTATTGGAAAGTAGATTCAGTGTGGTAACTATTTTTTTAATGCAAATAGTCAATCGTGGTTACTTAAGATTTCTGCTGACGAAAATAAAGCCAACGACTTCTAAATTGGTAGCAGCAAACCAGGTTCATTGTCTCATTTGTATGATTTCAAATTTGTGTGTGTGTTTTGAACTATTCTTGGATTGTGGAACCAGGTTAAGGTTAATATTCGCAAAAAATGCATTCAAATTGCAGTCAGATAAAATCGATCTGTTCTTAGACTTATTTATTTTCATACAAGAAAAAGCTTGGTCACAGATATATGTGGACCCAAATAGTGGCGAAAGTTTCACAGCAACGTTTTTTAAAGTGTGGAAATACCACACCTAGCAAAGAAAAAAAAACTCATGCAGAAAACATAACTTGAACATCTCCTTCAAGTTATAATCTGCTTTTAGGTTAAGCAGTTCTAACAGTATATCTTCTGTGGTTTAATCAGCTTCTGCAATAAATTGCGAACTTAGGATTATAAGGAGTGGTTCCAGGTTCTTGTCGTTTTGGAAGTTACTTTCAAATTCCATAGCAGAGGCATCCAACTGAGCCATGCACTTGTCAACGATTTTAAAGAAATGGTTAGCAATGGAGGGGCAAATCCTTATTTCACCTGCTTGCCTGGAGAACGGGGAGAGTTTTGTCTGAAAAGATTAACATGCACATACATTTCATGTGCAACAAGCTATTGCCCTGAAGTTTTGCATTCAGTTAATTCAAATTTTCCAGAATGTTAATGGCAAACATGAAGTCTGACCATTACTCTTCATTAACTATGGAATGTAACAAAATCACAAACAAAACCCTTCATCTTCAGCAACATAAATATTTCTTTCTTGATATCTCATACTCGCCTAAATAACTTGTCCAGGCTGAGTCAGTGGACACTGCCGTGGTAGATAATATTATATTCAAATCTTCAAACAGTGCTTTTAACACCTTTGATTAAGTTCCCTGGCTTTACAAAATTTATCATACTAACAACTGCCTGCAATTCAACAAACAACCTTACAAAGACTTTCCTGATGGTTGCCAATGTGGAGAGGTAAGAGTGTGTGTTTAGGCTGATATTCATTAATTTTATTGTTCATTAATGTTCATCCTACCTGTTTCCAATTAAAGCTCACGCTCCATCGGTTATTACACTAGCCATCTTGTTCCACAGCAACCCAGTTATTTCAACACAGTTCACTACAGTATTGAATCAATCATGGCATGTAGTTGTGTCTTTGAGTGCCTCAACACAGAGTAATTCTTCGTTAAGCTCAAAACCAGGATTTATTCCACGTATAAATACCAACAATTGTGCTGTTCCTATACATTGGTACTTTAAACCAATGCGAGAGTACCAAAAAGTCTTTGCTTGCATCTCGAAGTTGGTGCATCAAATTGTCACTTTTTCAAGATGTCTGACTAAAGTTCACTTGATAAAGAAATGGTGCCAAATTATGTTTTCTGTTCTGGACACATAACGCTTGCTGCATATGTCAAGCATTTCCTGATGAACTCACTGTCAGAAAACGGCTTGTTCCGTTTTACGATTTTATGAGATATCTTCAAACTGGCTTCGGTTGCAGCATCTTGTAAATAAGACTTTTGATGAAAACAATTTGCTGCTTCTTAAATTATTAACAAACTTCTTGCATTTCCGTTTTCTCTCTTGGTTCGTTAAATTGTGCCCAAAACACAAATGTTACACAGCTGTGTACTCGATCGTCAAAAATGCTGCTTCTTTATTTTAAATTTAAAACAATCACTCTCATTTAAAGCAAAATATACATAGTAATTATAGTATGACAGATATTTTCTAGTAGATTGACGTGTGTACTTTCAGTAAATGTTATTTTTACATGGAATAATATTTAGTAACTGTCTTAAATTCAAATGATAACTCATCTGGATATGAGCGATAATACCAATGATTGTAGTTATTTTATGATAAAGTTACATTGAAATTTAAGTGAAAACCTCACTTTCAAATATGATTACAATATTTTTGGAAAACACCCATGGTTTGGTTTATTTTCTGATGTAATCAAAATGTTGCGTTTTGATAGGTTAACTTTTATTATTACAGTAAATGGAAATTTCTATTGTAGGGGGTAATCAATGAATGAATAGTAATTGTATGTGAATTGTTTATTACTAGAAAAGCAAACATTTGTTCTGGTTATATCACATTAAAAAAATAGTAAATATCCATTAATATATATTTACCTGCTATAATAATTTTTGAAGAATTAACTAATAACTAGTTTGCTATCTATGAACAATGAATATTATTATTTTTTTCATATTTTATCCAGGTAATGTAAATATGTCTGCCGTTAAAAAAAAAGAAAAATAGATGACGAGGGAAGAATATTCAACAAAGATTGGACTACAAAATACTTTGTTGTGCAAAACAATCATGGGGTTATTAGCCTCATCTGCCAAAGCATGGTAGCAGTAATAAATTAATACAACTTAAAACGACATTATACAACACATAATTCCACATATAATGAATTATTAGGGCAGGCTCGACTGGAAAAAATTAAACAGCTGAGAAAGTCAATTAAAAAGCAAAAACTACGATCACTAATTATAAAAGAGACTCTGAACTTGTTACAAAGCTAAGCTTCAAAATGTGTGAATTGATTGCTGAGATGGGAAAAATTTTTTGTGATGGAGAATTTGTTAAAAGTTGTTTAGACATTTTCACTGATTTTGTGTACCCTGAAAATAAAAGAATTTGTGTTAAAATCACGTTTGTTTCGATTTACTGTGACACACAGAATAAATCAGCTTGCTGATAACATTGCTGAAACTTTAAACAGAGAGAATAAAAAAAAATGTGTGACACATAGTTTGGCACTAGATGACGTACATATATAAGTGACACTGCACAGTTGGTTGTGTTCGTACGAGAAGTAACTGAACATTTTGAAGTTATGGAAGATTTTTTGGACATAGCAAGTATGTCTTCAACAACTACTGGTCATGATAATAATGAATAAATTTTAAATTAAATGAAATAATTTAAATTTGACCCTTCCAATCAGTGGGGGTTGATCACTGATGGAGCACCCTCAATAACAGAAATAAACCAATTGATTTACTAGGAAGTTTTGGGTACTAAAAGTGCAGAAGGTGTTGTGGCGAATCACTGCATCATGCACCAGGAAAACTTATTCAACAGAGTACTTGGTTTTAATGATGTTATTAAAGATGCAGTATAGTTTGTGAATTTCATTAGGGCTATAGGACTTAACCATCCACTATTTAAGTCATTTTTAGAAGAATCGGACTCCGATTATCCTGATATTCTATATTTCAAACTATCACAAAACACTAAAACAAAAGTATAATATAATACTTTTTTTAAAAGGACACGCTTTTATTTGCATATAGAAAGTGCACTTAAAAGAAGAAAATAAAAATTGTCTATGATTTCAGATGAAATCCGTAAACCTATCCACTGCACATAAAAGTGTGGGGCGCCCATCACAACTCATTTTTCTTTGCAACTATACTATTACACATATACAACTATTTCTAATTAATATGATAGTAGCATGTAGGGGTCTACCGATATGCAGTTTTGCCGATATTGCCGATACCGATATTACCGATATTTTTTTGCCGATATGAGTGCCGATATTAGTATTTGTTAGGACAAAACCAGCAGTCATATTTGATGACGTCATTCTTAAATTTATCACTCGTAATTATTTATCAGTTATATTAAGGGACTTCCAATATGCATTTTTTGCCATTATTACCGATATTTTTTTCCCATATGAGTACCAATATGAGTATTTGTAAGGACAAAAACCAGCGGTCTTATTTGATGACGTCATTTTTAAATTTATCACTCGTAATTATTTATATTTTATAATTTAGGGGTCTACCGATATGCAGTTTTGCCGATATTACCGATTTTTTGTTGTTGCCGAAACGAAGTTTCTGATGTGTTTACAAGTTCCAGATCATGACCAACATAGGACTCATGAGTCTCATGACAAAACGAACCGTCCTTTATAAAAATGTACAAGCAAAACTAAGAACTCCTTTTGAAACTTCAACTTTGACACATAATTATTAATTCTAACCAATAGTTTAATGGCTTTTGCACACGGCCAACTTTTATGAATGAAACAATGAGAACAAAGTAATAGTAATAGAGTGAAAATGAGGTTGAAGGATGAATGGTTGCAAATGACAACAAGTCTGCACACGGTACATTTTGTTATTCCATACGAAACGAAATGTTTTAGACATTTTCGATTCTGCGTGCATCTTTGCTATTAGATCAATTAAGTGAACATAATTTTTATATGTTGTCCATTAAATTTATTAGAGCAATTACGGTATACTTGGCATCGGCACTATTTACGCAGTATTTCCGAGTATACGAAAATCGGCCGATACCTAAACAATGTCATAGCACATGGCACACTGTATCATGGCTGTACATATTAATATATTAATACTAGGATTTATTTGGCTATTTCAATACCGCTATCGGGGTCAATATATATTAATTTGTCGAGATATTGTAAATCTAAATGATAGGGGTTTTTTTTTCGTTTTTTTTAATTGAAGTAAACAAAATATCGGTGACGTCAATATCAAGATATTTACATGCTACCGATACCGATATTGCCGATATCCAGATGTCGGTGCCGATATATCGGCCAGCCGATATATCGGTAGACCCCTAGTAGCATGTATATAATAAAAAGTTGTGAAACGTGTAATGTTTATAAATATTCATACAAATTTGTATTTAAGTTTCGCAACCTTGTACACGATAGGGAGTCGGGATGAGAGCCCCACGGTTGTATGTGCAGTGGATAGGTTCACAGATTTCTCCTGTAATCATACAACATGTTTATTTTGTTCTTTTTAGTGCACGTTATATATGTAAATAAAGCGTGTTCTTTTTAAAAAACAATATTTTTTAAAAAGCATTTTATTTTCTACTTTTTAGTCTCAATTTTATTATTTTAAATTTGGGTTTGAGAAATGGCATAATTGATAAATGGAATGTTTGAATAATCAAAACTCTTTTTGCTCCTCTTTTATTATCATGTCAATTTAGATTTAGTTTCGTATAACTGAGCTCTTAAACATGGAGAACGTTGTCATCGTTGGCTACGGTGAACTTCGGTGGCACGCACGTGGATGTAAACAATAGCAGACGGATACAAATGCTATATAGAGATAAACTAAAAATGCATTAATTTAATTACGGTACATTCGATCGATCAGATTTTTGATTAAATGCATTGTTATCAAAGATCTATCTAATTGTGAGATCTATAGGATCATCAGAAGTGGTTTAATTTTACGTTACAAAACTAGACGGATACAACATACAAACAGCGTGACTTAAATAAAAGTGTGTAAAATGAAAATATTTACAGCAAGTCATTTCTTTGACTGTTCCAGGCATGCTGTAAACACAACTAACCAATATTTTAGAAATTAGAAATACAGCTCCCTAATGATTAATATGGTATTATATTAGTATTCACGTACGTTTCTAAAATATATAAAATATCTACACTGGTAAAGATTTTAAATTAATTCATTTGAAACTAAATTTCTATATTATATTGAGCCTTGAAGATTAAACAATAATATATAATTACATTTAAAAGGGATCAACACAGAATCATAATTTTAGTCCCTTTTCTAAAAATTTTAAAACTATATATATTGATTTTTTAATTTAAAATAATTTTATAAATGCATTCCAAATTCACACCACAGACCATCAAAATATTAAGTCTATCAACAAGGTGTTAACAAATATAGCAGAATATAACGAAGTACGTCTTCCCCGGTTTTCACAAAATATTTGATAATAGCAGGCAATATAAAAAAAACGCACTTAAATTTGTAAATATATATATATATATATATATATATATACATATATCTAAATATTGTTGCCGTGAAACATTTCTACTGAATTGATAATTAATTATGTACAAACTCAATTTTTAATAGCAAAATAGGAAACTATTGACACGTATTTCTTATGATGAGTAGTTATTTTTTTAAAAAGTGACTATAAAAATGTTATCTTATCTTATCTTATCTTATCTGTTACAGACGTTCCTTCTATACAGAAGATGATTACGTCCTACGCTTATCTATGGTTTTTGTTTAGTCCTGCATTTTCATTAGATATTTAAATTTTGATAAAGTGTTGGTTTCCTGGTTTCTTCAGGCAACCCATTTAACGCCCTAATTCCGGACGGGAAGAACGAAAATGTGTATGTTTTTTTCTTGCATACGGAATAATAAAGGTTTTTTTTTATCATTATGTCTATCTGAGGATTGTATTAAGTTATCTTTGTGTTGTATTTCCAAATTAGAATTAATTGCTTTATGTATGATTACTACTTTACTCTTGGTTCTTCTATCCTCTAGTGCAGTGGTTCACAAAGTGGTCCGTATGGACCCCCAGGGGTCACCGGTACCATTCAGGGGGTCCGTGGAACATTAAAATGGATTTGAGGGTCCCTGAACAACGGCAGGGGGTCCGCGCAAGGTTTAATATAAAATAATAAAACTGTGATCAATTTTTATTACTATGGAAATAAAAATGAATAACAATAAATAAAATGGTATATGAATGCCTTTTTAAATACCATCTTAGGTGCTATCATTGATGGATATAATGTTTTTTAACCTAAAAAAAGGTAGTAGAACTATGGTAATTTCCGCAGATATAACCAATCAAAATACTTGGTTGAAAGGTAAAGCTTGATGCGTAAGAAATACGGAATTCATATAAGTAGGTCAGAAAAATACAAGTTATTAACTTGAATCTACGAGGGTTGCAAGGTTGGGTATTTTTGGATGTGCCGGGAAGTTATATTTATCTAAATTGTATCCTATCATCAAATATTTGTTGCAATAGGGCTTAACTGTAGCATCCTATTGAAAACGTTAATAATTATTAACAGTGCTTTGTTACAACACATAAGAGAATGGGTGTACCCTGGGCTGCATTTAGACTTGATGGGGCCTTAAGCTATTTGAGATATAGGGGTCCTTTTGAAGTCCAGATATTCTGTCAGTGCCAAATATGAAAAAAATTCGGGGGCCCCAAGAAGTTATAGCTTGTTTAGCAAAATAGGTAAATCTAGCACTGAGTAAGCCGAAGAAACAATGCCGACAATACAGTGTTGTTGAATATTTGAAGTATGGTTAAATGTTTGGAAACAGATAAAAAAGGTGAAACGTTATTTATTACTTAATTAAATAGATTTTTTGAAGTTAAAGCAATACCCTTGACTTTCTGGCTTACTTAAAACAATATGTACCAAATGTATTTTCAGTACATTGTGTCTTTCATCGACATCATTTATTCGCAAAAAATCTTAGTGAAAATTTGCATGGATCACTACATTATGTCGTTAATGCAGTTAATAAAATTAAAAGAAATGCCTTCAATGAGAGATTATCTACTCAAAATTGTTTGGAAAATGAAGAAGACTATAATCGTTTAATTATTCACACAGAAGAACGCTGGTTATTAAAAAAAAAGCTTATTTAATAGATTTTAGGCTCTCCTTGATTCAGTGTTGGAATTCCTGGAAAACAAAGACAATGATTTGCGACACAATTTACTCAAAAATTACATATTCTTTATGAATGACTTTTTTACCAACTTTAACGTAACTAATTTGAAACTACAAGGTAACCAATTAAATTTAATCAGAACTAAAAGCGTAATATCTGCGTTTGTTGAAAATATTTTTCTGTACAAACAAAACTTAGGAACAGGAACATTTTCTCAGTTTCCAAATCTTTCGAAATTGCAAAATAGAGAAAACGATTTGCTTGCTTACTGTCAAAGCATAACGGCTCTTCATGCAGACCTGAACCAAATATTTGAAGGCATTCTTCACTTGGATATTCCCGACTGGCAGTTGAACCCTTTTGCGCGTGGCCGCGTGGACAAAATTCAGATCCCAAACACAGATGAATCCATACCAATACAGGGGAAGCTTATTTAAATGAGGAACTTAAACCAATGTTTGAACTAGGATACCAAAAATTGTGGTTACAAAATCAGATCCAAATTTTATATATTACATTATGGGTTATTGTACAGAAGTTTTTGACTGTTTTCCAGTCCTCCTACTTGGTAGAACTAATAATCAGTGCCGTAATGAACCTCAACATAAAAAAAAACAGGAATCGACTAGAAATTGGTGCTCGTGGGGATTTGCGGTTTGATCAATTTGCACATTGATTCGGTCTTAATACACTCATAAAATTATGTTCATCCAAGTTATTATTTGTTTTCAATTTTATTTTTTTTAAAAGTTATAATTTCAATAAATACTTCTTCATCAAAATGTTGCTTTTTTATTTGTAATTTTTTTACTATGCATTTATGTAGTTTTTTCACTTGGGGGTCCGTGTTGAAGTTTTGACTATAAAAGGGGTCCCTGGTTCAAAAATGTTTGGGAACCACTGCTCTAGTGTTTCACGATCTAATGATTTAACTAATAGTGTTATTCTTTTCAGTTTTGAATATTCTCCAGTAATGAATCTGGCAGCTCTTTTTTGAAAGTGTTAATTTTTTTTTCGATGCTTCGATGCTTTATAATTTAATTCCTTTGTTTTTTTATATATATCAAATCAATTACAGTGATGCCTCAAGATACGAGTTTAATTCGTTCCGTAACCTCTTCTCGTATGTCAATTTGCTCGTGTCTCACACAATTTTCCCCATGGAAATTATTCAAATTGCCATTAATCCGTTCAAGCCCCAAAAATTCTACCTTAATTGTTTTTGCTACGTGTTTTTAATAAGAAAACTGTATTTATAAATGACAAATATTGTTTAAAAACAAAATAAAAGAGAATGTAAAGCAAAAAACAAAAAAAACAACAAAAAAACAACAAAAAAAAACAACAAACAAACTGGTTTTATAAAGTGTACATGCATATTTGTATTTTTGTCACTTAAATGTAACTTATGAGCCGTACATAAAGTCTGTCACGCTCCGAAAGGGGGGGGGTGTAAACAAGTGGGACCGTTTGTGACAGGGGAGGGGGTCAGGCCATGTGTGACATCACGCGTGTTTTAGATAAAATTTGAAGTGTTTAATTTTTTTTTAAATTTAGTTCGAAAGTTTGACATACTTTAAGGGGGTGGGGGGGTTCCAAGATTTATGACAGTTTGTGACAGGGGGGGAGGAGGGGAATTAAAAATAATGTGACGTACTTTATGGACGGCCCCTTGCACACAACTTAAATACTACTGTTTGCTTTATTTTAGTCACTGCTTTTCTCTTCACTTGTCTTTGCCTTAGCTGGCATTATACCCTTTATCGAATCCTTATGTTTAAGCAAAGTGCATATCGTTGAAGTACTAAAACCGTACTGCCTCACCCGTACTGCCTTGCCAAGTCTGCTACTCACACACCTTGCTCATGTTTTTCTATGATCTCACGCTTTAGTTCAATATACACCATCTTTTTTCTGAGCACTGACCTTTCCACACACTTTCTTCGGACCCAAGGTTATAGAAAAAAAAATGTGATAAAGTATGTAAAAACACAAAGAGCGCAAAGCCCTTGAAAAACTTAGCAAAGATGCTTCGACAGCGAGGTAAACAAACACACTGGGGGAATACGTGGGATGATGCATGAGGCGCAGGCGCAGTAATCTGTGTGGGCCATGTGCAGCGTCGCAGCTGGCCGTTCCTCGAATATCAAATTTCGCTTGTATTTCAAAACAAAAACTTCACTCGCTCAACAGCTCGTATCTCAAATAACTATTAATATATATACATATATTAGGGCTGCGGAAAGTGACACTTAATTTCTCCATGAACAGTTAAAAAAATCTAACGATTACATTATTTATAACGATTAATCGACCCATCACTTACAAACAATTGGAAGTAAAAAAAGTAATTTAAAAAAAAATGAAAAATAGTGGCCGAAAAATAACAAATTTCCTGACGATTACACAAAAATTTTTGTTTTAAACTATTGACTGACGGGAATGTTCAAAATGCTGATAAAGTTTGCCTACCATGGTTCTAACACTTCGCCTACTTAGCAAACCAAATGAAAAGTGTATTAAGCTTAAGGCGTTATGGAATAGGATTCACATACAGAAAATGACTACAGACCTTCTGATGAATAACTACGTTACCAAATGGAGATGACAGTTCCTGAATCCATTAACTCTCTACAATGGTGGAAACTTAATGAACACCTATATCCGATAATGTCATTCCTCGTCAAGACCGTTTTGTGCATACCAGTTACCTCAGTTCCATGTGAAAGATTTTTTATCTTTGCTGGTAAAATTGTCAATTAGACCCACTCATCATTTGAACCAAATAATGTCAACACTGGTGTCATTTTGCGTAGTTGCTTAAAAGATGACATACAAAGGAGACATTCCAGTGTTATTTTGATTTTCAACATGAACGTTAAATAATTGTTACTTATGACGTCATAAATTCTAATTTTTGGCTTTAATCGAAATTAACGATTAATTAATCGTTATTTTTGTTTTAAATTTAACGATTTAATGTAAATTAATCGTTAGCAGCCCTAATATATATATATATATATATATATATATATATATATATGTATATACATATATATATATATATAATTTATGTACAAATGTGCAGAATTTGTCAATCAGGCAATGTTTCAATGATTTTTTTTCGTGGCCACCTTCTATTTTGCATCTAAGGATTACCTTGAAATTCGATAATACTAGATTTATTACCATTATGTTCCGGGCTAAGCCTACTTTATTGTTTTAATTTATCTCATAGAAATGATACTCTCTTCAACGAAGCTTTCTCATTAACATACACAGAATGTTCATATTTCAATTTCACTTCATGAAAATCTTGAATGCATCACTCATTTTTAAATCACTACTCACGTCAGGTCAACTATAATACAATAAAAATTTAAATTCATTAATAGTGTTTACATTTACTGAATAGTACAAGAAAATGCGACGCAACCCCCAAGAAGGTTCTGAAAATTTACTTAACCCAACTGAGATATATTATCTGATACATTAGATAATATACTTATACAATAATGCTTTGATTTCCTTGGTTTACATTTCATTTTGTAATTTTATTACAGTTTAAATAATAGTTGTGTTTTTGTTTTCCAAGGTTTGATAATGCCACCCAATGCAAAAGCGGACAAGTTGGACAAGAATTTTTAAATATACGAAATTTATTTTTTTTAAAACTATGTCTATCTGATTATTGTTTTAGATCATTTAATAAGACATTTATTATTAGTACTTTATTTGTACTTCTAAATTAAGTGACTGAACTACAGAGTTTATGAGTTAAGCGCCTAAGATGTACATTTAAAAATAAAATAGTGTGTGTTTTTTTTCTTTAAACTCTTTGTCACCGGGACGAAAACAAATTAAAGTAGCTTGTAGATAAATTGCGTGGTAAGAAAGAAATAGCCAGATATGTAATGGACACTGAATTATTGAAACAAATTATTGTCTTGCATGACAAGAAGTATAAAAAATCAACTTATTTGAAACATGATAATATAAATGAGAAGAGGCCATAAATTAAATATATATTGTTACAAACATAAATAGTTTTGTTATAACCAGCCTGAAAATTTTCGTACCAGACTCCTTAAAGCCTGAGTTTTCACAAACCAGAAACGGAAACTAAAAATAAATCGTCTTTAAATCTCTTACCTTTATGATCCGAAAATCAGTCTAAATGAACGACCCGCGCTCCAAAAGAACGATGTAGCAACTGAAGAACATAAAAATTGAGTTAGAGGGTCGTTACTGTTCCAGCTTATGAGAGTGCAACTGACACATTTTTATAAAAATATACATTTAAAACAAATGAAATGAATAAACGTAATAAAAGCAATTTAAAAAAAAATTAATTAAACAATTATATTAAATTATTTATATAAATTGAATAATTTTCTCTAAAAAAAATAGTAATTATCGGAAAATAAAATAAATGCGTTAAATATAATTTGAAAGAGACAAAGATCAAACACATTTATTTGCTGGAAAAAAATTCGCTAACGCGTACTTATTAAACAAACAATATATTTTCATCACCTGGTCAATTTTAGGTGATTCTTCAAAATGATGTAACGTTATGCTCAATGTCGTCAAAATAAACTGTTCCCTTACATTTCTTTGAAATCCAATTTATTATTTCAGATGTGTTTGTTTTTCTTTTATATTTGAACTTTATCTCGTTAGCCGTGTAAACCTTTTAAAAAGACATAACAAGAGCGTAACAACTTTTTTAATAAGCAGGACCGTCACAGCTTTCTGAAGTTTCTGCTTAAGGGGAAAGTATGTTAAAAGAAACTTTAAGTGAACACATAAAGAAAATGTTAAAAAATCTTGAAACAAAAATGTAAACAATTATTTTTAATATAATTATAAAAATAATATACATTTTGAGAGCGTTGTTTAATATCAGAACAAGTGAATACAAAAAATTTACTAGAAAAACATGAAGAGTTGCTATACACAGCTTTAGCATTTTGAACTATTTTTTATATATTTTTTTCACTTTATTCCTCTCGTGGCATTCCTGCCATTTATTTAATCCGTTAGTGCTCATTACGAAATAAACATTATTAAATTACTTACACAAAAGTTATCTTTGTAAAATTATGTGCCCTATAATTTTTTTTTAAATGTTACAAAGAACGACAAAGGCATCTTAAAATGTATACTTTTTAACAATTTTAAAGTAATGGGTAGACCATGAAAAATTAACTATAGAAAAAATTAGTTAAGATAGAGACCAAACCTATAAATTATGTTGCTTCCCCGTTCGGAAAGTGTCAAAGCTAATGGGAGAGAGTGATTTCTAGTATTTGAATACTTTCTTTTAAAGTCATCTAATTCAAGGACAATCTCGTGCAAATGTTAATGGATAATGTCTCTTTATGTTCATTGTACAAACGAGATTCTGTAGAGTTAAGGCTGTAAAGATTGATACTTTTATAGTAACTATTTTTAGAGAATACAAATGAAAGGCATAATTTAACAATTATCTTAAAGTATTACATGTTTGTATTTGAAGTAGCTAATATATTATTATATTCGCCTAATAAAGTAAAAGTAGTAGCATAGATCTATAAAAAAGTTGTCCAAGACCCCCGAAAAAACAACCTAAAATGTATTTACCGGACGATTTGAATAACTTCTACACAGTAAAAATAAGTGAATTATGTTAATGATAACTTTAATAATACCTAACAATACAATACTTTCACCTGTTTATGCCATGGTGTAGTCAATTTTGTACAACGGCTAATTTTTATATCTATGCTTCCTGGTCCATTTTAGGTGATTATTCGAAATGATATAATGTTATGCTTAATGTCGTAAAAAAATTATATTATAGCAGAACGAAGGAGTGTAATTAAACAACCCCGTAAAAACAAAGTTTTTGACAATAAATCCCTTATATATGAGATATAACGTAACTAAACTAAACACATATTCCGTAGGGCTGAGACTAGTCTCTTAAGGCCTTGGCTAGTACCTGGGCAACCTGCTCCATATGCTGAGCAGTGCCATACAACATTGTCTTAATGTGGGACTCTTTTGCCTCCCTTACCTCTAGCGCGGGACAAGACGTCAGCAAGTGTACGACCGTCTCATGGGCTTGGATGCAATGACGACAGTTCAAGTCCCTTTTGTGGTCTAGCCTGTGAAAGTATGATTGAGATATAACTAAAAGGATTGATTATGTTCTCGACTGAACTCCCCTGGTTTTAAAACCAGGGGAAATGGGGAGAGGGTGTGGACATCGATGGGTGTCGTGAATGCGTAAACTCAACTGGCACGCGGAAGAAAAACAATAGCAAACTGTAAAATTTAAATACTAATGTTATAAAGAGATAAACTAAAAATGCATTAATTTAATTACGGTACCTTCGATCAATCTGAAATTTTAAAACGATGCTTTTTAATTGACACGAGTCTATGTGTCAAATTTCAGCTCGATAGCATCACGGGAAGTGGGTCATTTTTTTACTTTTGTTTTTCCGCCCGCCCGCGAACTACAGAGATCACGACAAAGATGATGAGATGACGAAAGACAATATTTCAAAATTAATATAAGGGATTTAAAAATAAAGTTTACTAGCACATTTTTATATTTTGATAGCTGTAAAGTTTTCAGTAATAATTTTAAATTGTAAATAATGATTATGAAAATAAAAATAATTAAAAACTTGTATACAATTGTTAAAAAACTTTTTTTTCTATATTCCAATTTATAAAACCAAAATAAAAATCATATTATATATATAAAAATCAAACTTTGTTTACGCAGCGTGGGTCACTTTTTCACTGTCTGGCATACCTTTTTACATGGATTGATGGTTCTCGACCAAACTTAGCACATATATGCAACGAAAATAATGGGGTGAGATTGCAACCCGGCTTATAAATTAGTAAATGTATAACATACAAACAGGGTATGAGTAAGCCTGACAGGACGTAACAAAACAGCGAACATTTCAGGAAAGATCCCTCTTCAACGAACATCTAGTACACAAATAAAACGAAGATAACGAAAGAATTTTAAAAAAAACTTAGCTGCGGTGAAATCCAATTAGTCTAGTAGAGAAATAGTAAGGAGAGAAAAGTAAGAGCTTATATAGGAAAGGAGTGGGTGGGTGTGGCCAATCAATTAGGTTGTCAGTGCAAACACAACATTCATCCCATATGGTGTTAGGGTCCAATACTCTTGGATTATTCTATTCTCTAGACCCTCCCGACAGGGTCAGTCTGGAGAATATAAAAAAATTTGGCTGATTCCAGATTTGCCGGAGATATACTTATTATATATTGAATCGCAAACCCGGCAAGCGGGATTTGGCCGGATTTATGAAGCAAATTTCTGCCGGAGCCGGATTTGTAAATATGGCCGGATTTGCCGGAGCCAAAGGCGAAATCCGGTACACCCCTAATTTCTATGAAGTCGGCTATAACACGATAATCGGTTTAAAATAGGTGTCACAAAATCGATAATCAGTTTGCTAAAAAAAAACAGCAACAACACGTAATTATCAACCCTAAACATGACTAACCCTCGCTAGGGTGAGCCAATCACAGGTTATGTTTAAGGCATGGCAGTAATAAAGGGGTGGGGGCGGGTAAATCAACCTCAGTGTGCATGTCTCCCAGTTTACTCGGTTTACTCGTTATTTTTTCATTTCTTTGTGTTGCTGTTTGTGTACGTACTCTCACCCCCCCCCACACCGTTCTTTGCACTAACTATGATGAGCAAGTCTGCGGCGTATGCTACGCTGCGGGTCGTATCTAGTACCATTCAAATGTAAGAGACTACATATACCAATAACACTGGCATTTAGTTTTACAATCAACAACGCACAAGTCTAATCATTTTAAAGTGTTGTGGCTAGGGCTGTCAATTTTGTTGAAAAAAGCTGCCCGGGTACCCGTGAAAATTTCCAACGGGTACCCGGGTTACCTGTTATAAATGTCGCATAATTTTCTCCGTTATGACCGCTATACAATACAACCTAGCCACCATTCATGCACCTCATTTCACACAGTAGTAGTAGCCAACGGCTTGCTTCCAGTAACATACTATTACTATTCCTGCTGTAAATGCATTCGTTATTCTCATAAACTAAAACTTCAGTAAACTGTACATGCAAACAAAATGTCAACAGCAATGACGTAACATTCAGTGTCATACCTTTAATCAATGAATGTTAATATCCACTTGGCGTAGGCGGTAGTCGATGCTAAGGGCGATGAAGGACGCAATACTGCGGTAAATCTGAAGTGATCGTGCTTTGGTCAGTGGTACTACTTTTGTTGACACCAACAATTTTCTAATATTGGGTGGATCGGCGGTTTGTTTATCAAAATCAATTTTATGAATAACGTTCAGATGGCGTTTTATGGCGTTGGGTTGCAACCCTTCGCAGACACAATTTCATTACAACGGTTGCGATTTGCCGTGTCGCTGTCAACTCGATTGGCCTGAATCTACACGACGTCTTATCCATCTTATTAACTCTGGGTGTACTATTAATATCAATTTTTGGGCTAGGCAAACACGTGTCAATGAAAACAAGAAACACACGCGAATGCAAGGGGTGTGGGTTTGAGCAGTGTCTCTGAAAGTGGGGGTTCGCTGAAGTTATCAAGGAGAGAAAAATATAATTATAATCCTACAATTGCTACCAATAATACCAACCCTATAGAATTTGTCATTTTTGAACAATAAGAAAATTAATGAAAGAAATAAAAGGAAATAAAATACATTTCGCTACCATGTAAGTACAGGGAAAATAGTGCACCGGTTCCTAGTGCAATGGAAAAATCCCTGCCGCTCCGCCATACTAAAATGTTTGAGAAGCACTGGGTTATAGGATGGAAGAGAGGAATGGGGGGGGGTGGGTAGAAAAACCGACATAAGATAGTATAGATCGGTGACCCACTGTCGGCTATTTCAAAGCAAAGTTAGTTTCAAAATAAGGGTGTTTTAATGAACAAAAAACAAACACGGCATCTTTCATCTCTATGCAGTCCATCCTCACAGCCGACGTCTTACCCATCTTACACTGTTAGTAACTATTTAAATTATTAAATTTAAATACTGACGACCTTGAAGCATTATTAACATCAGTTTTTCTAAGTCAGCACGTGTTAATGAACACAAGAAGTAGAATCTAATGAATGGGTGTGGGTTATAGGAGTGAAGGGAGGAGGGGGATGTGTGGATAAACAACATTAGCTAGCATCAATCGGCGTATTTCAAAGCAAAGTTAGTCAAAGCAGGGGTGTTTTTTTTAAATTAACAAATACAGCGTTTTTCATCTCTAAGCAGTCCATCCTTTTTTGGCAGAGGACTTTTGTTTTCTTTTTATGATTCTTTTAAAGAGCAATACTGTTTTTGTGTTGTGCGATTTCTATTTCACATTGAGAGAAAAAAAGATGTATCAAAATACATTATAGTTTGTGGGAATATTTTTATTTCCCGTTGACAGATATTTCTCCTTAGATGTACTTCTAAGTATATTTTGAAAACTAAAATTTTAATTTGATAAAGTGTTTCGCGAGCCACAATGTCAACACAAAAAGCCGCGTGGGAGCCGAAGTTTGGCCTACGTATAATATAGACCTTCAAGCCACATTTTCACGGGTACCCGAGCGGAATTTTATTACCCGGGTAATCACATGGCCTAGTTGTGGCATTAACCTGGAGCCACCATGTTTTTTTTTCCAACGACCAGATATATGTCGGCTGCTCAAGAGTAGGTTCACCGCAAAATTTGTTTGTCTATACTCCTGCCCTGATGGCAAAACCAAAAATGTTGCATATAAACAAGTTTTGCTATAAGCCCACATGTACAAAATGTTGGTGGCTTTTAAAATACTAAAGCTTTCAATGGTAACATTTAACATGTACACGTATCATTCATATGCATTTAAATTACCATGGATGTATACATCATACGTGTATAGTAGAGTGAAAATTTGAGTTAATTTAATTGAATTAATATTCAATTCATTTGGTTTGTAATACTTAAACTATGTAAGTTTAATTTTTATGAAAGTCAAGAGTTATAAAGTAATATGTCTGTATTAAACTTCCGTGTGTGGTGTGTAAATGTATTTAATATTAATGTAATATATTAATGTATTATGTATACATTTAACTTTATTTTTCTTGTTTAAACATTTAAGTTTTTCAGAAACATAATATTATGTGTTTATTGTCAAAAGTTTAAATTTAATTAACATTTTAAAAATAATGCAACTAATTTCCTTTCTATTTATTAAAATTTGGAAACATGTAGAGTTATTTGTATAATTTGTTTACTCATAGTTTATATATTTTAGTATAACTCCTTAGGCATAATGGATATACTGTAATAATTACTACCATACTGAATCATATCTCTAAGTAGATTAAATGGCTATAACATTGGATAGTATCATAAATCAGAAATTGATCTTATTGGAATGCATACAAGCAACTGGAAACACTTTTCCAATGGACTATAGTAAATATGATTCTCACGGATAATGTGACATCAATGACTACTTGGCTTTTCTGTTATAACAACAGGATCATAATTGGGCATGACATATCAAAAGCAGTATGGAATCACATGAGGGCAAAAGATTATATCAAAAACGGGATCAAATTTTGCAATGGGATAATACTGAGCTGTGTTTTCTCATTAAATCATATGTATTTTATAGGGTAAATGTGTTTACTTTACGAATGGGATAGCAGTACACAACAAAATTATAATTGAGTATGTAATCTCAAAGAAATGTGGAATCATATGGGGGGAAAGGGATTTGATCAAGAACGGGATCCCATTATTGATCGGGGTCATAATAGGTGGGGTACAAAATAGGATCCCTAATACTGGGATCCCTAATAATGACCCGTGAGATATATCAGCTAGTATATAAGACACAATATGTTTTTTTCATGGGAACGGATAATCCTTCTATTTCTTAGAGTAAAAAAAAAGTTTGGAATACGTCCTATTTGGTATACGTCCAAGAGTCTGGAACGGATTGTAATGACTTATTAATGTACGGTGTTGAAAACTTAATTGGTTATTGCAACAACTGAAAACAATTTTTTTTAAAGAATGTTTTTGAGTGAACTAAAATCTATGGTTAAGGCTTTAGAGCAGTGATGGCGAACCTTTTTAGAGCCGCGTGCCAAAAATTAAATTAAAACCATATTATATACTTTTATATAGCAAAATGCCAACACATAGTGCCAGAAAAAGTGTTTGATTGAGGAGTTAATGATTTAATCACGTGCCGGTGATGAGCCTCTGCGTGAAGTCACTGGCACTCGTTGTTTAAGTTCTCTAGCACTGCTTTGGAGTAAACTATTTTAATTTAAGAGGCAAATGCAAAAAGCAACTCCTTATTATACTTTTAAAAAAAAACATCGTTAGAAAACACGAACATTAAGTTGGTACGAGATATTTGCATGTCTTTATTTTTCATTAAATGTTGTTCTTTTTAACAAGATATAGCTTTAAATGTTCAGCCTAAAGTTGTGCTAATTCATTTTTGTGAGAGGATTGCTATTTTTTTAGTCATACTTTTAAGGAACGTTTGCATTTCTTGCAAAGATATACCAGTTTGTATCACATTTTTGTTTTCTATTTTAAATCTATCTGTATCTTTGCGTGCAATATTATTGTTTCTGTGAGAAGGAGAATCAGTACTAACTTATATTTTAAAACAGATTGACAGTTACTAAAGTACTTTGCCTCGCATCCTGTATGTAAGCTAACTTACTTCATTCTTATCTTACATTGTATTTATAGATTTAAAGACGATAGAACTGACTACCGAAAGTAACTATACATAATTATTGGGAAAAGGCTGTTTAACCATAATCTTCATGTGGCTACACCATAGAATACGCCCCCTATGCAGCGTGGAGAACAAGCTTAACAACACAGTATTTTTATAATTGTAAGCCCCGTCATCTAAAAATTATGTAATACAATTATATTATCAAAATGATTTTTTCCCCACACTGGAATGCACCTGGGCAAGAGATTAAGCTAAATGGATGAATACTTATGGATTCAAACTTATTTATAACCTCAAATTTAAAAGCAAAAGATAATTTAATTTCAGATACAATAATGCTAGTAAATGAGAGTTTATGTAAGTCGCCAGTAACGAAAACATTGCTGACAAAAGCATTTATATCACAATACTTTGTTTTGTTTTAACTATCGACCCGGATAAATTTATCATTTTTATATTTGAAAAAACAACAACATAGAAAAGCTCGTCTGAAAATGACTTTTTAATTGACTACACTCTTCTAAGTCCAAATCTATTTATCGATCTATCTATCTATCTGTCGATCTATCTATCGAT
>CALYLW010000569.1:104213-331371 GCA_944989445.1 Ampullaceana balthica
TTAAATGTCTACATTCTCTACGCCTCCATGTTATTCAAAGCCGATACGTATAAAATGTCTACATTCTCTAATCCCACATAGTATAGTATAAACGCGATGTTATAAGATATATATGGCCTTTACGACTATCAACACCATAGTTCCACTAGGTTTAGAGCTCTGGTATCAGATATGCAGCTAGCAATTCTCGATTTCGTAAGGCCCGAAGGTCCTAATTAAATCGATTCACGCGTCTTTCATGCGTACTGGAGAAGTACGCTTTCTATCCCAAACTTCAGCTAGATGAATCGTAGTCATATCTCCAGATAAAGGTATCATGCATCGCTATCTAGATCGTAGTCTGCTGTCTCACAGAGAGATGGCCGATTGCGCCTAGGAGAGAGTCAGGAAACTCCGGCAGATCCGGGGCTGTGTGGCTACTGGCCGATGGAGAGAAGCGTACTGTCGATAAATGATAATCTGAGGGCATATTTTGCCGGGCGACGATTTTTTTGGTTGTTCACAATGCAGAGAGTAGTGCAGTATGCTGAGTGGACGTCGTGCTCTCGCTCTAACATACGAGAGGGTATATGCACAAACTTCCACTGGCTAGCATCCCATCTCACGCTGTACCCACACACTGTAACATAGACACATAATAATATCATCAGAATGTAATAATATCTTGTGGCTAGAGAAATTTCATAAAATAAGGCACACGACGTTCAAGAAGTGGAATACTAGTATGTGCATACAGTCACTGACTATGACACATACTGTGACTAAATTACAACCTCTCTTTGAAAACTTTGTATATACTAGATCTAAGCAGTTTGACATTATAATAAAATAAAAATAAATACACATCTAAGCAGCGAAGCAACTGTTCAGTTTACCTCTAAGGTGCTCTATCTATGCAGGGCAGATTCGCACTTGTGAGACTGCACGGTGCCCAAAGATTTGATCCATGGTAACACGCTGACCGGCACGCGCACGAGTATGCCTGTATGGGCTCGCACATTATACGGCTGTTATCTTACCACGGATATACGTATTCGCTATCTTGACATTATACGAATTGTCACGCACAGCGTATGTCTATAGGATTATAAATACTAAATGTAGATCATATTTATTAAACAAGAAAAAGAAAAATCACTCTTATTAGGTGCTGCGCAAGGCTTCAAGATATCCCAAGTACAACGATACAGTAATAAATATCAGGTCTAGAGTGCATCGTTTGTCATGCCGCAGACATATTCGCGACTTTATCATTGAGCTACATGCACAATATCTGGCCAGATATACATATCTCATAATACGAAGCTGTATTCATATTCTCGTTTGACCAACATATACACTATGTCTGCTACTTAATTCAGATTATCATAGTATGGCGTTAAATGCGTGTAATTCGTATTTTATATAACAATATATGTAGCTAAAAACTTATATTACTGATTATGAAGAAAAATATGTACTGTTTGCAGAGTCAGAGCTTATTTATACACCCGTTGTGCATGTTTCTAACGATACTAACCACGCACATACACACACACGCACACACACACGCACACGCACCACACACACACACACACACACACACAAACTAAATAAAGCTGCATACCAAGACTACGAAATCCTTCATGACGTCATTAAAAACAAACCTCTTGGAAATGTACGTAACAACAAATGTTTGTTTAAATGATAAACGTTGTTCATGTGGCAATCATAATGTTATTAAATGTTGTATTTAGGATATGAATGTTTTACATTGATGCTATGACAATGATGACAGTTACTATTGTTATGTAAAGGATGTAAGTTAATTATCAACACAGTAATATTATTATTGATATATTTGTTAAAATCCTTCATGTTATTATTAATATTTGATTTTATTCTTCTTTGCTACGAGTAAGTGCGATAAAAATAACCATACTTATTTGTTGATATGGATATAAACATATCACATATATTAGTTGGATATTAGAATGATGAGTATAAACGACATCACATAATTTGGACATTGCGATGAGTATAAACGACATCACTATAATAGTATGTGAGATGAGTATAAACGCATCAACATAATTTGGTATATTGAGATGAGTATAAAACACATCACTTAATTTGGATATTGAAATGTAGTATAAACACATCACTTAATTGTGGATATGGAGATTAGTAAAACACCATGACTTCATACTTTGATATTGAGATGTAGTATAAACACATGACTAACATATGATCTTGAGAGATGAGTATTAAACACATCACTAATTGTGAGAGTAATGTGGTGTTGGAGGGGTGATGATATAAACTTGCCATTAACACAGTCGTATATATATAGTATCTACCTTTCTGCACTCCACTCATGTTACAGTGTGACAACAGATGTTTATAAAATGTTCACTGTCTACTCTACACTCTCGCTTTTAGTAACGCGGTCTTTACAAAGAGTCTACAGTCTCTAATATCATATTGTTAAATTATGCATTAAAAAACAAACACTTTTTTTATATTATATTAGCATGCTACGTCGAACATTTCCGAAGAAATGAAATTCATGGACATCAATAAGTATAATGTTTAAATTTACATAGTGTCATCTGTATAAATATATTGTTTAAAATGAATGTATCTCTGAAGTCCATTAAACCTTAACACACATTGCATCATAAGAAATCGTTGGTACACTTTCCAAAGGAACTGGCAAACTCTATTTTACAATTACGTGTCATTAGTTGTATAGGATCCAAATTGTCTTCTTTTTTTAAATCTGAGGTATATGCACTTTTTAAACTTTATTGCATTTTAATAGGTAAATGTATAATATAAAAACAGGGTATTAGTAGGCCTGACATGACGTAACACAACAGCGAACGTTTTGGTTAAAGAGCCTTCCTCAACGGACGAATAGTACACAAATGAAACAAATAAAACGAAATAATAATAAAAAAACACTTAGCTGCGGTAAAATCCAAGTAGTCCAGTAGAGATAAAGTAAGGAAAGAAAAATAAGAGTTTATATAGGAAAGGATAGGGTATTTTAATATTGTATTTTTTTATTTTAGTATTGACTATCAAGTTATTATAGTATTTTAGTGTTGACTATCAAGTTATTATAGTATTTTAAAATTGACTATCAAGTTATGGCATTTTAATATTGACTATCAAGTTATTATAGTATTTTAATATTGACTATCAAGTTATTATATTATTTTAATATTGACTATCAAGCTATTATAGTATTTTAATATTGACTATCAAGTTATTATAGTATTTTAATATTGACTATCAAGTTATTATATTGTTTTAATATTGACTATCAAGCTATTATATTATCTTAATATTGACTATCAAGTTATTATAGTATTTTAATATTGACTATCAAGTTATTATAGTATTTTAATATTGACTATCAAGTTATTATATTATTTTAATATTGACTATCAAGCTATTATAGTATTTTAATATTGACTATCAAGTTATTATAGTATTTTAATATTGACTATCAAGTTATTATAGTATTTTAATATTGACTATCAAGTTATTATAGTATTTTAATATTAACTATCAAGTTATTATACACCAAGTTTGGTCAGGTTACACCAATTTACCCTGTTGTTAACGCTTTAACAATTTTTATATACCTTATATAAGCACAAATGACATTAAGGGCCACTTGGGCCCAATCGGAACAAGAAATTAACTTTAAAATATATGTTTACTTCAATCTGTATCCTGATAGATATATAGTGTCAATAATTTTCAAGAACATGTAAAATTATAATGGGAATAAAGTATTTAATGTTTGCGGAAAAAAAATATATTGGGCCCCTGGTCCTGAATGAATGGATATTAGGAGTTCAATGCCCCATGGAACTTTAATATGGGCTTTCAAGTTTTTATGTACCAAGTTTGGTCAAGATCCATTCACTTTCCAAGTAGCTAAGGCTTAAACTAATTTTTTATAGCTCATATAAGAAAGATATTGGGCCCCCGGCCCCCCATGAGTGTCAATGTTCAACTTTAAAAAAAAAGAAGCATTCTCACCAATGTCCTTAAGTTTCATGGTGATCGGTTGAATGGTTTAGTCAGCTATATAGGACAAACATACATACATAATTTGATATATACATAGATTATTTGTGTATTAATAACGAACCAATAACAAAGTACTTTATGAAATTGCATATTATCATTAGACCTCGTGCAGACAATGTACCAGGGATAGGAAACTCTATGTGTTTTATTAGCATTGTATTCCTACTTATAGGAATCGAAGACAAGTGGCGGGGCACTTGGATAAACAAACATTTTATGAAAATTGGTTTAATAGAATATCACGTAATTAGAAAACCCCATAAACAACAGATAGTAAATTAATTTTATGGTTTGCGTTGTTTTTTGAAAAAATCCAAATGTAAAAACATTAAATTTATTTACCATTTTTTAAAAAAGTAATATTTATTTTTAAGTTACACACAAAAGACATTTAAATAATACATGTAATTGATATTTGTTTATTAAAATGACAATTTAAATTTTGATTTTATTTTAAAAAAGAAATATGATATTCTTATTAGTATTGCCAGCCATGATCTCTCAAGTACAACGTCATGTTAATTATAAGAGTACCAATGCTTTTTGGTGCGGCGACTACTGGAATTGTATGCACATCAAATATGAAAATACAAATTTCTTTAGTAACAATGGTTTAATTGTTATTTACTGACCAAACATAATACACAATCATTTATATCTTTAAAAATGTATTTGTTTTGTATGTATGTACTATACAAATAATACTGTCATGGTGAAAAAAATAAACTTATTCAATTCTGCTTATTTCTTGGCATTTTCGAACTATTCTAAAAATGGACACGCGCACACACACACACATAAACACTCATACACACAAACACACACACATACACACACACACAGACACAAACACACACAAATTAAATAAAGCTGTAAACAAAAACTACTAAGCCCTTCAAGACTGCATGAAAAAGAAATATCTTCAACATTTATGTTAAACATTAATTAAACAACCATTAATTAATTCTTTAAATTATAACCGTAGCTTATGTGCTCCGTAATGTCTTTATGGATATTAATGTGTTACATATAATTCATTGACAATCATATGTGTGTTACTATTTTTATGAAATGTTGTGAGCCAAGATACACGGTTGTGTACTGCACAATACAAAAATATCGAATTATTATTATTAATAACTAGGGGTTGTAGGGCTCTTACAAAAGCCCAAAGTAATTTATCCCTGTTTGATAAATACTAAATATTAAACTTCCTGAAATGTACACAAAGCATTTTATAATTATAAATCCTCAAATCCTATTTTTAAATCCTTTATATTAACTCGTGGTGTCTGCGGCCGACCGACCGCCTGCCCTTGTCGCCAAAACTTTTGATCGATTTTTATCCCACTTGCTCAAAAGCTAGCGAGCTGAAATTTTGCAGGCAGTTTTGTACCGATGATAAAAACAATGTATCAAAATTTCAGATCGATCGCATGTACCGTAATTAAATTATTGATTTTTTAGATTATTTTATTTATTCCTATGTATCATGCTATTTTTTGAGATAGAGCGTCGCTGTGCGTATTATATTGAACAACCTTTATGTCGCGCAATAAGGTGCGTATTTTATTGACAACTCTTTTTATAAACATATTCCTGATCGGTGCGCATTATATTAACATATTTTATGACACAACTGCAATTTCGTATTTTTGGATGGTCTTGCGCTGAGTAATATAATGAACATTCTTTTAGTTACTTCTCGTACATAAAGGATTTATAGTCAAAAACTTGATTTTTTTACGGTTTTTTTAAAATTTAAATCCTTTATATTAAGTCGTGGTGTCTGCGGCCGACCGCCCGACCGATCGCCCAGCCTTGTCGCCAAAACTTTTGATCGATTTTTAACCTTCTTGCTCTTAAGCTAGCGAGCTGAAATTTTGCAGGCAGTTTCGTACCGACGTTAAAAACAATATATAAAAATTTCAGATCGATCACATGGACCGTAATTAAATTATTGATTTTTTAGATTATTTTATTTATTCCGATGTATCATGCTATTTTTTGAGATAGAGCGTCGCGGTGCGTATTATATTGAACAACCTTTATGTCGCGCAATAAGGTGCGTATTTTATTGACAACTCTTTTTATAAACATATTCCTGATCGGTGCGCATTATCTTCAACATGTTTTACAACACAACTGCAATTTTGCATTTCTGGATGGTCTTGCGCTGCGTATTGTAATGAACATTCTGTTAGTTACGTTTCGTACATAAAGGATTTATAGTGAAAAACTTGGTTTTTTACGTTTTTTTTTATTACTTAGTTGCCTTTTCCAAAATTATGATATAAGCTAAATCGAAAATGTCCTATAATATTTTTCACAGCGCGTCTTTAATTTGTAATTAATTTGTACACCTTTTGATGCACACCTTGTATTAATTATATAAGATCAAACAATGACGTCATATAATATTTATTTACAGTGCCAATCACCACACAATTGTTTTAACTGCTATAGACTGTTGTACATCGTTCCTCAGCGTTCCACATCTATCGCGTGAGCCATATAGTGACTTGGTCTATTATATTATAGATAATTTCAATACAAATAATATGTATATATCACACTATACGTCTATAGAATTAGTATAAATGATTTAAACATAGGTATTTTTATTTGACTAGTATTTACTGTGTCATAAAGTGTACATGAATGTCTTTTTTTCTACATTTTAGAGCCATTTCAATAAGTTTATACCTGTTTTCAGCCTATATTTTAGGCACGTGTTTAATCGTGCATAAAATGTTTAACTTTTTCATCATCTTACAAAGTAGTTATATTTTATAAACATGCTTTACTTGCAGAAACTTTTCAAGGCAAAATACATATACACTTATAACGTTCATTGTTACAAAATTCACAAGGATGATTACCATCAATTTTCGAACAATTAAATGAATCTGTCAGAAAGCGTCATCTACATCAAACAATTATTATTCTTTTAACTAAAGCTAGAGTGTGATTGTAAATGGTGTTATGTATCAGTCAGTCCCTACAAAAACATGCAGTGAGAAGTCAGTCTTTTTAATGTTGTTTTGCTGTTTGTGTAAGCATGAGTAGTCTGTGGTCAGCTTATTGGCAGTTTGTGTAAGCACGAGTAGCCTGTAGTCAGCAAGTTGACAGTTCGTGTAATCACGAGTAGCTGTGGTCAGTTAGTTGGCAGTTTATGTAAGCACGAGTAGCCTGTGGCTAGTTAGTTGGCAGTTTTTTGTAAGCACGAGTAGCATGTGGTCAGTTAGTTGGCAGTTTGTGTAAGCACGAGTAACCTGTATTCAGCTAGTTGACAGTTTGTGTAAGCATGAGATGCCTGTGGTCAGTTAATTGGCAGTTTGTGTAAGCACTGGTAGCCTATGGTCAGTTAGTTGGCAGTTTGTGTAATCACGAGGGGCCTTTGTCAGCTACAGGGCTGTTTGCGTAATCACAAGTAGCCTGTGGTCAACTAGTTGGCAGTTTGTGTAAGCACAAGTAGCCTGTGGTCAGCCAGTTGCCAGTTTGTGTAAGCACGAGTAGCCTGTGGTCAGCAAGTTGACAGTTCGTGTAATCACGAGTAGCCTGTGGTCAGCTAGTTGACAGTTTGTGTAAGCAGAAGTAGCATGTGGTCAGCCAGTTGACAGTTTGTTTAATCACAAGTAGCCTGTGTTCAGCTCGTTGGCAGTTTGTGTAATCACGAGTAGCCTGTGGTCACAGAAAACATTATCCTAAAACACTTCAGGTTATTCTAGATAGTTATAAAATAATGAGACAATAACAATATTGTTTTTGCAACAGTTACGTGGGCTTAGGATCACAGCTTTGAATCCAAACAGCGACATTACTATGTATCGTCATAGTGTATTAACTTAACTACTGTACATTACTATGTATCTTCATAGTGTATTAACTAAACTATTGTACATTACTATGTATCGTCATAGTGTATTAACTAAACTACTGTACATTACTATGTATCGTCATAGTGTATTAACTAAACTACTGTACATTACTATGTATCGCATAGTGTATTAACTAAACTACTGTACATTACTATGTATCGTCATAGTGTATTAACTAAACTACTGTACATTACTATGTATCGTCATAGTGTATTAACTAAACTACTGTACATTACTATGTATCGTCATAGTGTATTAAACTAAACTACTGTACATTACTATGTATCGCATAGTGTATTAACTAAACTACTGTACAATACTATGTATCGGCATAGTGTATTAACTAAACTACTGTACATTACTAAGTATCGGCATAGTGTATTAACTAAACTACTGTACATTACTATGTATCGTCATAGTGTATTAACTAAACTACTGTACATTACAATGTATCGGCATATTGTATTAACTAAACTACTGTACAATACTATGTATTGGCCTAGTTTATTAACTAAACTACTGTACATTACTAAGTATCGACATAGTGTATTAAATTAACTACTGTACATTACTATGTATCGTCATAGTGTATTAACTAAACTACTGTACATTACTATGTATCGTCATAGTGTATTAACTAAACTGCTGTACATCACTATGTATCGGAAAAGTGTATTAACTAAACTACTGTACATTACTATGTATCGGTATAGTGTATTAACTAAACTACTGTACATTACTATGTATCGGCATAGTGTATCAACTAAACTACTGTACATTACTATGTATCGTCATAGTGTATTAACTAAACTACTGTACATTACTATGTATCGTCATAGTGTATTAACTAAACTACTGTACATTACTATGTATCGGCATAGTGTATTAACTACACTACTATACATTACTATGTATCGTCATAGCGTATTAACTAAACTGCTGTACATCACTATGTATCGGCATAGTGTATTAACTACACTACTATACATTACTGTGTATCGTCATAGCGTATTAACTAAACTGCTGTACATCACTATGTATCGGCATAGTGTATTAACTACACTACTATACATTACTATGTATCGTCATAGTGTATTACCTACACTACTTTTACTTATACTACTTGATATTGACGGATGGCCTGACATTTTGGAACTTCGTTTAAAGTTATCAACATATTACAATATTGATATTATGTTAATGCTTACGTATGAATTTTATCTAATATAATTACATTTATGTATAGTAAAAAGTTGAAATGAAAAGTTCAAAATATTTGATCATGATGGAGATATGCGTGGGATAAAATCTTAAAAACATAAGGGAAAAAAAGGGGGGGAAAAGCAAAAAGATTTGAGGCCCCTGTCCGTGAAGGAATGGAAGTAGGGATTCAAATCCCTATAATATTTTGTGACATGCCTTAAAGTCTTATGTACCAAGTTTTGTCAAAATCAATCATTTTACTCAGTTACATGTGTTTAAAATACCTTTTATATAAAACAAATAAGAAAAAATGAAAGTTGTATTTTCAAACAGTTTATGTAAGAAATATATGCGAGATTGCACTCAACAACGTTCTAAAGTTTCATAGCGATCAGATTTTAAAAAAAAATAACCACAAAAAAAAACACAAAAAAAAACAACAACAATATTTATATAACTTATTAAAAAAATAATTAATAAAACATTTATAAACCTTTTTTTTTAAATGACACGCTTTTATTTACATATAGAAAATGCACTAAAAAGAAGAAAATATATAATTTCTATGATAAAAAGTGAAATGACTAAACCTATCAACTGCACATAGAAGTGTGGGGCGCCCATCACAACTCTATCACGTACAAGTTTGCGAAACATAAATACAAATTTCGAAACTGTTTTTTTCCTTTAAATATTGTTCATGATGGTTATATTTAACAATATTTGTCAAGATTATGTAAAATGGAATAGAAAATAACATCTTAAAAATATTTTTAATATAAAAAAAAAGAGAATTTCAACTTTCCGTATTATTTTAACTTTGGGTATTGTTATTTTATGTTCAATTGTGTTTGGTTCCGGATCATAAAAAAAAGAAACCATGAAATAAACAGACAAAAAGTCTGTCACGTCACAACCCACTGGACTAAACTGCCCAAGCTGCAAGCGAGTCTCATGCGTCAGAATAAGCTTCGTCATTCACAATAAGTAGTGCACGGACATTGTGACTTAACTCAATCTTATATAGTGGATGTCTGAGTGTCCACTTTAGTTTGAGCAGGTTATCAAATCAGTGTATTTGTTGTTTGCTTGTTTCTTGTTGTTGTTTGTTTTAATCATAATAAGTATACCATTAAATAAGCAGCATTCGACAAATAAAATATTCGCATGATTACTCATTTACAAAACAAATAATGTTCACATCATATAAATGAACAAATGTGCATTAGTTTTCCTCGGTAAAGAACAGTCAAAACCTTTTCTTATTCATAAAATGTGTATCGTAAAATCACACTAGTGTTAAACGTTAAATACTGTATTTTATTTCAAATCTTCATCGCACCAAGTAGCACTGGTACATGTTAATTTATTATGACGTTGCACTTGAGAAAATTTAGCTGGCAAGATTTATGAGTAGTTTGTAGTAGTATACAATTATTTTTTATAAAAATCAAAATCGAAAGCAACATCCATTGAGACATTGTGTTATTAACTTGAATTTGTTAAATGGTTTTTAAAGTATTTAACCTAAAAATTATAAATAGAAATATTACATTATAATGAATTATAGATTTTAAAACTATTTTTATTTAACAAGACGGAAACTATAAAATTAAGTTATTTACTGGTGAATTGGTCCATGTCTTATTGTTTAAAAGCAAAAGGAGTGCTATAAAACGAATCACGAATTATTTAAGTGGCACGCCATTTGACTTCGATCCCTAAATTTAGGGATAACATCTATCAATGGAAGTGAGAAGGAAAGTGATTCAATTCTACATCGAACCCGTTTTATTTTATGGATGTGAAGCCTGGACAGTTACAAAGGATTTACATAAACAGGTTTAGAAGCCTGTGAAATGTGGTTCCATAGGCGAATGTTAAAACTATCATGGACGGAGAAGAGACATAATGAAGAGGTTCTAAAAGAAGTAGGACAGACAAGGAACATTATGTCTAAATTTAGAAGGAGAACATCTGGATTTTTTGGACACATCAAGAGGCGAGGCAGGTTGGAACGCATGGTAACAACATGAAAGATCGAGGGCAAAAGAGATCGAGGCAGGCAGAGAGAAAAGATGCTGGATGGGCTGACTAGATGGCATGGTGCACGATCACCAGCGGAGTTGATTTACAAGACCAAAGACAGCGAGCTGTGGAGAGGCATGACCACCTACGCCTCTTGGCACGGCACCTGATAGATAGATATTTATAAATTGTAATGATTCTCCAACCCCGGTATATCCTGAATTTAATTAAAACAATGTCATGTTCGTATTCATATTATTTTAGAAATTTTATTTTAAAAATACACGAAAGTAGAAACAAAATTCTCCTAATAATCTTCATCTGTGTAGCTCACGTGACTACATACTTATATCTGATTTTCGAAATACCAAATAATTGAAGCTAAATACAGTGTTTTACTAATTACATCATAAAAGACCAATTAATTATTTCTTGGTCATTAGATATAATTATATAACTTCGTACTTCGGTCTTATGATTAGTTCTGGATGCATTAACTTAAAATAAACTTAAAAATAGTAGTATTTCTACTGATCTGATGTTTCTTTCTATATCATTAATTCGTTTCAGTGGGTTAACAATAAAGTACATGGATTGTTTCACTTAGAATATATTATGTCACTAGCGTACACCCGTCAAAAATTACTGAAGTTTTCAGCTGAAATCTATTTATTTTATTTTTAAAAAAGCCCAACTAACTTGCCCTTGTTTGATAAATACGAAATATTAAACTTTCTGAAATGTACACAGAGTATTTTATATTAGGGGTTGCAGGGCGCCTGTGGCGCCCTCTTTATTTTTTTATTTTATAATTAATCACCATCTAATTCTCTTTTTACAAAGTACCCTTTTCCAAAATTAAAATATGAGTTAAAACAATGACGTTATATAATATTTTTACAGCGCATATTTAATTTGCACACCTTTTGATGCTTTGGTGCAGTAATTTGGTTTTCCCTATTTTCTAAAATTAGTAGCGTCAGGACTGACTGACAGACACTACTTGCGTGACAATTGCAAATTATATTGTTTAATGACATTGTGTCAACATGTTTATAAACCAATTTAATGTATGCAGACATTTTAAAAGAAAAAAAAATTATTTTACAAATTACCATACTTTTGTTTCTTTGAATTTCCTTTATACGGAGATATTTGCAACGCACGACAGGTATTTCAGTTTAAAAAATGAGCATAAAAGGCGTTTGTTTTATTGATAGTGTACACGATTTGCGCTTGTGAGACAAGATGACAACATCCTAAAGGCAATTTTCTGTCCGGTCATCGATAGCGATTGGTCATTTTACATATTGAACGACGTTCAAAACGAGTTATTTTTGGTGCATTTCTTTCCCAATAGTATTTTTAGCGGTGAGCTATGGTTTGTAGTCAAAAACATTGTTTTTACGGGTTATTTATTATAACTCTGGACAGACGGCGGTGTGGGGTGAGGTAGGGTCTCTGGACAGTCCGGCGTGTGGGGGGAGGTATGGTCCCTGGACAGATGGGGGCGGGTATTGTTGTTATAACTATAATGTATATTAATTTTGACGTCATACACATGTATGGCCGGTCAAGACGGCTGGTAACTTGACAAACATAGGTGGAGGTGAGGTAGGGTCTCTCGACAGACCGTGGTGCTAAGGGGGGGGAGGTAGAGTCTCTGGACAGATCACGGTGTGGGGGGAGGTAGAGTCTCTGGACAGACCACGGTGTGGGGGAGGAGAGGGTCTCTTGACAGATCACGGTGTGGGGGGAGGAGAGGGTATCTGAAAAGGAAGCAGTGTAGGGAGTAGGGTCTCTGGAAAGACTGCGGTGTGGTAAGGGAGGTAGGGTTTCTGGACAGACCACAGTGGGGGGTGAGGAGAGGGTCTCTGGACATACGTGGTTGGGTAATGATGTGATGTCCTACCATGAACTTCACAAGTTATATAGAATAATGATCTACTTGTCAAACATTTACCTTGGCAGGCCGTCCATAGTGTAAGCGAAAAGCATGTGTTATCTTCACAATGAAAACACAATAAAAGCAAAAGTTAGTTTTAATGAACGCATAGAGACATTCTACACTTTCTACAGTATGATTAAAGTTAGTGGACACTAAAGTCTTGAACTGAACTATCCTCTCATTGACCCGTAGCATGAAATTGATGTTAGTGGACTCTCAAGTCTTGACCTAAACTTTGCTCTCATTGCCCCTTTAGCATGAAACTGATGTTAGTGGACTCTCAAGTCTTGACCTAAGCTTTCCTCTCATTGACCAGTAGCATGAAACTGATGTTAGTGGACTTTCAAGTCTTGACCTAAACTTTGCTCTCATTGCCCCTTTAGCATGAAACTGATGTTAGTGGACTCTCAAGTCTTGACCTAAGCTTTGCTCTCATTGACCCAGTAGCATGAAACTGATGTTAGTGGACTCTCAAGTCTTGACCTAAACTTTGCTCTCATTGACCCGTAGCATGAAACTGATGTTAGTGGACTCTCAAGTCTTGACCTAAACTTTGTTCTCATTGACCTGTAGCATGAAACTGATGTTAGTGGACTCTCAAGTCTTGACCTAAACTTTGTTCTCATTGACCTGTAGCATGAAACTGATGTTAGTGGACTCTCAAGTCTTGACCTAAACTTTGCTCTCATTGACCAGTAGCATGAAACTGATGTTAGTGGACTCTCAAGTCTTGACCTAAACTTTGCTCTCATTGACCAGTAGCATGAAACTGATGTTAGTGGACTCTCAAGTCTTGAACTAAACTTTGCTCTCATTGACCAGTAGCATGAAACTGATGTTAGTGGACTCTCAAGTCTTGACCTAAACTTTGCTCTCATTGACCCGTAGCATGAAACTGATGTTAGTGGACTCTCAAGTCTTGACCTAAACTTTGGTCTCATTGACCCGTAGCATGAAACTGATGTTAGTGGACTCTCAAGTCTTGACCTAAACTTTGGTCTCACTGATCGGTAACATGAAATTGATGTTAGTGGACTCTCAAGTCTTGACCTAAACTTTGGTCTCATTGACCCGTAGCATGAAACTGATGTTAGTGGACTCTCAAGTCTTGACCTAAACTTTGGTCTCATTGACCCGTAGCATGAAACTGATGTTAGTGGACTCTCAAGTCTTGACCTAAACTTTGGTCTCATTGACCCGTAGCATGAAACTGATGTTAGTGGACTCTCAAGTCTTGACCTAAACTTTGCTCTCATTGACCAGTAGCATGAAACTGATGTTAGTGGACTCTCAAGTCTTGACCTAAACTTTGGTCTCATTGACCCGTAGCATGAAACTGATGTTAGTGGACTCTCAAGTCTTGACCTAAACTTTGCTCTCATTGACCAGTAGCATGAAACTGATGTTAGTGGACTTCTAAGTCTTGACCTAAACTTTGCTCTCATTGACCAGTAGCATGAAACTGATGTTAGTGAACACTAAAGTCTTGACCTATACTTTGCTCTCATTGACCAGTAGCATGAAACTGATGTTAGTGGACTCTCAAGTCTTGACCTAAACTTTGCTCTCATTGACCAGTAGCATGAAACTGATGTTAGTGGACTCTCAAGTATTGACCTAAACTTTGCTCTCATTGACCAGTAGCATGAAACTGATGTTAGTGGACTCTCAAGTCTTGACCTAAACTTTGCTCTCATTGACCCGTAGCATGAAACTGATGTTAGTGGACTCTCAAGTCTTGACCTAAACTTTGGTCTCATTGACCCGTAGCATGAAACTGATGTTAGTGGACTCTCAAGTCTTGACCTAAACTTTGGTCTCATTGACCCGTAGCATGAAACTGATGTTAGTGGACTCTCAAGTCTTGACCTAAACTTTGCTCTCATTGACCCGTAGCATGAAACTGATGTTAGTGGACTCTCAAGTCTTGACCTAAACTTTGGTCTCATTGACCCGTAGCATGAAACTGATGTTAGTGGACTCTCAAGTCTTGACCTAAACTTTGCTCTCATTGACCCGTAGCATGAAACTGATGTTAGTGGACTCTCAAGTCTTGACCTAAACTTTGGTCTCATTGACCCGTAGCATGAAACTGATGTTAGTGGACTCTCAAGTCTTGACCTAAACTTTGCTCTCATTGACCCGTAGCATGAAACTGATGTTAGTGGACTCTCAAGTCTTGACCTAAACTTTGGTCTCATTGACCCGTAGCATGAAACTGATGTTAGTGGACTCTCAAGTCTTGACCTAAACTTTGGTCTCATTGACCAGTAGCATGAAACTGATGTTAGTGGACTCTCAAGTCTTGACCTAAACTTTGGTCTCATTGACCCGTAGCATGTAACTGATGTTAGTGGACTCTCAAGTCTTGACCTAAACTTTGCTCTCATTGACCCGTAGCATGAAACTGATGTTAGTGGACTCTCAAGTCTTGACCTAAACTTTGGTCTCATTGACCCGTAGCATGAAACTTATGTTAGTGGACTCTCAAGTCTTGACCTAAACTTTGGTCTCATTGATCAGTAACATGAAACTGATGTTAGTGGACTCTCAAGTCTTGACCTAAACGTTGCTCTTATTGACCCGTAGCATGAAACTGATGTTAGTTGACTCTCAAGTCATGACCTAAACTTTGATCTCATTTAACCGTCTGATGTTAGTGGACTATCAAGTCTTGACCTAAACTTTGGTCTCATTGATCAGTAACATGAAACTGATGTTAGTGGACTCTCAAGTCTTGACCTAAACGTTGCTCTTATTGACCCGTAGCATGAAACTGATGTTAGTGGACTCTCAAGTCATGACCTAAACTTTGATCTCATTTACCCGTACTGATGTTAGTGGACTCTCAAGTCTTGACCTAAACTTTGGTCTCATTGACCCGTAACATGAAACTGATGTTAGTGGACACTCAAGTCTTGACCTAAACTTTGGTCTCATTGACCCGTAGCATGAAACTTATGTTAGTGGACTCTCAAGTCTTGACCTAAACTTTGGTCTCATTGATCAGTAACATGAAACTGATGTTAGTGGACACTAAAGTCTTGACCTAAAATTTGCTCTCATTGACCCGTAGCATGAAACTGATGTTAGTGGACTCTCAAGTCTTGACCTAAACTTTGGTCTCATTGATCAGTAGCATGAAACTGATGTTAGTGGACTCTCAAGTCTTGACCTAAATTTTCCTCTCATTGACCTATAGCATGAAACTGATATTAGTGGACTATCAAGTATTGACCTAAACTTTGGTCTCATTTACCCGTAGCATGAAACTGATGTTAGTGGACTCTCAAGTCTTGACCTAAACTTTGGTCTCATTGATCAGTAACATGAAATTGATGTTAGTGGACTCTCAAGTCTTGACCTAAACTTTGGTCTCATTGACCCGTAGCATGAAACTGATGTTAGTGGACTCTCAAGTCTTGACCTAAACTTTGGTCTCATTGACCCGTAGCATGAAACTGATGTTAGTGGACTCTCAAGTCTTGACCTAAACTTTCCTCTCATTGACCCGTAGCATGAAACTGATGTTAGTGGACTCTCAAGTCTTGACCTAAACTTTGGTCTCATTGACCCGTAACATGAAACTGATGTTAGTGGACTCTCAAGTCTTGACCTAAACTTTGGTCTCATTGACCCGTAACATGAAACTGATGTTAGTGGACTCTCAAGTCTTGACCTAAACTTTGGTCTCATTGACCCGTAGCATGAAACTGATGTTAGTGGACTCTCAAATCTTGACCTAAACTTAGGTCTCATTGACCGTAGCATGAAACTGATGTTAGTGGACTCTCAAGTCTTGACCTAAACTTTGGTCTCATTGACCCGTAGCATGAAACTGATGTTAGTGGACTCTCAAGTCTTGACCTAAACTTTGGTCTCATTGACCCGTAGCATGAAACTGATGTTAGTGGACTCTCAAGTCTTGACCAAAACTTTGGTCTCATTGATCAGTAACATGAAACTGATGTTAGTGGACTCTCAAGTCTTGACCTAAACGTTGCTCTTATTGACCCGTAGCATGAAACTGATGTTAGTGGACTCTCAAGTCATGACCTAAACTTTGATCTCATTTACCCGTCTGATGTTAGCGGACTCTCAAGTCTTGACCTAAACTTTGGTCTCATTGACCCGTAACATGAAACTGATTTTAGTGGACTCTCAAGTCTTGACCTAAACTTTGGTCTCATTGACCCGTAGCATGAAACTGATGTTAGTGGACTCTCAAGTCTTGACCTAAACTTTGGTCTCATTGATCAGTAACATGAAACTGATGTTAGTGGACACTCAAGTCTTGACCTAAACTTTGGTCTCATTGATCAGTAACATGAAACTGATGTTAGTGGACACTCAAGTCTTGACCTAAACTTTGGTCTCATTGATCAGTAACATGAAACTGATGTTAGTGGACACTCAAGTCTTGACCTAAACTTTGGTCTCATTGATCAGTAACATGAAACTGATGTTAGTGGACACTCAAGTCTTGACCTAAACTTTGGTCTCATTGATCAGTTACATGAAACTGATGTTAGTGGACTCTCAAGTCTTGACCTAAACTTTGCTCTCATTGATCAGTAGCATGAAACTGATGTTATTTGACTCTCAAGTCTTGACCTAAACTTTGGTCTCATTGATCAGTAGCATGAAACTGATGTTAGTGGACTCTCAAGTCTTGACCTAAACTTTGGTCTCATTGATCAGTAGCATGAAACTGATGTTAGTGGACTCTCAAGTCTTGACCTAAACTTTGGTCTCATTGACCCGTAGCATGAAACTGATGTTAGTGGACTCTCAAGTTTTGACCTAAACTTTGGTCTCATTGATCAGTAGCATGAAACTGATGTTAGTGGACTCTCAAGTCTTGACCTAAACTTTGGTATCATTGATCAGTAGCATGAAACTGATGTTAGTGGACTCTCAAGTCTTGACCTAAACTTTGCTCTCATTGACCCGTAGCAGGAAACTGATGTTAGTGGACTCTCAAGTCTTGACCTAAACTTTGCTCTCATTGAACCGTAACATGAAACTGATGTTAATGGACTCTCAAGTCTTGACCTAAACTTTGGTCTCATTGACCCGTAGCATGAAACTGATGTGAAATAAAACGTGTTATCCCAAACTTCCCCATTTTTCACGTCTAATTCTTTAGTTCCTCGTGAGAAAAGACTATACAAAAATATGGCTGAGGACAGATTTTAAGGAAACTAAACTAAATGAAATTAATGATGTATCTTATCTTCTCTATACAGACGCTCCTTCTATGCAGAAGATGATTGCGTCCACAGACCATGACAGATGATCTGTTGGCAAGTGATGCAGCGTTCACAGGCCACGGCTTTGTGGGTTCCACGCCTAACTAGTGTTGGGTAACCTTTCGGAGCTGGGTGACTCAGGGTCGCTTAAGGCCCCGGGGAACAAGGCTTCGAACCGTGACCATCGGTAAGCCAGTCGAGTGCGCTGCCACTCGACCACCGTGCCCCATTGAACCGTTGTAACATTGTCATGACCTTGTATGTACCAATATGGTAGAAACGTAACATAAATATCAACTTGCATGTACTAATATGGTAGAAACGTAAAATCAATATCAACTTGTGTGTACCAATATGGTAGAAACGTAACATCAATATCAACTTGTATGTACTTATATCGTAGAAACGTAACATCAATATCAACTCGTATGTACCTATACGGATAAGACCCTTGTAACATTTAACATCAACATAATTCTTCGAGTACGGTGAAGGTTTTACCATTGTAACATTTAAATGCTTTAACGTCTGATAGAACTGTTGTAATATCAACCATTATATTTATATAAATCTACAGTCAAATACAAAAATAAACAAACAATTAAGACCTGATGACACTCATGAGAGTAAAAAAAAATGTTTAAATGTGTAACGGAACTGTTTGCCTATAATTATAAATGTGTTTTTAATGTGTATTTTTCTGTATAATGTAACATTTCACTGCTTTAACAACACAATTTGTGTAATTTATTTTTATGTCCAAAGCATTTATGAAGTATATTGTGTATTTTGGTGTTATCCCTCACAAGTTCTTTCCAATTTAAATAGAGTTGAGAAATGTAGACTTGTGTGTTTGATTATGTTTTTAAAAATGATCAATTCGTTAATAAAAAGAAAATTGACCAGCTGACTTACTTTTACATCGACATTGAAATGTGTTTATGTCTTAAATGTCTTTTTAATGCCATAAAAAATATTTATTTTAATTAAGGTAATAAACCTTTTAAACGTCTTAAATGTGGCACACAATTTTAGATTGGGGAAAAATTGGGTTGTAATAATTTAACAAATATAATTTGCAATGTCACGTAGTGTCTATCTATAACGCTACTAATTTTAGAAAGCGGCGCACCAAATTACTGCACCAATGCATCAAAAGGTGTGAAAATTAGAGATGTGCATTTTTTCAAAATAAATAGATTTCAGCTGAAAACTTCCGTCATTTTTGACGGATGATACTCTAGTGACATCATACATTTTATATTTGGCTTTAATCGAAATTTAATTGAATCGTTAACAGCCCTAAAAGTTTTACAAATTTCATACTTTGCCTGAAACCATCAGGTACTCTATACATTGGCTAGCATTCTATAAAATGTCGGATTTCACACATGCCTGGAACACATACACGTCTTATGTGCGTAAATCAATTTTAAAACATTAATTTTAATTAAAATATCAACCCGGCTTGTTCGTGACATCAAAGTCTCTGTTGTAAGTAGTCGGCGAGTGATATCAAAGTCTTTATTGTAAGTAGTCGGCGAGTGATATCAAAGTCTTTTTTCTGCTTCAAGGCTAGTCACCAATGTCAATTATTTTTATTTATTTATTTTAAGGGAGTGTTGATATTTTTTCCTGTATTAGCGTTAGACGAATAAGTTGACTGATGTTCTTAAAGTCTGTTTAATGTGTGTTAGACGAATGAGTTGACTGATGTTCTTAAAGTCTGTTTACTGTGTGTTAGACGAATGAGTTGACTGATGTTCTTAAAGTCTGTTTACTGTGTGTTAGACGAATGAGTTGACTGATGTTCTTAAAATCTGTTTACTGTGTGTTAGACGAATGAGTTGACTGATGTTCTTAAAGTCTGTTAACTGTGTGTTAGACGAATGTGTTGACTGATTTTCTTAAAGTCTGTTTACTGTGTGTTAGACGAATGAGTTGACTGATGTACTTAAAGTCTGTTTACTGTGTGTTAGACGAATGAGTTGACTGATGTTCTTAAAGTCTGTTTAATGTGTGTTAGACGAATGAGTTGACGGATGTTCTTAAAGTCTGTTTACTTTGTGTTAGACGAATGAGTTGACTGATGTTCTTAAAGTCTGTTTACTGTGTGTTAGACGAATGAGTTGACTGATGTTCTTAAAGTCTGTTTACTGTGTGTTAGACGAATAAGTTGACTGATATTCTTAAATTATGTTTACTGTGTGTTAGACGAATAAGTTGACTGATGTTCTTAAAGTCTGTTTACTGTGTGTTAGACGAATGAGTTGACTGATGTTCTTAAAGTCTATTTACTGTGTGTTAGACGAATGAGTTGACTGATGTTCTTAAAGTCTGTTTACTGTTTGTGATAGATGGGACATACATTCTTGACATTTAAACTTATTTTCTTAATTGAATTTTAACAAAAGCTGCGACTGAGTCCCAGATAGAATAAGATATAAAGTCGCTACTACATTTTCTGGCAAAGGCGCAGACATTCTATTTTTGACCCTATTGAAATTTGCTGCGCGGTAACTCAAAACTACTGCGCGGTATATGCCAGATAGCCGCGCGGCTTAAAGGGAACATTGATAGCGAGTTACGCGTAGCTATATATAGCTTGATGATGAATATTCTGTTCATTAAAAATAATGACCATGAAGGTGATGATGTTGTTTACTGTGCGGTTGATGAGTGTTTGTTGCCTTCTTCAGACAGCGGTGCCATTTTCTAGGCCACCTCTTCTAATACTACACATATATTTAAAACCCACGAAGCAGTGAATCCACGAAAGTGAACCGCGAAGTAGCAAAATATTTATGTATTAATTTTGATGTCACGTATCAACCAACATAATAAAATGTTCCTTATCACAAGAGAATCCTTAAATTAGCAGAAACTACCTAGTTATGTGAACAAAGTAAAAAGTTTGAGTCGCGCATTTTGTCATCACTCTGAGTAAATAAAGTTTAAGAACTATGTTTATCTTGATCTAGGATCACGAGCTCTAATATGCTCAATGTAAGCCAGGATTAGGTGAATGCTCACAAATTATTTAATTGTATCCCTAAATGTAGGGATCGAAGTCAAGTGGCTTGCCACTTTCATACAATTTTAGACCATGCCTTTAATTTTACACTACATTGTTAACAATTAGACATGCATATATTTTACACTAAATAAAAACTTTCTATGGTTTCAATATGCAAATCATTACAAATTTTTTTTAAGTGTCTGTTTAATTTAATATATTTAAACAGTTGTTTAACCTACAAGAAATGCAACATTTACAAAACACAATTTATTAAAACTACGTCTCATATAATTTATATTACATTTTTTTAAAAATTATTCTCTTGTTATTTATCTTCATTATGTTTACAACATAAATAAGAATCGCTGCTTTGTGGTGCGTCATTGGTGCGATATCAATTTACTGCACTTCTTATATGACATAAATTATATATTTAATTTGAAGTGTTCTATAAAACATGTGCAATATTATTTATCTTCATAGTTGAAAATAATAATAATTATAATAATATACATTATACACACATGTAATAAAACAAACTTTATTTATTACGAACATATAGTTGGTGTTTCCATAATTTTTTGCCCCTGGATGGCTCAGCCTTTCCGATTTGACTAAAGGACGTTTCGACCCCGGTCGCTTAGAGAACGGACGTTTCGATTACAGACAATGCGACTCATGCAATTCCACCCCGCACAGTTCGACAACACAACGTCTTGACCACAGGACATTTCAATCCCGGATGGTTCGATCCTTCCGTGTCTAAATCATAAAATTACTTAATTTTTATTAATTAATTTTTTACCCTTATTTATTATTTTTAAAGTTTATTTTTGGTTATAATAATAATAATAAAGTCGTGTCTGAGCTATACAGACACTCCTTCTTCTATACAGAAGATTAATGCGTCCACAGACCATGTCGGTCTGTTGGCTAGGGATGCAGCGTTCACAGGCCACGACTATAAGGGTTCCACGCATTACCTAGCTGCCTTTAAGTCTTAATTATTATTTTATCCATTTAAAATGAGAAATAGCATGAAAGTTATTATTATCGTTTAATTTATGATAGGACGATTAAAAAAAGTATATACACTGACAACCGGTGGTCGGACATTGTGAATCAAATTATTTATTTATAACTAATGTGTGATATTGTGAATCAAATGATTTATTTCTAACTAACTAGCAGACCCGTCGTGTGTTGCAACGATCTCAGTAAAAAGAAATAGATATAGATAAAAAAGAAATTACTTTAAGGGTCACCGGGCCCATCAGTTTAACATATGACGTTCGAAAATCTGTTCTTTTTCATTACAAATATATAGTATATTAATCTATTTTGCTCAATATCGTGTAAAATTGAATGGGGAATACAATACATGTATACTAAAAGTTTAGTAAAAACTAATTTAGGGCCCCCAGTCCCGAGAAAATGGACATTAGGAGTTCAGTGCCCTTTAGTAATTTAATATAGGCACTTAATTTTGTATATACCATGTTTGGTCAAAATCCAGTTATTTTCTCATTATCTAACAATTAAACTAATTTTTATTTAGCTAATATAAGAAGAAAAAAACATAAAGGACCCTCGGGCCCATTCGGTTCAAGATGTACATTTGGAAAACCTGTTCATTTAAATTCAGTTTCATCATGGTTATATTTCTCAAGATCTTTAAAAATAGAATGAAAAATAATATCTCAAACATATACGAAAAAATTAAATATCTAAACAATCTTTTTTTTAAAAAGGACACGCTTTTAACATAATCACTACTTTTAGTTATGTCTCAAATATAAGGAATTTATAGTCAAAAACTTTGTTTTTACAGCTATTTTTAAATCCCTTATATTAACTTCGCGGCCGTCTCATTATCTCATCATCTCATTGGCTGGGCGGGCGGGCGGAAAAACAAAAGTAAAAAATGACCCACTTCCCGTGATCGGATCGAGCTGAAATTCGGCACACGAACCCGTCTAACCTAACAATGCATCGTATTAAAATTTCAGATCGATCGAACGTACCGTAATTAAATTAATGCATTTTTAGTTTATCCTTATATGAGGTATGTAATTCAAATTTACGGTTTGTTATTGTTTTTTTTCTTCCACTTCCACGTGAGTTTGAGTTGACGCCGACCGTCGTGCCGACACCCCCTCACGTCCCACCCCCATTTATTAAAGACAAGGGACATCACTCGGTGTCAGTCTGTCAATGTTTGTAGCGTTTGAAAATAATTAATACTGTTAGTTATGTCTCATATATAAGGGATTTATAGTCAAAAGCTTTGTTTTTACGGGTTTGTTTTATTACTAGTCTTAAATTAGCTCGCTTTGTAAGTTTAATCGGAACCGTCCGTTCAACCGTCCAACTATTTGTTTATAATTTTTTCACGTGCCAAGTTCACGCGTTGACGCCGACCGTCACTGTTCACTACCCCTACCGTCCCTGCGCCCAGGGGAGATAAAAACCAGGGGAGATAATTCTGTTTCAGTCTGTAAATGTCGTAATTGCACATAATCACTACTTTTAGTTATGTCTCATATATAAGGGATTTAAAGTCTTGTTTTTACACATTTTTTTACCTCTATTTTTTAAATACCAAACACCTCATTAGCGCCCGCCCAACGTTTTATACCACGGTGATGTGTTCACGTGGTGAACTCATGGATGTCAACAAAGCAGACGGGTACCGATGCTTATATACAATAAACTAAAAAATGAAATAATTTAAATACGGTACATTCGATCGATCTGAAATTTTGATACAAATCATTGTCAGCCAAGATCTATCTGTGGTAAAATATTGAGATCTCTAGGACCATCAGAAGTGGTTTAATTTTACGTTTCAAGATTTGAAGGATGGATACAACATACAAACAGTGTGACTTAAATAAAAGCGTGTAAAATAGACATTTTGGGCTCCCGGTCCAATCGATGTAAGATGTAAATTTCAACATGCTGTTCAATTTAAATCAGTTTCATCATAGATATATTTCTCAAGATCGTTAAAAATCGAATGGCAAATAATATCTCAAACATATTCGAAAAAAAGACATTTGCGGCCCAAGTCCTGAACAATTGGATATTAGACGTGCAATGCCCTTTTTTATTTTAATATGGGCTACCAAGTTTTTATATACAAAGTTTGGTTAAGATCCATTCATTTACTCAGTAGCTATCACATAAACTAATTTTTATATAGCTCATATTAGCAAAAAACAAAATTAAGGGCCCCAGGGCCCAAATAGTGTAAGATGTCAAGTTGAAAACATCTGTTTATTTCAATCAATTTCATAGCAATTGTATTTCTCTATATTTATCTGGATCTTTAATAATTGAATTGGGAATAAAATATTAAATGTTTATGAAAAAAGACATTTTGGGCCCCCAGCCCCAAACAAATGAACATTAGGAAATTAGTTTGCAATTAGTATTTCAATATTGGCTACCAAGTTTTTATATACAAAGTTTGGTTAAGATCCATCAATTAACCTAATTATTTTTATATAGCTCATATAAGAAAAAAATACTATTATGGGCCCCCCGCTCCCCATGAGTGTAAAATTTTACAAAAAACAATTGCCTATTATCATCCCAAGAGCGTACTAAAAAGTCTCCCAAAGTTTCATGACGATCGGATGAATGGTTTAGTCAGCTATAAAGGAAATACATACATACATACATACATACATACATACATACATACATACATACATACATACATACATACATACATACATACATACATACATACATACATACATACATACATACATACATACATACATACATACATACATACATTGGTTTTTATATATATAGATTAGCAAAAACAACATTAAGGGCCCCCGGGCCCAATCGGTGCAAGAAATTAACTTTAAAATACCTGTTCATTTCAATCTTGATCATGATATTAGTCAATGCTTTTCAAGATCGTGTAAATCATAACGGGAATAAAGTATTTAACGCTTACTAAAAAAAAAGCTTTTGCTTTTGGGCCCCCGGCCCCGAAGGAACGGACATTAGGACTTCAATGCCTTATGGTACTTTAATATGGACTATCAAGCTGTTATGTACCAAGTTTGGTCAAGATCCATTCATTTTTCAAGCAGCTAAGCCCTAAACTAATTTTTATAAAGCTCATATAAGAAAAAATTCTCATTTTCGGTCCCCGGCGCCCCATGAGTGTTAAATATTGAAAAAAAGTAGCATATTTCCATTCCGGGAGAGTACTCAAAAGTCTCCAAAAATTTCATGGCGATCGGATAAATGGTTTAGTCAGCTATAACAGACATGCATACACATATACATACATACATACATTGATTTATATATATATAGATGTGTGACATTGTGAATCAAATTATTTATTTATAACTAATGTGCGACATTGTGAATCAAATGATTTATTTATAACTAATGGGTGACATTGTGAATCAAATGATTTATTTATAACTAATGTGTGATATTGTAAATCAAATGATTTATTTATAACTAATGTGTGACATTGTGAATCAATGATTTATTTATAACTAATGTGTGACATTGTGAATCAAATGATTTATTTATAACTAATGTGTGAAATTGTGAATCAAATGATTTATTTATAACTAATGTGTGACATTGTGAATCAAATGATTTATTGATAACTAATGTGTGACATTGTGAATCAAATGATTTATTGATAACTAATGTGTGACATTGTGAATCAAATGATTTATTTATAACTAATGTGTGACATTGTGAATCAAATGATTTATTGATAACTAATGTGTGACATTGTGAATCAAATGATTTATTTATAACTAATGTGTGACATTGTGAATCAAATGATTTATTTATAACTAATGTGTGACATTGTGAATCAAATGATTTATTGATAACTAATGTGTGACATTGTGAATCAAATGATTTATTGATAACTAATGTGTGACATTGTGAATCAAATGATTTATTTATAACTAATGTGTGACATTGTGAATCAAATGATTTATTGATAACTAATGTGTGACATTGTGAATCAAATGATTTATTTATAACTAATGTGTGACATTGTGAATCAAATGATTTATTGATAACTAATGTGTGACATTGTGAATCAAATGATTTATTGATAACTAATGTGTGACATTGTGAATCAAATGATTTATTGATAACTAATGTGTGACATTGTGAATCAAATGATTTATTTATAACTAATGTGTGACATTGTGAATCAAATGATTTATTGATAACTAATGTGTGACATTGTGAATCAAATGATTTATTTATAACTAATGTGTGACATTGTGAATCAAATGATTTATTTATAACTAATGTGTGACATTGTGAATCAAATGATTTATTGATAACTAATGTGTGACATTGTGAATCAAATGATTTATTGATAACTAATGTGTGACATTGTGAATCAAATGATTTATTTATAACTAATGTGTGACATTGTGAATCAAATGATTTATTGATAACTAATGTGTGACATTGTGAATCAAATGATTTATTTATAACTAATGTGTGACATTGTGAATCAAATGATTTATTTATAACTAATGTGTGACATTGTGAATCAAATGATTCATTTATAACTAATGTGTGACATTGTGAATCAAATGATTTATTTATAACTAATGTGTGACATTGTGAATCAAATGATTTATTTATAACTAATGTGTGAAATTGTGAATCAAATGATTTATTTATAACTAATGTGTGACATTGTGAATCAAATGATTTATTGATAACTAATGTGTGACATTGTGAATCAATTGATTTATTTTCAGGCAAATTAAGAAACCTATAAAGTCGTGTATTTCCAAATAGACATGATGACATTTTTAGATGTTGTTTAATTTATATCTTGACTCAGTTACTACTACTATAATTGGATTGTATGTACTTTATGTTGTGTAATTCATATCTTAACGTAATAAGAACTACAATTCTATGATTCTTTGAATTAATAAATTGTGTTGCTAAACTGTTATCTTATCTTATCTCATCAATACAGACGCTCCTTCTATGCATTGATCTCCCCCCCCCCACATAAGTGCTACACATTTATCTCCCAACATAAAGCTACACATTTATATCCCCCACATAAGTGCTACACATTTATCTCCCCTACATAAGTGCTACACATTTATCTCCCCCATATAAGTGCCACACATTTATCTCCCACACATAAGTGCTACACATTTATCTCTCACACATAAGTGCTACACATTTATCTCCCACACATAAGTGCTACACATTTATCTCCCACACATAAGTGCTACACATTTATCTCCCACACATACGTTCTACACATTTATCTCCCCACATAAGTGCTGCACATTTATCTCCCACACATAAGTTAAACACATTTATCTCCCCACATAAGTGCTACACATTTATCTCCCCCACATAAGTGCTACACATTTATCTCCCACACATAAGTGCTACACATTTATGTCCCCCACATAAGTGCTACATATTTATCTCCCCACATAAGTGCTACACATTTATCTCCTCACATAAGTGCTACACATTTATCTCCCCCACATAAGTGTTACACATATATCTCCCTACATAAGTGTTACACATTTATCTCCCCCACATAAGTGCTACACAAAAATTAAAGTTTCAGGCATCAAAATCGGTCCTTGAAGTAAATAGGACAAACAAAATACACTAACAAATTGTGTAATTAAAACAATATATTAAAACCTTATTAATAGAACAGTACAAAAGTGAACTGTTCTGCCAATCCCTTTATCAGCATACATAAATAGATATAAGTATTTACATTTAATTTTCAAAAAATATTTACTACTAAGTTACTAAGGCATAAAATAATATATAATTCAGCAGAGATAAATACATTATATAGATATATGGGCACACGAACTTACCAAAGTACCGAATAGAAGAAGACGCAGAAAGCATTAAATGTTACAAATAAAAGATCAATGCTTAAAACAAAAAACTACAGTTAGGTAAAATTATAAACTCTATTAAATTCAAATGAAGCTGACGTACAAAATTATTTTATAAATCTTAAACTTTTTTTTCTAAGCTGATAGTTGCACAAAAATGCAGAAGAAACTTATTTTATACAATGTATTGATGGTACTTGCAATATGAATATTGTCGAATGTTGTATTTGTGTGTTACATTTTAGTTTATTTATACTAAATCTATTTGACTGTTTTACTTAGGAAAATCTTAAAGTAAACATGATTGTACTGATGTTACAACGACCATTACATGTGTGATTTTTAACATGTATCGTAACATTTCAACTGTATCTGAAAAGTAAAAAGATAGTTTAAGAGTTCCCGATAATGAATTATGCCAGTTAACTCAAATGATTATAACATATCAAAACATCTTTATACTGGGTAGTGAAGTCTGCCATTTAAATTAACCGATAAGCACAAAAAATTACGTTTTAATTCGGGGTAGTGAACTATGCCATTTTACAAAACAAATTACTACATAGAATGACATATTAATACCATGGCAGGTAGTGAATAAAGTCATTTATCTCAAACATTTAGCACATAGAATGACATAATAATATTAGGTCAATAATAGTCGAGTGTTGTTTCGAGTGTAGGACATTCAAGTGTTGATTAGATTATAGGACAATCAAGTGTTAATTAGCGTGTACGATAGTCAAGTGTTTATTAGTGTGTAGGACAGTCAAGTGTTTATTGGCGTGTAGGACAGTCAAGTAATGATTAGAGTGTAGGACAGTCGTGTGTTAATTAGAGTGTTGGGCAGTCAAGTCAAGTTTTAAAACCCAGTAAATTGAACAAAACAAGTAATAAAAACTCGATTGAGTATTTAAACGCAATTTCCAACATAGAATTTCCGACTATTTTATTCAAGGGTAATCATTCTAGATTACATTAAAAGTCGATTAAAATAAGTAGTTCTAAAAGTAAACACAATATGACGTCATATCCCCTTACGCTACATCACAACAAGAATGTGTCAATATTAATGCGCACCGCGCAATAATCTAAAATAAACATTCACAAAGCGCGAAAACCCCGTTTACTATCATTCTAGATTTCATTAAAAGTCATTTCAAATCAATAATTTTGAAACTAAACAAAACAATTGCTATCTACAAATTGCTGCTAAAATTATGGAGTCGCGCGAAAAGAAATTTTTCAAAAATTCCTCCTCCAATATTGTTCTAAATATTATTAGCTGTCGTTTGGCGTTTGTTTGAACCCGATAGATTTTCTGGTTGGCAAGAAATGACAAAATACTCATATTTTTCGAGTTTTTTTTATTTCCCGAGAAATCCAGTAAATCTTTTCGGAAATTATTTTGGCCCGTGCACATCCTTAAGACCTCCTTAACATATTTGCAAAAGACCCGAACTCTCTTTCTGGTATGATGGGGGAGATGCTGTTGAAAGCTTGAGAAGACTGGCCAGACATTTCGAATCTATAAACGCAATTCCCAAGAGAAATTGCTTATTTTAAAAATGCTATCAAAGGCTTATCGATGATAAGAGATCTATACTAATTCATTAAAATTGTGTTCCTCATTGAGGAACCGAAGCCAAGTGGCATGCACTTGAATAAACCAGATTAGCTTTGTCTGCATTAATAGTGCAAAAAGAATTAGGTATGCTGTAAATTGTTAGAAATGCATACGTATTAAATTAATTTAAAAAATGTACTAGTTTTTTTAATATAAATGTTGTACCTTTTATAAAAAAATCTATTTTATTTTCTAATTTTATATTATAACTTATTCTTCTAAATTCCAATCAAATAAAACGTATAGCAACGTGAGTTATTAATGGAATCTCATAGAATTGTAAATTATATTTTAATAATTTCTTTTAATAAATAAGTTCATATTCTTAATATTCTAACATTAGTTTTCACAACAATAATTAATTAGATATTAAATACGTCAATATTGGTGCTTTGTAGTGCGGTGCTTAGTAGAAATATAAAGATAATTTTAATGCGCATTCCATGTAACTACACAAGATCCTTTAGATAAGAGAGTTCTTTACAGACCCGAAATAATGCTTAGTTATGAATCTATAAAGTTAAAATTATATTATTATATTACATTTGTATTTCACGTTGTCTCACTAGTTTCACTTGGTACTGCTCAACCTCATCATCAGCCAAGACTTCCAAAACTCAAATAACTCTTCTTTTTATGTATCATTATTTCTTGCCGCTTCACTTGTTCTACAATCTTCTGCCCACTGCTGCACTGTTATTTCCATCTAATGCGATTATCGTTCTCCCCTCCTAATGTCCAGTCCCATAATTCTCCCATTCTAATGTCCTGTCCCATAATTCTCCCATCCTAATGTCCTGCCCCATAATTCTCCCCTCCTAATGTCCTGTCCCATTATTCTCCCCTCCTAATGTTCTGTCCCATAATTCTCCCATCCTAATGTCCTGTCCCATAATTCTCCCCTCCTAATGCCCAGTCCCATAATTCTCCCCTCCTAATGTCCAGTCCCATAATTTTCTCAACCTAATGTCCTGTCCCACAATTTTCCCCTCCTAATGTCATGTCCCATAATTCTCCCCTCCTAAGGTCCTGTCCAATAATTCTCCCATCCTAATATCCAGTCCCATAATTCTGCCATTCTAATGTCCTGTCCCATAATTCTCCCCTCCTAATGTCCTGTCCCATAATTCTCCCCTGCTAATGTCCTGTCCCTTAATTCTCCCCTCCTATTGTCCTGTCCCATAATTCTCCCCTTCTAATGTCATGTCCCATAATTCTCCCCCGTTTGATTGTCCTACATAAATTGTAAAGCTAATATTGATTATTTCATCTATAAGAATGGCGTGGAGTCGGTCCTGACCTTGAGAATGTTCCCTTCAATGTTCCTGGCGTCTTTAATCTACAAAATATCATCTGGTTTCTCTACACGCCCACCCTGGGCCACTCACAATTATCCATCCTGAGGTACTACACAAAATATCTATATTCATTTTTATTTATATATGTGTGCATATAACTGTCATATGAAGTTGGTTTTTTTAAATTGTACACAAATAATAGTTTTATAGAATAATTTTAAATTCGTCTATTATCTGTTGCACTTTATCATCCCCTTCCAATCTTAGTGAACTTTTCTCAGTCTTCTCACCCACTCGTCTGCTTCACTCTTCTGCAGACACACGTATTCTCTCTGTTCCTTAGACACGCACAGAGCATATATCGTTTTGTGCCGCAAAATAATTGACTTCATTCACTTTATGAGCATTTATCGTGTCTTTCTCAGCTGAAAAAGTTATTTGACAGAAGCCAAATTTCATGAAGAATTCCTGGAACTTTTGGATCATTCCAACACCCTGGCTTGCACTTAATTTAAAGTAGGTGATATGAACGTTCATTATGATCAACCTCAAAATATCTCGACAGAAAAAAATGGTGGCATTTTTGGATGTTACCAAAAAATTGATAAACCTACAAACAATCGAGTGCATATTATTGATTGGCTACAGCACAGACCTGACGATGGACATTTAAAATCCGCAACCACAACAGAAGAGCTGTCATCGGAGCAACTCTGTGTTATTTGTGAACTGAGGACGACAAAATTCCGGGACCGTTGCAATATGCGTGGCATGAATCGTGACACTTTACTGCAAGAACTAAGTGTGGCGTGACCCCTGTCCTCTGCCAAACTTTGGATAAGCTGAATAAGCAAACCATTTTCAAAAGCCCAACTTACTTGTCCTTGTACTTGTATGATAAAAACATAATGTTAAACTTCCTGAAATGTACACAAAGTATTTTATAATAGGGGTTGTAGGGTGCCTACGTCGCCCACTTATTTTTGGGTCAAAAGCCCAAGTAATTTACCCTCGTATGATAATTACGAAATAGGCTATGTGTCATTTTTATAAAACAGCAAAATAATTTTGTGTTTGATGTAGGAAAAAAAATAAAAAAAATTTTTTGAAGTGGCACGTCACTTGACTTCGATCCCTACAATTAGGGATACAATGAGAATAAATTGCTAACATTCTCCTACTCCCTGTATACACTGAGGCTATTGAGAACGTGCTCGTGACCCCTAGTTCAGGCTATGTATAGATATTAGGTAGTTCATAAAGCTAGTCCATTCAGTGTGCATATTGACCTTGTCTTTGCTTATCTAACTATATAATTTCTGTTAATTTTACTATGTTCAAGTTTCATGAACTTTTTAATGACGAGAGATGAATTGTGACGGCAATATTACTATGATCTTATATGATTTGCAACTTCACTCATTCAGATGTTTTACATTTTTTGCATAATAGTTTAATTGACTTTATTATATATATATATAAATTGTACTGAAATATATAAACTATAGTATTATTAATATTACATTTATTTTGTATATTGTTATTCGTATATATCTGTATGTACAGAGAGAGAGAGAGAGAGAGGGATAGAGAGAAGGGTAGATAGAAAGGAGAGAGAGAGAGAGAGAGAGAGAGAGAGAGAGAGATCATTTTAGGTTTATTAAATCCCTTATATTAACTTCGCGGCCGTCTCTCTCTCTCTCTCTCTCTCTCTGTCTTGGGCTCGGCGGGCGGGAGGGCGGAAAAACAGAAGTAAAAAATGACCCACTTCCCATGATCCGATCGAACTGAAATTTGGCACACGGACCCGTCTGAACTAACAATGCATCGTATCAAAATTTCAAATCGATGGAACGTACCGTAATTAAATTAATGCATTTTTAGTTTATCCTTATATGAGGTATGTAATTTAAATTCACGATTTGTTATTGTTTTTTTGCCACGTGAAAGTTTGAGCATTGAGGCGACCCAACGAAACGACGGGGCGCTTTTGTTTACATTTTACGTGTCACTCTGAGCTCGGTCAAGCGAATCGGTGACCAGACTTTTCCCCTCTCCCCCCACCCACCCCTCCCCCCCACATCTAACAGCTGATGTAAAATCACAAGTTAAACTCCACATCTAACAGCTGATGTAAAATCACAAGTTAAACTCCACATCTAACAGCTGATGTAAAATCACAAGTTAAACTCCACATCTAACAGCTGATGTAAAATCACAAGTTAAACTCCACATCTAACAGCTGATGTAAAATCACGAGTTAAACTCCACATCTAACAGCTGATGTAAAATCACAAGTTAAACTCCACATCTAACAGCTGATGTAAAATCACAAGTTAAACTCCACATCTAACAGCTGATGTAAAATCACAAGTTAAACTCCACATCTAACAGGTGATGTAAAATCACAAGTTTAACTCCACATCTAACAGCTGATGTAAAATCACAAGTTAAACTCCACATCTAACAGCTGATTTAAATCACAAGTTAAACTCCACATCTAACAGCTGATGTAAAATCACACGTTAAACTCCACATCTAACAGCTGATGTAAAATCACAAGTTAAACTCCACATCTAACAGCTGATGTAAAATCACAAGTTAAACTCCACATCTAACAGCTGATGTAAAATCACAAGTTAAACTCCACATCTAACAGCTGATGTAAAATCACAAGTTAAACTCCACATCTAACAGCTGATGTAAAATCACAAGTTAAACTCCACATCTAACAGCTGATGTAAAAGCACAAGTTAAACTCCACATCTAACAGCTGATGTAAAATCACGCGTTAAACTCCACATCTAACAGCTGATGTAAAATCACAAGTTAAACTCCACATCTAACAGCTGATGTAAAAGCACAAGTTAAACTCCACATCTAACAGCTGATGTAAAATCACGAGTTAAACTCCACATCTAACAGCTGATGTAAAATCACAAGATAAACTCCACATCTAACAGCTGATGTAAAATCACAAGATAAACTCCACATCTAACAGCTGATGTAAAATCACAAGTTAAACTCCACATCTAACAGCTGATGTAAAATCACAAGTTAAACTCCACATCTAACAGCTGATGTAAAATCACAAGATAAACTCCACATCTAACAGCTGATGTAAAATCACAAGTTAAACTCCACATCTAACAGCTGATGTAAAATCACAAGTTAAACTCCACATCTAACAGCTGATGTAAAATCACAAGTTAAACTCCACATCTAACAGCTGATGTAAAAGCACAAGTTAAACTCCACATCTAAAAGCTGATGTTAAATCACGAGTTAAACTCCACATCTAACAGCTGATGTAAAATCACAAGTAAAACTCCAAATCTAACAGCTGATGTAAAAGCACAAGTTAAACTCCACATCTAAAAGCTGATGTTAAATCACGAGTTAAACTGCACATCTAACAGCTGATGTAAAATCACAAGTTAAACTCCACATCTAACAGCTGATGTAAAAGCACAAGTTAAACTCCACATCTAAAAGCTGATGTAAATCACAGTAAACTCCACATCTAACAGCTGATGTAAAATCACAAGTTAAACTCCACATCTAACAGCTGATGTAAAATCACAAGTTAAACTCCACATCTAACAGCTGATGTAAAATCACAAGTTAAACTCCACATCTAACAGCTGATGTAAAATCACAAGTTAAACTCCACATCTAACAGCTGATGTAAAATCACAAGTTAAACTCCACATCTAACAGCTGATGTAAAATCACAAGTTAAACTCCACATCTAACAGCTGATGTAAAATCACAAGTTAAACTCCACATCTAACAGCTGATGTAAAATCACAAGTTAAACTCCACATCTAACAGCTGATGTAAAATCACAAGTTAAACTCCACATCTAACAGCTGATGTAAAATCACAAGTTAAACTCCACATCTAACAGCTGATGTAAAATCACAAGTTAAACTCCACATCTAACAGCTGATGTAAAATCACAGTAAACTCCACATCTAACAGCTGATGTAAAATCACAAGTTAAACTCCACATCTAACAGCTGATGTAAAATCACAAGTTAAACTCCACATCTAACAGCTGATGTAAAATCACAAGTTAAACTCCACATCTAACAGCTGATGTAAAACACAGTTAAACTCCACACTAAAGCTGATGTAAAATCACAAGTTAAACTCCACATCTAACAGCTGATGTAAAATCACGAGTTAAACTCCACATCTAACAGCTGATGTAAAATCACAAGTTAAACTCCACATCTAACAGCTGATGTAAAATCACAAGTTAAACTCCACATCTAACAGCTGATGTAAAATCACAAGTTAAACTCCACATCTAACAGCTGATGTAAAATCACAAGTTAAACTCCACATCTAACAGCTGATGTAAAATCACAAGTTAAACTCCACATCTAACAGCTGATGTAAAATCACAAGTTAAACTCCACATCTAACAGCTGATGTAAAATCACAAGTTAAACTCCACATCTAACAGCTGATGTAAAATCACAAGTTAAACTCCACATCTAACAGCTGATGTAAAATCACAAGTTAAACTCCACATCTAACAGCTGATGTAAAATCACAAGTTAAACTCCACATCTAACAGCTGATGTAAAATCACAAGTTAAACTCCACATCTAACAGCTGATGTAAAATCACAAGTTAAACTCCACATCTAACAGCTGATGTAAAATCACAAGTTAAACTCCACATCTAACAGCTGATGTAAAATCACAAGTTAAACTCCACATCTAACAGCTGATGTAAAATCACAAGTTAAACTCCACATCTAACAGCTGATGTAAAATCACAAGTTAAACTCCACACATCTAACAGCTGATGTAAAATCACAAGTTAAACTCCACATCTAACAGCTGATGTAAAATCACAAGTTAAACTCCACATCTAACAGCTGATGTAAAATCACAAGTTAAACTCCACATCTAACAGCTGATGTAAAATCACAAGTTAAACTCCACATCTAACAGCTGATGTAAAATCACAAGTTAAACTCCACATCTAACAGCTGATGTAAAATCACAAGTTAAACTCCACATCTAACAGCTGATGTAAAATCACAAGTTAAACTCCACATCTAACAGCTGATGTAAAATCACAGTTAAACTCCACATCTAACAGCTGATGTAAAATCACAAGTTAAACTCCACATCTAACAGCTGATGTAAAATCACAAGTTAAACTCCACATCTAACAGCTGATGTAAAATCACGAGTTAAACTCCACATCTAACAGCTGATGTAAAATCACAAGTTAAACTCCACATCTAACAGCTGATGTAAAATCACGAGTTAAACTCCACATCTAACAGCTGATGTAAAATCACGAGTTAAACTCCACATCTAACAGCTGATGTAAAATCACAAGTTAAACTCCACATCTAACAGCTGATGTAAAATCACAAGTTAAACTCCACATCTAACAGCTGATGTAAAATCACGAGTTAAACTCCACATCTAACAGCTGATGTAAAATCACAAGTTAAACTCCACATCTAACAGCTGATGTAAAATCACAAGTTAAACTCCACATCTAACAGCTGATGTAAAATCACAAGTTAAACTCCACATCTAACAGCTGATGTAAAATCACAAGTTAAACTCCACATCTAACAGCTGATGTAAAATCACGAGTTAAACTCCACATCTAACAGCTGATGTAAAATCACAAGTTAAACTCCACATCTAACAGCTGATGTAAAATCACGAGTTAAACTCCACATCTAACAGCTGATGTAAAATCACAAGTTAAACTCCACATCTAACAGCTGATGTAAAATCACAAGATAAACTCCACATCTAACAGCTGATGTAAAATCACAAGTTAAACTCCACATCTAACAGCTGATGTAAAATCACAAGTTAAACTCCACATCTAACAGCTGATGTAAAATCACAAGTTAAACTCCACATCTAACAGCTGATGTAAAATCACAAGTTAAACTCCACATCTAACAGCTGATGTAAAATCACAAGTTAAACTCCACATCTAACAGCTGATGTAAAATCACAAGTTAAACTCCACATCTAACAGCTGATGTAAAATCACAAGTTAAACTCCACATCTAACAGCTGATGTAAAATCACAAGTTAAACTCCACATCTAACAGCTGATGTAAAATCACAAGTTAAACTCCACATCTAACAGCTGATGTAAAAGCACAAGTTAAACTCCACATCTAAAAGCTGATGTTAAATCACGAGTTAAACTCCACATCTAACAGCTGATGTAAAATCACAAGTTAAAACTCCACATCTAACAGCTGATGTAAAAGCACAAGTTAAACTCCACATCTAAAAGCTGATGTTAAATCACGAGTTAAACTCCACATCTAACAGCTGATGTAAAATCACAAGTTAAACTCCACATCTAACAGCTGATGTAAAATCACAAGTTAAACTCCACATCTAACAGCTGATGTAAAATCACAAGTTAAACTCCACATCTAACAGCTGATGTAAAATCACAAGTTAAACTCCACATCTAACAGCTGATGTAAAATCACAAGTTAAACTCCACATCTAACAGCTGATGTAAAATCACAAGTTAAACTCCACATCTAACAGCTGATGTAAAATCACAAGATAAACTCCACATCTAACAGCTGATGTAAAATCACAAGTTAAACTCCACATCTAACAGCTGATGTAAAATCACAAGTTAAACTCCACATCTAACAGCTGATGTAAAATCACAAGTTAAACTCCACATCTAACAGCTGATGTAAAATCACAAGTTAAACTCCACATCTAACAGCTGATGTAAAATCACAAGTTAAACTCCACATCTAACAGCTGATGTAAAATCACAAGTTAAACTCCACATCTAACAGCTGATGTAAAAGCACAAGTTAAACTCCACATCTAAAAGCTGATGTTAAATCACGAGTTAAACTCCACATCTAACAGCTGATGTAAAATCACAAGTTAAACTCCACATCTAACAGCTGATGTAAAAGCACAAGTTAAACTCCACATCTAAAAGCTGATGTTAAATCACGAGTTAAACTCCACATCTAACAGCTGATGTAAAATCACAAGTTAAACTCCACATCTAACAGCTGATGTAAAAGCACAAGTTAAACTCCACATCTAAAAGCTGATGTTAAAATCACGAGTTAAACTCCACATCTAACAGCTGATGTAAAATCACAAGTTAAACTCCACATCTAACAGCTGATGTAAAATCACAAGTTAAACTCCACATCTAACAGCTGATGTAAAATCACAAGTTAAACTCAACATATAACAGCTGATGTAAAATCACAAGTTAAACTCCACATCTCACAGCTGATGTAAAATCACAAGTTAAACTCCACATCTAACAGCTGATGTAAAAGCACAAGTTAAACTCCACATCTAACAGCTGATGTAAAATCACAAGATAAACTCCACATCTAACAGCTGATGTAAAATCACAAGATAAACTCCACATCTAACAGCTGATGTAAAATCACAAGTTAAACTCCACATCTAACAGCTGATGTAAAATAACAAGTTAAACTCCACATCTAACAGCTGATGTAAAATCACAAGATAAACTCCACATCTAACAGCTGATGTAAAATCACAAGTTAAACTCCACACTCCACATCTAACAGCTGATGTAAAATCACAAGTTAAACTCCACATCTAACAGCTGATGTAAAATCACAAGTTAAACTCCACATCTAACAGCTGATGTAAAATGACAAGTTAAACTCCACATCTAACAGCTGATGTAAAATCACAAGTTAAACTCCACATCTAACAGCTGATGTAAAATCACAAGTTAAACTCCACATCTAACAGCTGATGTAAAAGCACAAGTTAAACTCCACATCTAACAGCTGATGTAAAATCACAAGTTAAACTCCACATCTAACAGCTGATGTAAAATCACAAGTTAAACTCCACATCTAACAGCTGATGTAAAATCACAAGTTAAACTCCACATCTAACAGCTGATGTAAAATCACAAGTTAAACTCCACATCTAACAGCTGATGTAAAATCACGAGTTAAACTCCACATCTAACAGCTGATGTAAAATGACAAGTTAAACTCCACATCTAACAGCTGATGTAAAATCACGAGTTAAACTCCACATCTAACAGCTGATGTAAAATCACGAGTTAAACTCCACATCTAACAGCTGATTAAAATCACAAGTTAAACTCCACATCTAACAGCTGATGTAAAATCACAAGTTAAACTCCACATCTAACAGCTGATGTAAAATCACGAGTTAAACTCCACATCTAACAGCTGATGTAAAATCACAAGTTAAACTCCACATCTAACAGCTGATGTAAAATCACGAGTTAAACTACACATCTAACAGCTGATGTAAAATGACAAGTTAAACTCCACATCTAACAGCTGATGTAAAATCACAAGTTAAACTCCACATCTAACAGCTGATGTAAAATCACAAGTTAAACTCCACATCTAACAGCTGATGTAAAATCACAAGTTAAACTCCACATCTAACAGCTGATGTAAAATCACGAGTTAAACTACACATCTAACAGCTGATGTAAAATCACAAGTTAAACTCCACATCTAACAGCTGATGTAAAATCACAAGATAAACTCCACATCTAACAGCTGATGTAAAATCACAAGTTAAACTCCACATCTAACAGCTGATGTAAAATCACAAGATAAACTCCACATCTAACAGCTGATGTAAAATGACAAGTTAAACTCCACATCTAACAGCTGATGTAAAATCACGAGTTAAACTCCACATCTAACAGCTGATGTAAAATCACGAGTTAAACTCCACATCTAACAGCTGATGTAAAATCACAAGTTAAACTCCACATCTAACAGCTGATGTAAAATCACAAGTTAAACTCCACATCTAACAGCTGATGTAAAATCACAAGTTAAACTCCACATCTAACAGCTGATGTAAAATCACGAGTTAAACTCCACATCTAACAGCTGATGTAAAATCACAAGTTAAACTCCACATCTAACAGCTGATGTAAAATCACAAGTTAAACTCCACATCTAACAGCTGATGTAAAATCACAAGTTAAACTCCACATCTAACAGCTGATGTAAAATCACAAGTTAAACTCCACATCTAACAGCTGATGTAAAATCACAAGTTAAACTCCACATCTGACAGCTGATGTAAAATCACAAGTTAAACTCCACATCTAACAGCTGATGTAAAATCACGAGTTAAACTACACATCTAACAGCTGATGTAAAATCACAAGTTAAACTCCACATCTAACAGCTGATGTAAAATCACAAGTTAAACTCCACATCTAACAGCTGATGTAAAATCACAAGTTAAACTCCACATCTAACAGCTGATGTAAAATCACAAGTTAAACTCCACATCTAACAGCTGATGTAAAATCACAAGTTAAACTCCACATCTAACAGCTGATGTAAAATCACAAGTTAAACTCCACATCTAACAGCTGATGTAAAATCACAAGTTAAACTCCACATCTAACAGCTGATGTAAAATCACAAGTTAAACTCCACATCTAACAGCTGATGTAAAATCACGAGTTAAACTCCACATCTAACAGCTGATGTAAAATCACAGAGTTAAACTCCACATCTAACAGCTGATGTAAAATCACAAGTTAAACTCCACATCTAACAGCTGATGTAAAATCACAAGTTAAACTCCACATCTAACAGCTGATGTAAAATCACGAGTTAAACTCCACATCTAACAGCTGATGCATTTGTTTTTGATTTTCAAAATTTGTCTAATAACAAGGAGAACGAAGACGGAATACATATAATAACTACCTCAGCTATTATTTTCCCCAAACTGAGAATTATTGTTATTTGTTTAAACATTTTATTTTATTACAGATGATTAGAAGGCACGGGCCATACTGGTCTGTTTGCAAGTGACGCGGTGTTCACGGGTACAGCTATGAGGGGATTGTCCGGCACAAAGCCAAACAGCATTTCGTATCACTAACGTGTATCAGGTACAACTTGGGAAACTGGTGGAGTTACGGACATCCCTTAGCCACATAGCCTCGTTGTGACAGGCCGCATTAAACTCCTGGGCATACGCAAGAATATTTATTTTATTTGTCAATTCATATAAAATATGTATGTAATTTTAACAAAAAAAAACAAAACAAAAAAATATTTATGAAAGTGGCACGCCACTTGACTTCGGTCCCTACATTTAGGGATACAATTTCAATAGTTTGCTAGAATTCTACCACTTTTTATTTATAGTAAGCCTAACAACAACTCATGACCCTAGTTGGGGCTATTTATAGATGAATTTATTTTTTCCACTCAGTTTAAAAACAACATAAACATAAACAAATAAAAAAAAATTCCAACTTATTTATATTATGTGGTTTGCCACTTGACTTCGTTCCCTTTAAAAAGGGATAATGTGCCAATGAATTGCTTGTTTTCTCTTACCTTTTGTAAAGTCTGAATGACATTCAAACTATCTCATGAAACTAATTCATTTTTTAAATGATTTTAAATGTTTCTTGAAAATTATAGACTTTCGATTAACAATAAATTTCGGTAATGAAAACTATTTTATCCAAGTGACACGCCACTTGACCTCGATCCCTAAATTTAGGGACACAATGTCAATAATTGCAATAATTCTCCAAATAAGTGGTTAACACTGAATCCAATAACCACAAAATCACGTCTTTATTTCATGTTATATTTCTGATGTTTATTATAAGATTAATAACTTGAATTTAGAAAAAAATGTCACAATTACATACTGCTAATTTTAAGATATGTAAGACTAGAAACATTTTCAAAAAATATTACTTTTTACAAAAATGTTGTTACGTGTTAATAACAAGCAGCTTGGAGGAGACTGTAGACATTTTATAACAACTGTGTTAATAACATGAAGAATTGGAGATGTAAACATAAAATCTTACAAAGTTAGAGATGGTGTTTTTATATTTATTGAGTTTTTTGTTTATCTAAAATAATTACAATATTATTTTTCTATTTAATTATAATGCATTGTGGGCTTACGGCTCAATCGCATATAGCTAGAGAGGAACTGCAAATGGGACAACATATTAAATAACGAATTGTTTGATAGCAGTTAGAATAACGTGTATTAAAGAATAAATACGACAGTTAATATGAGCTCACAAAAAAAAACGATTTCATAGGATGGGATAACTAAGATTTATATTGCATAAACATATATAGGCTAGACCTAATATACAGAATGTAATGTGATCTAATATAAGATATCTGCTGACCATTTATTATGTTGCCTTGAGAATGATAAAAATTATCAAACGTTTCTGTAGCTAGATGAAGTAATTCATGATGACAGTATTGATGTAATGGGCAGGTCAAGTTTATGTTGTCCACCATCATCAGCTAAAGCCACTATTTACAACTTATTTATTGACATTGACAGTTTGGTGAGTTCGTTGATGGCTTATAAAAACAATAGCGTGTCCATCAACGTGCCAAGTAATAAGGAAACAAGTTGTTTAAATATCACATTGGTATTTTATATACAAATTTTGACATTTCATTGCAATAGCGAAGATAAAAATTGTTGATATAATTGACGCTAAAATGATTATAAAAGATCAAGAACATAAAAATAACATTAACAAGGGACATGAACTTCTGATTAGACACAGTATAAACAAGGAGTAGGAGAATATTAGCACCTCATTGACAGTTTATCCCTAAGTGTATACAGGGAGTAGGAGAATAAAATCAACTTATTGACATTGTATCCCTAAGTGTATACAGGGAGTAGGAGAATACAAGCAACTCATTGACATTGTATCCCTAAGTGTATACAGGGAGTAGGAGAATACTAGCACCTCATTGACATTCTATCCCTAAGTGTATACAGGGAGTAGGAGAATACTAGCAACTTATTGACATTGTATCCCTAAGTGTATACAGGGAGTAGGAGAATACAAGCAACTCATTGACATTGTATCCCTAAGTGTATACAGGGAGTAGGAGAATACAAGCAACTCATTGACATTGTATCTCTAAGTGTATACAGGGAGTAGGAGAATACAAGCAACTCATTGACATTGTATCCCTAAGTGTATACAGGGAGTAGGAGAATACAAGCAACTCATTGACATTGTATCCCTAAGTGTATACAGGGAGTAGGAGAATACAAGCAACTCATTGACATTGTATCCCTAAGTGTATACAGGGAGTAGGAGAATACAAGCAACTCATTGACATTGTATCCCTAAGTGTATACAGGGAGTAGGAGAATACAAGCAACTCATTGACATTGTATCCCTAAGTGTATACAGGGAGTAGGAGAATACAAGCAACTCATTGACATTGTATCCCTAAGTGTATACAGGGAGTAGGAGAATACAAGCAACTCATTGACATTGTATCCCTAAGTGTATACAGGGAGTAGGAGAATACAAGCAACTCATTGACATTGTATCCCTAAGTGTATACAGGGAGTAGGAGAATACAAGCAACTCATTGACATTGTATCCCTAAGTGTATACAGGGAGTAGGAGAATACAAGCAACTCATTGACATTGTATCCCTAAGTGTATACAGGGAGTAGGAGAATACAAGCAACTCATTGACATTGTATCCCTAAGTGTATACAGGGAGTAGGAGAATACAAGCAACTATTGACATTGTATCCCTAAGTGTATACAGGGAGTAGGAGAATACAAGCAACTCATTGACATTGTATCCCTAAGTGTATACAGGGAGTAGGAGAATACAAGCAACTCATTGACATTGTATCCCTAAGTGTATACAGGGAGTAGGAGAATACAAGCAACTCATTGACATTGTATCCCTAAGTGTATACAGGGAGTAGGAGAATACAAGCAACTCATTGACATTGTATCCCTAAGTGTATACAGGGAGTAGGAGAATACAAGCAACTCATTGACATTGTATCCCTAAGTGTATACAGGGAGTAGGAGAATACAAGCAACTCATTGACATTGTATCCCTAAGTGTATACAGGGAGTAGGAGAATACAAGCAACTCATTGACATTGTATCCCTAAGTGTATACAGGGAGTAGGAGAATACAAGCAACTCATTGACATTGTATCCCTAAGTGTATACAGGGAGTAGGAGAATACAAGCAACTCATTGACATTGTATCCCTAAGTGTATACAGGGAGTAGGAGAATACAAGCAACTCATTGACATTGTATCCCTAAGTGTATACAGGGAGTAGGAGAATACAAGCAACTCATTGACATTGTATCCCTAAGTGTATACAGGGAGTAGGAGAATACAAGCAACTCATTGACATTGTATCCCTAAGTGTATACAGGGAGTAGGAGAATACAAGCAACTCATTGACATTGTATCCCTAAGTGTATACAGGGAGTAGGAGAATACAAGCAACTCATTGACATTGTATCCCTAAGTGTATACAGGGAGTAGGAGAATACAAGCAACTCATTGACATTGTATCCCTAAGTGTATACAGGGAGTAGGAGAATACAAGCAACTCATTGACATTGTATCCCTAAGTGTATACAGGGAGTAGGAGAATACAAGCAACTCATTGACATTGTATCCCTAAGTGTATACAGGGAGTAGGAGAATACAAGCAACTCATTGACATTGTATCCCTAAGTGTATACAGGGAGTAGGAGAATACAAGCAACTCATTGACATTGTATCCCTAAGTGTATACAGGGAGTAGGAGAATACAAGCAACTCATTGACATTGTATCCCTAAGTGTATACAGGGAGTAGGAGAATACAAGCAACTCATTGACATTGTATCCCTAAGTGTATACAGGGAGTAGGAGAATACAAGCAACTCATTGACATTGTATCCCTAAGTGTATACAGGGAGTAGGAGAATACAAGCAACTCATTGACATTGTATCCCTAAGTGTATACAGGGAGTAGGAGAATACAAGCAACTCATTGACATTGTATCCCTAAGTGTATACAGGGAGTAGGAGAATACAAGCAACTCATTGACATTGTATCCCTAAGTGTATACAGGGAGTAGGAGAATACAAGCAACTCATTGACATTGTATCCCTAAGTGTATACAGGGAGTAGGAGAATACAAGCAACTCATTGACATTGTATCCCTAAGTGTATACAGGGAGTAGGAGAATACAAGCAACTCATTGACATTGTATCCCTAAGTGTATACAGGGAGTAGGAGAATACAAGCAACTCATTGACATTGTATCCCTAAGTGTATACAGGGAGTAGGAGAATACAAGCAACTCATTGACATTGTATCCCTAAGTGTATACAGGGAGTAGGAGAATACAAGCAACTCATTGACATTGTATCCCTAAGTGTATACAGGGAGTAGGAGAATACAAGCAACTCATTGACATTGTATCCCTAAGTGTATACAGGGAGTAGGAGAATACAAGCAACTCATTGACATTGTATCCCTAAGTGTATACAGGGAGTAGGAGAATACAAGCAACTCATTGACATTGTATCCCTAAGTGTATACAGGGAGTAGGAGAATACAAGCAACTCATTGACATTGTATCCCTAAGTGTATACAGGGAGTAGGAGAATACAAGCAACTCATTGACATTGTATCCCTAAGTGTATACAGGGAGTAGGAGAATACAAGCAACTCATTGACATTGTATCCCTAAGTGTATACAGGGAGTAGGAGAATACAAGCAACTCATTGACATTGTATCCCTAAGTGTATACAGGGAGTAGGAGAATACAAGCAACTCATTGACATTGTATCCCTAAGTGTATACAGGGAGTAGGAGAATACAAGCAACTCATTGACATTGTATCCCTAAGTGTATACAGGGAGTAGGAGAATACAAGCAACTCATTGACATTGTATCCCTAAGTGTATACAGGGAGTAGGAGAATACAAGCAACTCATTGACATTGTATCCCTAAGTGTATACAGGGAGTAGGAGAATACAAGCAACTCATTGACATTGTATCCCTAAGTGTATACAGGGAGTAGGAGAATACAAGCAACTCATTGACATTGTATCCCTAAGTGTATACAGGGAGTAGGAGAATACAAGCAACTCATTGACATTGTATCCCTAAGTGTATACAGGGAGTAGGAGAATACAAGCAACTCATTGACATTGTATCCCTAAGTGTATACAGGGAGTAGGAGAATACAAGCAACTCATTGACATTGTATCCCTAAGTGTATACAGGGAGTAGGAGAATACAAGCAACTCATTGACATTGTATCCCTAAGTGTATACAGGGAGTAGGAGAATACAAGCAACTCATTGACATTGTATCCCTAAGTGTATACAGGGAGTAGGAGAATACAAGCAACTCATTGACATTGTATCCCTAAGTGTATACAGGGAGTAGGAGAATACAAGCAACTCATTGACATTGTATCCCTAAGTGTATACAGGGAGTAGGAGAATACAAGCAACTCATTGACATTGTATCCCTAAGTGTATACAGGGAGTAGGAGAATACAAGCAACTCATTGACATTGTATCCCTAAGTGTATACAGGGAGTAGGAGAATACAAGCAACTCATTGACATTGTATCCCTAAGTGTATACAGGGAGTAGGAGAATACAAGCAACTCATTGACATTGTATCCCTAAGTGTATACAGGGAGTAGGAGAATACAAGCAACTCATTGACATTGTATCCCTAAGTGTATACAGGGAGTAGGAGAATACAAGCAACTCATTGACATTGTATCCCTAAGTGTATACAGGGAGTAGGAGAATACAAGCAACTCATTGACATTGAATCCCTAAGTGTATACAGGGAGTAGGAGAATACAAGCAACTTATTGACATTGAATCCCTAAGTGTATACAGGGAGTAGGAGAATACAAGCAACTTATTGACATTGAATCCCTAAGTGTATACAGGGAGTAGGAGAATACAAGCAACTTATTGACATTGAATCCCTAAGTGTATACAGGGAGTAGGAGAATACAAGCAACTCATTGACATTGTATCCCTAAGTGTATACAGGGAGTAGGAGAATACAAGCAACTCATTGACATTGTATCCCTAAGTGTATACAGGGAGTAGGAGAATACAAGCAACTCATTGACATTGTATCCCTAAGTGTATACAGGGAGTAGGAGAATACAAGCAACTTATTGACATTGAATCCCTAAGTGTATACAGGGAGTAGGAGAATACAAGCAACTTATTGACATTGAATCCCTAAGTGTATACAGGGAGTAGGAGAATACAAGCAACTCATTGACATTGTATCCCTAAGTGTATACAGGGAGTAGGAGAATACAAGCAACTCATTGACAGTGTATCCCTAAGTGTATACAGGGAGTAGGAGAATAATAATAATAATAATAAATTGATTATTTATATAGCGCTGTATCCCAGTAAGGAACTGGGCTCACAGCGCTTTACAAGAAAGAAATAACATACCTATAAGAATTAAATTAACTTTCATATCACAACAAACACAAAAAATTACAGTACATTATACATAAGCTACGTTAATCATTCACAAGAAATGTTGTTTCATCAATTTTGAAAATAAATTTTGAAAAGATGTGTCTTAAGTGCAGTCTTGAAGGACTTGGTTGTTTGAATACTACGTATGTGTAATGGTAGAGAATTCCATTGTATGGCTGCACAAAAAGAGAACGACCTTTCACCAAATGTTTTTGTGCGTGTCATAGGAACAGAGAGAACGCGTGTGTCTGCAGAAGATCGTAGCTGGCGAGTGGGTGAGTAGACCGACAAAAGTTCAGTAAGATACGATGGGCATGAGTCCGAAAAGAAGTTGTGACAGATAACGGCCAGTTTGTAATCAATACGGGCTTGTATAGGCAGCCAATGAAGTGAGCGAAGAAGTGGAGTAACATGGTCATGTTTTTTTGCCTTGAGCACCAGTCTGGCAGCTGAATTTTGAACTTTCTGTATTCTTTCAATGCATTGATTTGGCGCACCTGACAGAAGAGAATTGCCGTAATCCATACGAGCCAGTACAAGAGCACAGACTAGAGTTTTTGTGGCACTAACTGTTAAGTAATGACGGATTGAGCTGATCTGACGAATGGCAGTGTAGACAGAGCGACAGATGTGATTGATGAAGTTTTTAATAGACATGCTGTCAGAAATAATGTAGCCAAGATTCCTAGTCGATGTTGCGTGCGAACAGAATATCCGAACTGGCTACGTGAATTGACTTCGGAAGAGACATAGTACTGCGTGACTTATTGTTGCAAAATAGAATTGCTTCAGTCTTGTCATCATTCAGCTTGAGTTTGCTTAACGTCATCCAAGACTGTACTTCACCAATGCACTCCTGCAACAATTGGACAGCGGAGTCCATATTAGAGGGATCCGTGTGAGTATATAGTTGAGTATCAACTGCAATTGATTGGCTTTTAACTGAATGCTTTTCTATCAGTAGAAGTAGTGGTCTTGTATACAGTACAAAAAGTACCGGACCCAAAACAGAGCCCTGAGGCACACCATAAAGCAAGTCAGCTTTGTGAGAGATACAGCCATCTACTGATACTACCTGTGATCTGTTAGATAAGTATGATTGAAACCAAACCAGAACTGAGCCAGAAATTCCAAAATAATTTTGCAGTGTTTTCAGCAGTATTTGATGGTCGACAGTGTCAAAGGCTGCACTTAGATCCAAGAGGACCAATATAGAAATTTCCCCACTGTCCAGTGCGAGCAGGAGGTCATTTGTTACCTTCAACAGAGTGGTCTCTGTGCTGTGAGAAGGTCTGTAGGCCGACTGATTAGGACTTAGAAGAGTGTGGTCAATTAAATAAGAAAAAAGTTGTTTTAAGACTAGTTTTTCAATGACTTTCGACAAAAATGAAATATTAGACACAGGTCGATAGTTGTTTAAATTGTTTTGGTCTAACCCTTTTTTTCAGCAAGGGTTTTATAATAGCAGATTTACATAATGAAGGAAAGGTGCCAGATTTTATACTTTCATTAACTATATTAGTTACTGTTGGGAGTAAGAGATCTAATGACTCAACCAATAGTGGAGTAGGGATGGGATCAAGAGGGCAGGACGTTGGCTTAGATTTTTTAATAATACTTTTGACCTCATTTTCCGTAACAGACTGGAACATGTCAAAGCCTGACCTCACAGCAAAAGAAGGAGATAAATCATGTGGTGACAACAACGTTCTGTCAAGTTCATCACGAATTTTAGCAATTTTGTTGATAAAAAAATTACAAAATATATCTGGTTGCTGATGCAGGGGATACACAGAGGGAAGGACCATAGCTTTACCACTCCCTCTAAGTTATTGCATACGTTAAATAGCTGCCTACTAGTACTACTTGTGATTATTTTATTATTAAAATATGATGTTTTTGCCTGATGTACAATATTAGTAACACATCGCTTGGCAGCGGAACAAATTTGCTTATTGACGACAAGTCTCGACTTCAACCAAGTCTTTTCTGCTATACATTGTATCCCTAAGTGTATACAGGGAGTAGGAGAATACAAGCAACTCATTGACATTGTATCCCTAAGTGTATACAGGGAGTAGGAGAATACAAGCAACTCATTGACAGTGTATCCCTAAGTGTATACAGGGAGTAGGAGAATACAAGCAACTCATTGACAGTGTATCCCTAAGTGTATACAGGGAATAGGAGAATACAAGAAACTCATTGACAGTGTATACCCTAAGTGTATACAGGGAGTAGGAGAATACAAGCAACTCATTGACAGTGTATCCCTAAGTGTATACAGGGAGTAGGAGAATACAAGCAACTCATTGACAGTGTATCCCTAAGTGTATACAGGGAGTAGGAGAATACAAGCAACTCATTGACAGTGTATCCCTAAGTGTATACAGGGAGTAGGAGAATACAAGAAACTCATTGACAGTGTATACCCTAAGTGTATACAGGGAGTAGGAGAATACAAGCAACTCATTGACAGTGTATCCCTAAGAGTATACAGGGATTAGGAGAATACAAGCAACTCATTGACATTGTATCCCTAAGTGTCTACAGGGAGCAGGAGAATACAAGCAACTCATTGACATTGTATCCCTAAGTGTATACAGGGAGTAGGAGAATACAAGCAACTCATTGACATTGTATCCCTAAGTGTATACAGGGAGTAGGAGAATACAAGCAACTCATTGACATTGTATCCCTAAGTGTATACAGGGAGTAGGAGAATACAAGCAACTCATTGACATTGTATCCCTAAGTGTATACAGGGAGTAGGAGAATACAAGCAACTCATTGACATTGTATCCTTAAGTGTATACAGGGAGTAGGAGAATACAAGCAACTCATTGACATTGTATCCCTAAGTGTATACAGGGAGTAGGAGAATACAAGCAACTCATTGACATTGTATCCCTAAGTGTATACAGGGAGTAGGAGAATACAAGCAACTCATTGACATTGTATCCCTAAGTGTATACAGGGAGTAGGAGAATACAAGCAACTCATTGACATTGTATCCCTAATTGTAGGGGTCGAAATCAAGTGGCGCGACACTTGAATGAGATATATTTTTGATTCCCTGAAACAGTTACTCATAGTACACATTTCTGTAACAATAAGTCATGCACATAATTTACGGAAAATTAATTAATTTCATAGTTCTATATTTATTTTTATATTTCTTATTTTAAAACTTTAATCTTAATTCCGATTTTACACTTATATACATACTATTTTTATAAAAAACACAAGGCATTTCTGCAACAAATTGTTTAAATTGTAAATATAGGATTATATACTTACATTTGAAAATGATTTATATTTAACTTTTACATATTTTTGTTTATCTCAGCACCTAGTTCATAATAATTATTTATGTCCGGTTCTTTGTGGTGCGGCATTGACGTACGAGGAAGTGGATTATAATTCGATCCAAACTTTTGTTGGCACAACCCGCCTGCCTCAAGCAAGCAAGCAGACACCACGAGTTAATATAATATGCCCACATCAACACGGCTTTAGAAAAAACAGATCATGTGAAACACAATTAATAGGTTTAATAGATGAACTATCAAAATGCTTAGACAAAAATGATCAAATATATACAATATTACTAGACTTCTCAAAAGCATTTGACAAAGTTCACCTCCTTAGTTTACTTAAAAAACTTAACTACTTTGGAATCTCAGGTTCCTCACATCACTGGATCCAAGACTTCCTTTTGGGCAGGGAGCAAACTGTAATAATTAATGGATCTAAATATGCACCAATAAAGGTTAACTCAGGAGTTCCACAAGGAACTGTGCTAGGTCCCTTACTCTTTTTAATTTATATAAATGATATACCCAACAACATCTCAACAGGTACAAAAGTTAGGTTATTTGCTGATGATTGTATAATCTATAGAACAATTAAATCAGAACAAGATAGCAAAATTTTACAAAAAAGACTTAGATGAATTGATAAAATGGGAAATTAACTGGAGTATGTCTTTCCACCCAGAAAAGTGTCAACTGTTAAGAGTAACAAAGAAAAAGAAACAAATAAATTCAAAATATTACATTCATGGAAAACAACTGACTCAAACTAAAGATGCAAAATACTTAGGAGTCTTAATAAATGAGAAACTATCATGGAATCCCCGATGTCAATGAAGTTATTAAAAAATCAAACAAAACCTTAAGCTTTATAAAAAGAAACTTTAACAAATGTAATAGAGATATAAAACTAAAATGCTACCTCACTTTGGTGAGACCTGTACTAGAATATGCTTCTTCTGTATGGGACCCATCCACCAAAGAAAACATTGATAAACTAGAACAAATTCAAAAAAGAGCTGCCAGATTCATTACTGGAGGTTATTCAAAACTGACAAGAATAACACCATTAGTTAAATCATTAAACCTTGAAACACTAGAGGATAGAAGAACCAAGAGCAAAGTAGTAATCATACATAAAGCAATTAATTCTAATTTAGAAATACAACACAAAGATAACTTAATACAACCCTCAGATAGACATAAGGATAAAAACACCTTTCTTATTCCGTATGCAAGAACAAACACATACAAGTTTTCCTTCTTCCCGTCCGGAATTCGGGCGTGGAATGGGTTGCCTGAAGAATCCAGGAAAACCAACACTTTATCAACATTTAAATCTCTAATAAAAATGCAGGACTAAACACAAACCATATATAAGCGTAGGACGCAATAATCTTCTGTATAGAAGGAGCGTCTGTAAACAGATAAAATAAGATAAGATAAGATAAAGGATTTTAAAAAAAGTGTGGGGGCGAATTGAAAGAGGGTTACACATTTGTGACGATGTGTGATGAGGGGGGGGGGATGGGATGCTTAAGAAATGTAAACTCACATCAAAGCGCACAACTTTAAATAAAAGCTCAACTTAAATATTTGATTGCTTACAGTTTATTTACTGACGTTTTAAATGGCTTCGATCGTGGCACAATATTAGAGTGCAGCCTCAAACTAAATACATATTTCAATTACAATAAAAATGACTTTATACTAGCACATTTTCAAATAGGTAATATAGTTTTTATTGAGGATGGGGCAAAGTAAATGATGTCATATATATCTATAATATTGTCATCGGCATCACAGTGAAAGTTATCATTACCTTTAACATCATAATTTTCATTAATAAAAATTACACATTCTACACTAACAAATGTAAAAATCATTAATTACAAATATACTAGCTATATACTCGACTTTTTAGCGAAAGTTTTGTAAATAAAAATAGTCGGTTGCCCTTTGGCAGGCTTTTTCTCACTCAAACCATAGTAGTGAGTCTTGATTCATTGCTAAATCTAAAACATTATGCCAATTTTAAGACTGATATTTTTTACAGCAGTTGTTAAATTGACGTTGACAGTAGGCTTCAGTCGTTTTAACATATACGATTTGTAATACCTTAGTGGGAGGAAATCATAGAAATAACAGCTATTTATACTTTCGTATTTGACAACTGTGTTTCTCTTATGTGAGAAAAAAATCCCTGCAATTGTGATACACATGTATGGCCGGTCGAGACTGCGGGTCGCTCGACAAACCGAGGTGAAGGTGGGAGGGAGGATCTCTGGACAGACCACGGTGTTGCGGCGGGGGGATGGGGTCTCTAGACTGAACGTGGTGTGGGCGGGAAGGTAGGGTCTCTGGACAGATGGGGGTAAGGGGGAGGTAGTGTCTCTGGACAGATGGCGGTGTGGGGGAGGTAGTGTCTCTGGACAGACCGCGGTGTTGCGAGTGGGGGGATGGGGTCTCTAGACAGACCATGGTGTGGGCGGGAAGGTAGGGTCTCTGGGCAGACGGTGGTAAGTGGAAAGTAGGGTCTCTGGACAGACCGCGGTGTGGGGGAGGTAGTGTCTCTGGACAGACCGCAGTGTTGGGGGGGGGGTTGGGTCTATGGACAGACCGCAGTGTGGGTGGGAAGGTAGGGTCTCTGGAGAGACGGTGGTGTGGGGGGGAGGTAGGGTATCTGGACAAAGCCTGTTGTTAAAACGACGATTGGTAATTTTTCCTTTTTGGAGTCAGTTTATGTGGATGTTGTGATGTCTTACCATAAACTTCACAGGTCACCCTACTCTTACTCCCGTCCTTGGACAGGCTTTGATGCTAGTACATATATATATATACAGTGCTTTTTTGTGACGGTACGCACCGGTACGGCGAACTGGCACATTTTTCAATGCGGGAAAAAATTATTACTTTTATTGTATTTTAACTTTTATTATTATTGGTAAATTATAAAAAAAAATTGTTTTAGACATTTACTATCTTTGCAGTTGTGATTTAGCTTGCATCGTTGTGCGAACTGGTAGTTAAAAGTTAGGCAATCCATCACTGTGTACCGGCACCTATTTTTTTACAAAAAAGCACTGTATATATATATTATATATATATGTGTGTGTGTGTGTGTGTGTGTGTGTACATTTGTAAGTGTATATTTAATTATTTTGCGTCACACAAATGTCCAAATGGATTGATGTATCTTGTACAAACTTGGCATATATAATCATCTCAATCCAAATTAAAATATAGAGGGGTATTAAACTTTAAATCATGTATTGTTTGTATAGGTCCTATTAAATTTTTCCTCCAAAAAAGATTTTGAGTATCAATGACTTTCTTACCGGTTGAAATGGATGTATCTCTATGGCACGTATTAAAATATTTTGGGGTATCATGTTCCTAAATCAGACCACGTGGCACAATTTAATTTCCCTTTTATCAAATACAGGTATACAAGAGTATTGTCTAATTAATCATATTATGTTATTTAAATATTGCGTCTCTCTGAATATACTAAGAAATTATACAATTGAACAAAAAATAAAAGTTCGGAGCTGTTCCCTTTGTTGTGTTATACGGTTTCAAAATGTTAATTAATATAAATATATGGTAACATTCTTTTTATTATTGTTCCTCGCTTTAAATATCACCGTTAATGTGTAACTTAATTTAATGGTATGAATTTTAAAGTTTTCTCATATTAAGTTTGTAAGCTTAGGAGTGTATTATTTTTTATTGATTTGTTTTATTTTTATTTTTATAACACATATAAAATGTTTTTCAAGTTCTAAAATTTAATTTAATGCAAGAATATTTTAAATTTTTATTCTTTTTATTGAGACACGCTTTAAAATTTTAACGTTCATTAATTTGAATACTATAGATCTAATATATTAAACTTAATATTAAATTCTCCCTGTAATGAACTTGAATGGTTTATATTCCAGATATTTCGATTTTTAAATGTTTGCAAGACCACTGTAGTATGTTAAATTAACGACTGTTGTACATAAACAAACTTAAACAACGTAACTCGTTGTTAGAAAATGAAGTCCATTAAATCAAAGCTTAAACTGACATGTGTTACCTGATACTCTTCCTCTAGGACAAGTACCAACTCAGGATCGACATGAAAAGCGGGAATAACACATATTACGTCACTTACGATTCATTCATCTTAGAAGGCGAGTCCAAGAATTACACCTTGCGTCTGGGAAAATTCAAAGGTGGTAATATTGGAGACTCATTAAGTCGTCATAACAACAAGCCATTCGCCACTCCAGACCGTGATGATAAAGCCAAATGTGCTTCTAAATGGAAGTCAGGATGGTGGTTCGACAACTGCTTTAGTTCACATTTGAATGGTGTCTGGGATGGCGGGGATTATACAGGCATTTATTGGGAGGATTATAGAGTGTGGTAAAACTGAATTTACGTGGAAATGAAGATAAAATGAGTAATTTAGTAACTTGCTATGAACGAGTGTCAATTTGCTTGTTTAAATAACACTATGCTAAAAATAAAATGTATTTATGTAACTCATCTATGGCAATGGAATACTCATGGCATAATGGTTTCTTGTGTACACAAAATAACAGCCATAATTGTGCTTCACTTCAGTAACATTGTAATTTAGCACACTATTATTTATATTGGATTTTTCTAACTATGTGACATTATGGACATGACACTAGACGCATGTCACAGTGTAGTAGGTGAGACTAGGGACATGATAATTGATATTAGACGCATGTTACAGTGTAGCAATAGAGACTAGGGACATGACACTAGACGTATGTTACAGTGTAAGTGGATGAGACTAGGGACATGATAATTGATATTAGACGCATGTTACAGCGTAACAATAGAGACTAGGGACATGACACTAGAAACATGTCAGTGCAAAATGTGAGATTTGACAACAGGTAGATACACAAATGGCGGATAGTGAATGGGAAAGACTAATAAAAGAATAGAGACAAGGGTATTTGTAGATCACATGACACATTTATGTTTAGTGTGTGTCGGATATGCTAAGAACAATGTTATAGTGACACATTTAGGGATCATATAAAATGGGAACATAGTTGAGACTAGACACACTGATTAATTCGATTATTGAGTGTATATAATATAATCTAAAATAAAAGATGCATGTAGAAAATCATGTTTTGTCATTTCGTTTGATTCTTTGCTTCATTAAATTAATTTCTTTCTAATTTTTACTTGTCTACTTAAGAAAATACGAAGATTATATACACAACTTCTAAAATATATGAACTCCTTGGAGTGTTACCAAACTCTCCGGTTTGAAGAAATGGTTTCTAGTTTATCACTAGAGTTCTTATTAAACATAAATGTGACTCAATAGTAGATAATTAATATGGTTTGATTTCAGAGGAGAACTTTAGTTTTGTGTCAAATTTCATGATTAGAATCTGTCTTATCTCTTGTCTTATCTATACAGACGCTCCTTCTATGCAGAAGATAGTGGCGTCCACAGACCATGAGAGATGATCTGTTTGGCAAGTGATGCAGCGCTCACAGGCCACGGCTTTGTGGGTTCCACGCATTACCCAGCCGCCTAACTACATGTAGTGTTAGGTACCCATTCGGAGCGGGGTGACTCAGAGACGCCCTAGGCCCCGGGAACAAACCCTTGCCTTCACACGGATTCGAACCCGTGACCATCGGTACGACAGTCCAGTGCGCCACTCGACCACCGCGCCCCCACTTCTCGTCACACAGCACGGTCGATTGGTAAACAATGTCCTGATAATCTGGTTAACGTCTTGTAACGCAGCACGGTCGAGTGTAAACAATGTCGTGATAATCTGCACCATCGACTGGTAAATAATGTCCTGATAATCTGTACCGTCGAATGGTAAACAATGTCCTGATAATCTGTACTGTCAAGTGGTAAACAATGTCGACTTCCTTCAATACTTCCAGCATGTGCTTGAACTCTAGGTTCGATGTAATTAACGTTAGGTCTTGGGTGGACTACATGATGTATACCTTTTGCTAAAGTGTCGGCTCACAGTCTGCATTTTGTAGTTTGATGAGGTAAGTGTTGACACAGACGTATTCGATGTAGCGTCCTGACATGTTCCACTCGGTATAGCCCCGGTCACAAGCTATGATCATACGACCAAAAGTGACCTCGTTCCCGATTCAAAGTGTGATCGGTTTCCTAGGCGTGGTATAGACCTTTGTGATATTGAAGCCAACGTCACCATTGATACTTTCATGATGAACTAAACATTAAACCGCAAAGTGTAGGAAGTAATGTGAATATCATGTGTTGTTTGTATATCATGTGATTATAAAAGTAATCACATACCTCTTTTTACACGCTTTTATTTAACTCACACTGTTTGTATGTTGTATGTTGTATCCTTCAAAACTTGTAAAGTAAAATTAAACCACTTTTGATGGTCCTAGAGATCTCACAATTTTACCACAGATAGAACTTGGATGACAATGAATTCTATTAAAATGTCAGATCGATCGAATATACCGTAATTAAATAAATGCATTTTAGTTTATCCTTCTATATAATCTGTATCCGTGATATTCTTGACTTTCAAGTGAATGTCACCGGAGTTCACAACCAGCCATGGATGACGACTATCCAGATGTTTAACAGCTCAGTAATTCGACACTAAATCTAAATTGACATGATAATACAAGAGGAACAACTGGTATTTGTGTAGCCTAGTTGGCCGAATTGTTAGCTTAATGGATTTTCGACCTGGAGGTACTGGGTTAAATTGTCAGTTGGGGAAACTGTAAATAATAAACTATCTTTTTACGACTATCACATTTAAGTTATAGACAACAAAGTTTGACGAATTAAATTGAATTGATTATGTCAAAAAATTGATAAAAAAAATTGTGTTACTAAAAAGAAGAAAATAAAATATTTAAAAAATATTTTTTTAAAAAGACAAGCTTTTTTTTACATGTAGAAAGTACACTAAAAAGAAGAAAATACAACTTTTCAATCCGTGAACCTATCGACTGCACATAAAAACGTAAAAAAAACACTATTCTGCGGTGAAATCCAAGCAGTCCAGTAGGGATCCGTACTAGTGTTTTTTTATTGTTATTTCGTTTTATTCGTTTCATGTGTGTACTATTTGTACGTTGATGAAGGCTCTTTGCCGAAACGTTCGCTGTTGTGTTACGTCTTGTCAGGCCTACTAATACCCTGTTTTTATATTATAAATTTACCTATCATATACACAACACGACTATGCATCACGGGAAGTTTTTCATTTTTGACTTTTATTTTAATTTACAGTTTCCATAATTTAAAATAAACACAATTAATAAAGTATATATTATATATTGTTTATATATATATATATATATATATATATATATATATATATATATATGATTTTAATGTACATTAAACAAGGCAGTTATTTTACACAATATATATATTCTGCCTGAAAGACTTAAAATTATAATTACATTTTACAGATCTTACAAACAAATAACTTTAACAAATCTTCTCATTCATCTTGCTAAGACAAGTTCTCAAAACAATCTTATATTAAATACATCACTTCCGGTGCTTTGTTTTACGGAACTGATGTGATGGAAACAGTGACGTAGCGATGGGGGGCAGGGGGGCAAATGCCCCGATCAACACTTTGCCAGAGGTGGCAAATTCCTAGTCGTTAATTAGTTTCTTAAAATGAAAATTTTAAAAGAAAGAGGAGTTTTTTAAAATTGAAATTAAAGAAAAGTCAAACAAGAAATTAATAAAAGAAATAAAATAACTATTCAAAAGAATGTGAACGTTTTAATATCCAAAAATTCAAACTCCTTATTGCAGGGGTCGGGAAACCATGGCTCGCGAGCCATATTTTTTAATGACTCTTTTGATGACTACATCTGGCTCGCAGAAAAAATGTTTCTTTAGACTCCTTTGATCTACATATTGATTGCATATCAATATTTCATTCCACAAACAAGCTACAGACTACTGCAACTCAGCATCAGAAGTGGTATAGGAGATTTTATCAGCTGACCGAAAAGAAAGAAAAATAGCAACCCTGCATCCATTGTAATTAAAGGTAAATAACTATTACCTTGATGCAAGAGGAGCCACCTCTATATTCCCTCATGAGAAGAAAAAAAGCGTGAACTAGAAAGCCTGTCCTCAGAAATTTCTATGGAGAATTGGCATATATACCTGTCTTTTCTTATCTTATCTATACAGACGCTACTTCTATGCAGAAGATAGTTGCATCCACAGACCATGACAGATGATCTGTTGGCAAGAGATGCAGCGTTCACAGGCCACGGCTTTGTGGGTTCCACGCATTACCCAGCCGCCTAACTACATGTAGTGTTAGGTACCCATTTGGAGCGTGGTGACTCAGGGACGCCCTATGACCCGGGAACCTGTCATACTGTCTATATATGACATTGTTAAAGTGCGGCTGCCGTAAATTGATTTTGAAAATAGCGGACGATATGTGCATGTGTATAAATGATTGTCGTCGGATCAGAAAGTAAACTTTCGTTTTAATCACGTTGTCAGCTAACTAAATTTAGAAAATGATATGCAAACTGTACTAAAGAAGGAATTGACAGAGGAAATTGCCTTTATGGAGAGAATTGTTTCTGCAGTGTGTCTAAAATGCAGTGATAAAATTGCATCTATGAAATGTTCAAATGTAAAGCGACACTTCGGGACATAACAATCTACATTTGCATCGAAATATACTGCGGGAGAAAGCAGGAAGAAAGAATATCAAGAACTGCTATCAATCAAGGGTGCAAGCTAGTCAGCAGCAAATCTAAATTTAGATCCAACAGGGTGAATGGAATTTGGTTTGTTTTGCTGGCGCTTTAGCTATTGTGAGAAAAGGAAACCCATTTACAAATGGGGAGTATGCAAAATTATTTATGCGTGATGTTGCCAATGAACTTTTGGTTGTGTCTTAGTTGACAAGGGGGAAGGTGCTCAACCGATTTGCGGCTTGTTTGAGCGAAATCCGGTTTTTTCTTGAAATGAAGAATGTCGAGCAACCCGAGTTAGTTAACACTGAATGGCTCCTGAAGTTATATTATCTCGTGGACATAAATTAGCATCTAAATCTGCTCAATGTGAAAATGCAAGGCGTTGGAAATACAATCTTATCCGTGCAACAAGCAGCGTTTGCATTTGAAAACAAGCTAGAACTGTTCATCAATAACATTGAAACAAGTCGTTTACTAAACTTTAAAATACTGGAGGAGTTTAAAGATACGTGGACATCAAGTGACCCTGCTTAACATCTTAATATTCAGCAACTAGCAGGCTTAACGTCTAATCTCCTGCAGTTATTTATAGCGTACTTTGGAGAATTTCGCGAGCTGCCCCATCTTTTTAAGTTTCACCACCCATCCACATAAGTGTGCAGTGGACAGCACTGAACTGAGTTTCATCTCCGGTGTCTTCTCCATCAGAGATATTGAGCTCCAAGCTGATGACCTGAAGGCCTCAGACATGTGGGTGAATAAGTTTAAGTTACTGAATGAAGATTTGGAGAGATTAGTACGACAGCAAGCAGAATTCGTGAGCCAAAACAAGTTGTCAGAAATGATAAAAACTTCAACACGCAGACCAGCTGATTGTCAAAACTGTGTACGCACTTCCCGTCACATACCACTCACTGCAGCGTGTGAGCATTGATGTACTGACAATTTTTGGTTCTACGTAAGCATGCGAACAGCCTATAGAACGTTAACACATATATTCGGCACATAAACCTTGTATGGTGGAGTACTATTGTGATCTTTGAAGAGTACTTTTCATTGGTGGAGGGACGTCAATAACCTTGGCCTAATCAAGAATAAACTCTATTGCGGGTCGTCAAGAAACCATTATAACAAGAATTAAGAGACATAAGATGGCATGATTTGGTCATGTACTGCGACATGATACCTTGACAGAAGTAATCCATGAAGGCACTGTAGGAGGGGGCCAGCGAAGAGGTCGACATCGGAACAATTGGCTTGACAACATAAAGGAATTGACACTGATACGATTGAATGAATTATTGGCTGCCGCTTAAGATAGGCAAATTTGGAGATCGTTGTCTGTTGATGTGTCCATGCGATCCCCCCAACGACCGCAACGGTCACGGGACTGATGATGATGATGAGTCTAGGTTGAATTACTCTAACTTTGCAACTGCTGTTATGTCGAACCGAAATTAAGCTAAACATCTACTAGATCCGAATCGTGTTGAGAATAAGCAGTGGTTAACTCGCTTTTATTTTACCCAATCCTTCATTGTGTTCTTTTGTGAGAAATAGAAAATGGTTGCTGCCTAGATGTTTCCATTCCATTATCCCCATTCGTTGGCTATTTTCAGAAATACGTTTCACCTTAGAAATATGATGTAATTTTTACGTAAACATCAAACATGCGAGGCATGGACAATGAGGTCGTAGATATATGCAAAATTTTATAAATATATATTATATATAATATTTATTATATAAAATCATATTTATTTATTTATATGTAAATATATGTATATACGTACACATATTTTTTATTAACACTAAAGTAAACTACATAGTAAATTGTGTTTTAGATCTCCAGAGTTCTTCTCCATATTGCCAATGACCATAAAACTCTGACTAACCTCTCCTTGTCGTTTTCTGTGATATTCGGAGTTCCTGACCCAGCTGTGGTGCATGACATACTCTCGAAGTGCAGCAAACTGTAAGTGAATTTTGTCGTGTGGTCACCATGGTAGCAGTACGCTTATCCCATCTACACACGCTTCCACACAATACCTCTAATGAAATTTTTTTATGAGTTACTACCACTTTGAACATTATTATATTCTTTTGGAATTCAAGCCGCTTTGTTAGCTCATTGAGATGTAAATCGATAGTAGGATTTTTTCGTTAAGTGAGAACACTTCTTTAAAAGACCGGACATACACACTTAGAAACTTATATATATCATTGATTTTTAAAAAAAAATAGAATAAAAATTGTATTATATTGCGAATAACTGTCGTAAGAACGATTGATAATACGCGTAAATTAGGTTTCTTTGATTTGATACGAGTGACACGAATAATAAATAAATATAAGATTACGAGATATACTTTCCTTGTTCTTGAAAAGCTATACATTAAAAAATCTGATTCCAAATTATTTATCAATTTTTTTAAAATGTTTCTTCTATGCAAAACATTTTCTGATTATCCATCTGGTGATTGATGTCCAAACTATATTGGTAAAATAAACAAACTGTAAAAATGCATGCCTGTGGTCTCTTTAGTTAGATATGCATTTCAGTCTTGTTTAAATCCAAAATTAATAAAATATTTGTACATATTTTAAGTTTTAATACAAAATATATTCGCATCTGACAAGAAAGTATTTTAGTAAAAAAAAAGTTTAATCTTTTTTTTATGCCATAACCTCTTGAAACTGTCCGTCGATTTCTTAATGATACCAACGCTCAACGGACCGTTAAAGGGTTAATGTTATGCCTCAACACAAAAAAGATTTTGTTTATGGATGAATGATATATGGTTAATTTAAAAGTTAAATGTCATTTAATAATCGATAAATACTTAACATACTATCGTCAACATTATTTCAAGTTTTCTTATAAAATTCAACAATCGGAAATAATATACATTTGTATTTCTAATTTGTTTTTAATGAAAAATGTCTTTAGTTGAATAAATATGTAACCTGAATATGAGGTAATTAAAAAAAACAAAAAAACATAGAAATATTTATTTTAAGCTTTGAGGATATGTAACACCTTTTAGACAATAATTTCATAACTTTTTTTTTCTCCAGACACCCATACACGTTTGGGAAATTCGATTCTAAATGGACGATTCAAAACTAAGTTAACTTTTCAAACAATTCAGCGGGATATCGTAAGAGCTTCTTATGCCTGGAAAATATATAAAATCATTTAATCATCTAAAAAAGGTGTAACATTTATTTATGTATGTCCATTGAAAACACAGTGATTATAGTTAATATTACCGTAGATATGAGCATCATGTTAAAAAATACATTCTGATTGTATAGTGTGTTCTCAATAGTACTTTTAATTACATGGAATATATTGTATATATAGTATGTTCTCAATAGTACTTTTAATTACATCGGATAGATTGTATATATAGTATGTTCTCAATAGTACTTTTAATTACATCGAATAAATTGTATATATAGTATGTTCTCAATAGTACTTTTAATTACATCTAATAGATTGTATATATAGTATGTTCTCAATAGTACTTTTAATTACATCCAATATATTGTATATAGTAACTTTACCAACATTACTGAATCGTGCATATTTTATTTTCTTTACTTACCTTAGTGTGAATTTGTATCATCTTTTTAATTATAGTGTGCTATGCACTTAATAGAATGTTTAATAAAATATGTCTTTGTTGAAATAGCATGTACATTTGCTGATTTTACCCCCCTCCCCCCTCGTCACACTACGTCACAAAAACTTATAACCACCTCCAGTGTGACGATACAAGCTTTGAAATCCCTCTTCACACTAATAGCTGTATTTGTATTTTCTAATTGAAAATTACCATTTTGCAAATCGTCACTAATGTGTGACCTCCTGCCCCCCCCCTAAGCGCGTGACCTCAAATATAGACTGCCTGAGCAGAATTATACAATAAAAAATATATTCATGATAAATTAAACGTTTACAACTTACACTGTAGCAGCAAGATAATTTTGATGACAAAAATTAAAGTAAATTGATGTAAGCCTAATAAAAGCCTTGTTTAAGTTATTTTTTCTTTGTAAATCTTCTTAACTTTGTAATCTATTTCATTTTGATTTATTAAATGTGTTGAATGTTTCTTTCAAAAGAGCATACAATTTTTACGTGCTATTTTAAAGCTAATTTTTAACATATTGAAAAATTGTTAGATGGGTGAAAGTGAACTGGTTTGTGTTATAAGGATATATATAATATAAATATTTATTTATTTGTTTATTTATATTTAATCTTGTATCTTGTCATTCAAAAATTTGAAACAAACTGCTTAATTTTTTACTACAAATTTTTATATATATATATATATACATAATAATATTGATGCTTCTTCATATTTAATTAAGATTATTTAAACTTCTTAATGCACAAAACCTATCTCAACTATCTGCACCTCTGTAAAACATCATAGTTAAATAGTAATGTTAAATATAGAACATCGGTGCTTAGTGCAGAAGTGAAACGTTGAATTTCCAGCTCAATGCCACCTGACATTCCTTTAAATATTTCTTCACTGGATAATGACACTAAATCCTCTTTAAAGTTGTCGGTAAACAAACAAAATTATCTGATATATTTGCAAACATTTGTAAAGATAACGCACTTTTTTGATAAATTAAAGTTTATTTTTTTCGTTTAAATCGGAACGGAGTGAAGATAGGACGACTAGATTAAAGGGAAAAGAGACTGATACTGAAAAACAAGACAATTCTTATGTAGGAAGGTCTGATCACTGATAGGCTGCAAAAAAATTCATTGAAACTTCTTGGGCGCTAGATAAAGGGAAGATTATGTGAGGCTGGATATTTTTCATTTCTAATTTAATGAGTTTTTTTCCACAAATAAAATAATTTGCGTTTATTTAATTCTATTTCTTTGTTACTTAAAATGTTGAAACTTTGTTTTTAACGGAAAGAAATTCTTCAATGCTTCCCATTTAATAAATTTGTCGAGGTTGTTTTATTATTTTTTTTATTTTCAAATGAATTTTTCAACACTATTCACGTTAGTTCGGGAATTTTGTACAACATTTTTTAAATTAATTCTTGAACACTTTTATGCATTTTTTGCAACCGTGTCGAAAATAAAACTTAAGGGCTTAGGTTATTTCAAAGTTTTAAAATAAGTAAAATTATATAGATTAATAAACTGGTTAATACAAATTAACAGAAGAACAACTTTTTATACGTCTAAAAATGAATGAAAACGTTAACAAGCGAAAATGCACTTCAAATATTCCTAAGGACAACAAGAAATATTCAAGTCTAGATACTCAGTCATGGAGCCAACTACCGCTCATTGTTCTCTTAGCCATTTATGAGAACTTGTGTGATGTTGATAGGCTGGCGATGGCACAGGTAAAAGCTATAATAATTACAATTTATATATTTATATAAAGTATTGCGTCGCTCAATAACAAGCGTTACTTTCTTTATCCCACCCCCATCCCACACCCCACAAATGGCGAAGAACAACAAATATAGAATGCATACGATGGTATTGTGTGGCTAGTACAATGCCCAGCCGCCTTTACTTCCCCAACTGATATAGGGTACCCAATAGGAGCTGGGTGGATTTTCTTCCACATGTAGGATATTGAATATTGCATATCGGCTGGAATTTTTAAATTGCATTAGAAACTGAGTAATATTTTACTTGTACTGACTTTGTAGCTAAATGTAAATTTATATTCTTTTGTTTCATTTTATGTTCTATTTCGGAAAAAATAAACATATTCTAGGGTTTTAATATTAATGGTTGCAAACAAAAAATTAAAATTAGTTAATTCTGTCCTATCCGGATAGCTTCTGTGGACCACCGCCGGATGACCTATGGAGCATCAATGATCCGCAGATTAATTATTTGAGAAGCACTGCCTTAGACCGCCAAAGGATGCGTAACCCAGTAAAGCCCTCCCACTTTTTGTATTCAATAGGCGCCAGTTGCATGTCTTTTCCACAGACGTCTTTGTAACGCAGGCAAGAGTGACTTCAATGCTAGATCCAGTTTGATACTTCCCATGCAGCAAGTCTCTCTCGGGTGACACCCCGAACATATTCTGTATATATATATACATATATATATATATATATATATATTCCATTATACTTTTTGTCTTTTGTTATATTTCAGGGAGACGCTGAAAAGACTTTATTAAGATTCTCAACCTAATCTTAATTGACATGTTTAAATTTTCTCATCGTTACACTATTATTATTTGTAAGTTGTATACTATAATTGTAAATTTCTTGCCAATAGATTGCATTTGCTTTCCTTGATAAGGTTTGCAAAACCTGGCAGGATGTCTTTTACGACCCAATTCTTTGGAGGAAGAGGATTTTTGAGTTCGGAGATAGGGGACAGAAACACACAGATTACCGCGCATCTCTTCCTGAATCATCAATTAATTTACTTAGCGGTAAAGTAATAAAACTATTCCTTTCAGCCTGAAATAAAAGTTTAACTATTGCTGATAGATTCACCTCTGGTTTAACCAACTACCTTAATATAAATACATAAAAATCCATTTTCACAGCAGTTACACATTTCAAAACGTTTACTTGGTCTTCGGTTTTAAAAATAAAAATGTCTGTAACTTATTTTCCTCCAGGAAAACAAGCCATCAGATTCGCCAAAAGTCCTTTTATAAATGACATCCAAGGTTTGCAGATTAGTATATTGGAGCTTTCCTTGGAGATTGTGGGAGACCTGGAAACTCTTTCAGAACTACTAAATCAGTCTCATTTAAAAAGAATACATTTTATGTTCTTTTACGATTTATGTGGTTCAGGGGAAACTCGTGAGGATTATTTAAAACCGCTCACAAAATTAATACAAAACCAGCGGTCATTAAAGGTGAGTAAAGCTCTTAAAACGTGTTGTTAAAATCATGGTGTTACGACGCAAACCTAATCATGATTATGATAAATGTAGGAGAAAGTAAGAAACCATTATTTTCAGAATTTGTTTGTATGACACATGCTAAAAGCTATAATTATTTAAAAGAAAAGTTATGTTGTTTTTTTTTAAATTTAAATTTAACTTGATATTTTTTTAAGCGCATGATAATCAGTTTAGAAATAAATTTTTGATATATTATTCTATATTTTAAATTAGTAATAATTTATATTATAATGTTTGACTTTTATTGTATCTTAAGTCAAGTTAAATTGCATACATGTAAAGTTACATCCTTTTGTTTTGTTTTGTTTTGTTTTTTTTTAAATAGGAATTTGGAATACATTTTTACCACTGTGACCTCCAAAAAGGCGTACATCTTCTAAAAGTTTTAGCCGAGTCCACAGGCCAAACTCTTAAAACCATTTATTTAAATGAGTTTTTTGATAGGTTATTTACCAATACGGAATTAGGACCTGTAATATCCGAGATGAAGGTGATTTTCACATCATTTTAAACATTTTTACTGTTTTTATGATTCCAATTTGTATAAATAACGAGACGTAGGACTTTCATGACATAAATATAATATCTGTAACGAGATATCAGTATAATTGTTATCAAATTTTTAAGTAAAATGTGCGATCTTTTCATTCTTTTTCAATAGCAATGGTTCTTAAATTTTAGAAGGATGATCTACCAAAACTCTATATTTTAAAACAAATCGATTTCAGAAGTTTTCAAAACTGTCGAGAATTTATATCGACTACCAAATCTTAACTGATGACCTGGTCATGTTCTGGAGCCGAGAAATTCCGTCACTTTCATTCCTTAAGATTTGGGTTGAGAACTACGGTATACGTATAAGTATTGCATTAAAAATTGTTCATATATTTGTTACTTCCCATAAAATGTAACGACCAAGTCCTTGTGTTCCATTAGTCATGTGCCTTTTCTAGTGTACAAAACATAACTAACAGTCATGTTTCTTTTTGGATTGAGAATGCTTTCAAAGGACATGTAGATGAAAAACCAGAATGGGCATGGGGAAAATGTGTACTTAAAGTATTTGAAATTGACAATGCTATTTACCATGCAGATGACTGCGATGAAACCAGAAAGGGATGGGCATAAGCAAATACAGAATTACAGCCTCAAAGTGCTTATTATGGGTTTTCACTCTTACTTATTACTGTAATTTAAGCAATCTTTATAATCTTTTTTTCAAGCTTTAATTATAAAGCATTTTGTTATTTAGTTATTTATAATATACGTTAGCATCTTATGGAAAGAAATGTAATATTTTTGTTGATTTTACATGGAGGCATGATTTGATTGAGTTAGTAAATCAATATTTTTAAAATAATTAACCGGGGCTTGTGGGCATTTCAGGATTAACTAAGTCACAATTGTTACATAAGGTGGAAAAATGTATCAGAACAAATATTAAATCTTAGCAAAATAGTGATGTTTTTGTATAAAATATAATATACGTAATGTAATATCTCTACACTAATACAGTCCTTGTCTTCGTATAGACTATAAACTATAAACAACTGCATCAAAACAGTGACTGATAAACCAAACGGAATCCCGTAGATAACTGGGTGGTAGCAAAATATCGATTCAATTGTAATTTTCACTTGCATACAAAGAATGTTTTTAGTTTCACTTGTATAAAAAAGTGGTGACCATATCTAACTGCCTTATACCTGATAGCTTTCGTTTCATTTACAGGTGCAGGTGAAATTTAAAGTTAAATTAGTAGTCACCACGAAAAACACTACAACAAAGATCACATTGCGATGAATGTCATTAAATTTAATTTATTCTGAGAAATTACACATAAAGTCTTGTTACTATCACTCCCTTTTCAGAACATGTTGTAAGTTGTAAGGCGTGGCAGGATTTGGTGAGGACTCATCCAGACATTTTGGTTGCAATCAAAGATTTTTCAGATCCAATAGAAGAGTCAGATTTGTCTATTCTATCACCGGCTATCCCCCTTTATAAATTAAACATTTGTTAATGAAATGAAAGTTGCATCAAACGATGAGGTAGGTTCGCTTCTCTGACTCAATATTATTGAACTGAAATTCTCTCTGTCTCCTCACCCACTCATCATCAACGCTCTTTTGAAGACACACTTAATCTGCATGTTCCTAAGACAGCATTAAAACTTTGGGCGAAATGTCTGTCTCTTTTTCCTCCCCAACCCACAATCAATTAAATTTTTTTTTACAATTGAAATGTTATTTGTACATATGGATTTTTGTTTCATTGCGTTGATCTCACTGGATATTTCCACATATTGTCACGAAGTCATTGTAAACAAACTCTTCGGGGCGTTTAGTGAAGAAAGGTGTCAATAGATATATGCACAGGTGCTAGTTGATGGGTCTGTTCATATTGGCACATATACCTTGTATTATGAAGCACTGTTGTTATCCTAGAAGAGTACCTTCCTTTCAAGGGGGGGGGGACGCCAATAATATGGATCCATGTGGGATAACTGTAACTGCGCCATTGATAATATGACATGGACCCAAATTGAGCTAAACATCTACTAGATCCAACACTTGTGAATAAGCAGTGGTTAACACATACACATACATATATATATATATATATATATATATATATATATATATATATATATATATATATATATATATATATATATATATATGAAATTATTTAAAAATATTATGCCCTGATGCCGTTTAAACAATTCACCCGATCGTGAAACTTTGCAAGTATGATGAGTGTTCTCCAGGAATGGTACCTGGCACTTTTTTTAAAATTTACACTCATGAAAGCATGGGTCTCTAGTCTTTTCTTTTATATAATGTATGTGTTAATAACAATAACATCAGACTTTGCTACTAGAAAAATTGATTGATCTTGACTAAACATGTTATAGAAAATTTTGATAGTCCATATAAAAAAAACTAAGGCTGGTAAAGATTAATTTTAAATTTAATCATTAACTTTTGAAAAAATAACTATTAATTTCAATAATTAATCGTTAATTTCGATTACAGCCAAAAATTAAAATGTATGACTTCATTAAACTGAACATCTCAATGGAAGTAACAAAAACAAGTAATTGACATTTTTTGTTTTATTGAGTAATTTCCCCTGTCAAATATTTTTGTGCTGAATGTGGTACCTCAGCGTTGTATTTGATCCCCTAAAAGCGAATTGTTTACGGAAGTAAACACAGTAAACTTTTTCAACATCTTCTACTTTACCATCCGCAGTTAGCTTAAAAACAAAATGTTTGCTCAACTTTTTGTTTATATTCTTAAATTCAACTATGCTGAAGTCGCCATTTTTTGTTTAAAAAAATTAATAAATTATAATAATAGAAGTTTGTATGTTAAAATTATATAAATTATTGTTAATAATAAATAAATAATTATCTTTTTAATGGATTGAAAAAAAAATATTATAAATATTTCCTTAAATTGTAATCAAATTTTTATCGATTAAAATTATTTTAATCAAAATTTAATCGATGAAATTTTTAGCGATTAATCAAGAAATGAATCGTTAATTTCCGCGGCCCTAAAAAACTAATGGACATTGAACTCGTAAATTCTTTTTCTTTCGGCCCAGTAAATGGATAACATGTGAACAGGGTATGAGTTAGGGTATGACAGGACGTAACAAAACATCAACATTTCGGCAAATAGCTCACAAATAAAACCAAAATAAAGAAATAAAAAATAAAAACTTAGCTGCGGTCAGATCCAACGGGTCAATGAAAGCAATAGTAAGAAGAGAGTAGTGTGAGCTTATATAGGAAAGGAGAGAGTTGGTGAGGCAGAACTACTAGGTTGTCAGCGCGAACAAAACATTCTTCCAATGTGGTGCAAGAGTCCCATACACTTTGATTAGTCTATTCTCCAGACTGACCCTGCGGGTGAATTTGTGCAAGAGAACATGGGAGGTGACAGCCAGGTCATCAACGTCCACATGGTCGCGTCTATTGAAGTGTCGGGAGGCAGGACACTGTTTGTCTTGTGTAATCGCACGTACATACTCTACGATACGGCAGGAGAGTAACCTTCCCGTCTCACCTATGTCTTTCAAAGAGCAGTGCGTACACACACTGGTGTAGACCACATTGGGGCTGGTGCAAAAAAAAGTCATCCCCAATCTTAAATATAACATTTGGGAAGACAATCTGGTCCGTCTGTGTTTTTCTTGCTATAAGATGTATAAAATTAGTGGATATCGACTGAACTTTGTATATAAAATCGTGCTGACCAATATTAAAAGGATTTAGCAAGTTTAACATTGTATGTCATTTTATTTATTTATTTTTTATTTTTTATTTATTTATTTTTTTTTGGGGGGGGGGCAATTTTTTTAATTCTAAAACGTTTAAGATTTACACCCCTTTTCATTTTACGCAGTCATATACTCATATTAAGTGTTGATAATATTTCCATTATGATCAATATTGTAATGCAAAAGATGTTTCGAACTTTACATCTTGTAACCATTGTATCCGGGGGCCCTTACTGTCTTTTCTGGCTAATATTAGCAATATAAATATTGTTTACACATCAGATTGTTTTGAAATTTTGGGAAGTTATCCAATACATTATGGATAAGTATTTGATATTAAGAGTATTAACAAAATAACTGATGGGGCCAAGGAACGAAACAGTCTTTTTTTCATTAAATATAAAAAGCTACTTGATTAATGATTGGATCTTGACTAAACTTGGTGGATAAATACTTGTCCTCAAGTATTGTTTTCCTCATTCGATTTTACAATTTCTTGAGATTTTTTTAAATGTATATCTTGCATCTTTTGGAGCGCCGCGAAAATTAATATTTTAAAAAAGTGTTACATGATTTTTTTTTCAACCTATCGCTCTGATAATTTCATGAGACGTTGATTACAATATAAATACATTAAAATTATTACTTATGTTTGGATAGAGCCCTTAATATCTTTTAAGATAATGTTTCGGGCATGATTGTTTTTAAAAGGTGCTTCTCATTACACATTGGTTTCTTTGACTTTATTCATTTACGAGCAACAAAACCCGTCCAATGACATTCCGCCACTGTTCGGTGGCATGTTGTAATTCCCTTCTCGACCAGCATACATGTGCATCGCGTCAAAAATACTATTCATTATATGTAATGCCGGCCGAGACGGCTGCTTGAGGGGAGTTACAACATGTAACCGAACGGTGGTGGAACGTCCTTGGACGGGCTTTATTTCTCGTATATATATATATATATATATATAATATGTAAACATACATAAATACATACATTTATGTTTATGTCAACTAAAAAGTAAATATTTTATTTTTTAGATCTCCAGAGTTCTGCTCCTTATGACCAATTATCACAAAACACTGACTTACCTCACCTTGCCGTTTGATGTGGAATTCGGAGATCCTGACCCAGCTGTGGTGCATGACATACTCTCCAAGTGCAGCCAACTGTAAGTGTATTTTAACGTGTGATCACCATGGTAGCACTACGCTTATCTCATCCACAAAGGATATCCCACAATACCTGCGGTTAAGATTTATTTAAGACATTACGAATTAGAACATATATTTTATTTTCGGAACTCTATCCAATTTGTTAGTGTAATAAGATGTATAATGATAGGACTATGTGTTTGTGATTTTAAGACTCGTCTGATAGAATGACCGGGCAGACGCAGTAAATTTACTGGGAAAGCCATCTTCAATTCGAGAGATAGGGTCGCTGAAAATTTGAAAAATGTCTTTTTTTCTCTTTTTTTTTAAATTAGAAGGGGGGAAAAAAGAAAAAAATGTAAATACATTAAAAATAAATGAAGTAACGCATACTGCTTAGAATTAGATGATTAAATTAGGTTCCTTTGATTCAATACGAATGAAAGAAATTTTATCAATGTAAGTCTATGTAATACGCTTTTGCTTATTCTTGAAAAAACTATTTTTATAGGGAATAAATTAAAAAAAAATTAAATAATTTTTCTTTTTAGCACAATTGACACATTTCATCTAGAAAGTTGTGTCCAAAATATATGGGTATAACAAACGAACATTAAATAATTTGATAGCTTATTTGCATATAATTTTAGTCATGTTTAAATCCGTAGTTAATAAAACATTTTAATTATATAAAGTTTTAATATAAAATAGTATACTCTTAAAAAGTTGGAATTTACTGAACTCTTTTAAAAAGTTTCTCTATATATATATATATAATTCCCCAAAACGAGTATGCGAAAATGAGCATGACGAATTATCCCTCCCTGGGGTCGACCAATCACAGCAAAATTGACAAGCAAAAGGTGAAAAGAGGCGCAGGGGGTATATGGACCCACAATGCCTTTTGCGTTTACTTGCGTTCTTTACTTCACAGATTATATGTGTTTGCGTAGTGTAGCGGTTATCACTTCCGCCTAACACGTGGAAGGTGCTGGGTTCAAGCCCCAGCGGAAACGTAATTTTGTAATTAAAAAAAAAGATTTATGTTTGTTCCCGTTCTTTTACCCCTTTCTTTGCGAACATGACTTCCCAAAATGGCTGTAAACTTTGTTTCTTCACGCTGGGATAACTTCGGCGACGTGCTCTCCATTGTTTTCAGTGACTGAAAATTAATCATACACTCTCCTCAACAACACGCTCAGTACATGCGTACTTCAGGTGTATATGGTGGCGAGGCAGAAATGTTCGTGATGTCTGAAATAATTCCCACCAGTTTCATCATTTAAATTCCGAGAACGCCCTCATACCTCTCCTCGAGTTTACAAAGCTGTCAGCACTTGTCTATATATCTGCTCTTTAGCGGTTCTTCCGATCATGGCCATCACGACGTTCTTTTGCCTCTCACACGTGGTGACTTTCTGGTGCCATCTGTTTGACAACGTCGGTATGTCCACTCAAATTTAACAGTCACCTGATCACACTGATTGTGACGTCACCTTGTCACCATCCTCTTCCTGATAAACATGTACAATCGCATTTCAAAAACACACACTCCAATGAACGAACGGATTCAGCTGGAGATTTTTAATGCACCATTTGTTCTAAATCATTCCGACTGTTCTGATTTCTTCGTGCTGTAGTGTGTGTCCGTTCGTTCCCCCTTTTCTTTGCGTTATCTATGAGCAAGTCTGCGGCGTATGTACGCGAGTCGTATCTAGTTATTCATTATTTTCAAAGCACCTGTAAAATCTCCATCGATTTATTTATGAGACTAACGATGAACGGATAGGTAATTGTTAATGTCATAATTGTATACGAAATAGCAATTTATTTTATGGAATGTTGATCTATTGCTAGTTTCAAAGGTGAATGTAATATAATAATCCATAGATGCTTTAGATACTCCTTAAACATACGAAGATCCATTTTGTATCAAGCTTTTCTTATACAATTTTTGTGTTGGAAAAATTATACGTTTGTTTCGAATTTATTTTTATAGGAACATTCCATAAGTTAAAGTGTAAATTGAATATAATATTATAATCTATATATGTTTTTAAATTTAGAACCGTAAATATATGAAAGTTTGAATACATATAATACCTTTTACGCATATTTTTATAACTAAATATGTTGTTTATTTTCCAGGATGCCATATACCTTTGAGAGATATAACCATTATTGCTCAATTTGGACAATAAAAAACTAAGATAACGTTTGCTGAATTCCCCGTGCAAATGTTAAAGTTTTACACTCATATAAGAAAAATAGGATTATTTTTTATTATCTCAAAAAATTGAAACATTTATAATATATTAATGTCTATTGACAACATTTTGTTATAGATAATATTATCTTTGGCATGAGAATTATTTAAAAAATCATTCTACCATTAGAGTTTTCCCCCAATGGCTCTTTTAATAAAATTAGAATATTTTGTTCATAGTATTTTTACTAACATTATGGTATTGTGCTTATTTTATTTTGTTTACTCACTTACTGTGCATTTTAGTAATCCATTTACTAGGGGTCTACCGATATGCCTTTTTGCCGATATTACCGATACCGATATTACCGATTTTTTTTTGCCGATATGAGTGCCGATATGAGTATTTGTTCAGACAAAAACCAGCGGTAATATTTGATGACGTCATACTTAAATTTATCACTCGTCATTATTTATCTTTTATATTAGGGGACTACCGATATGCATTTTCGCCGATGTAACAGATTGTTTTTTCCGATATGCATATTTGTTAGGACAAAAACCAGCGGTCTTATTTGATGACATCATTCTTAGATTTATCACTCCTAATTTTTTAACTTTTATATTAGGGGTCTACCGATAAGCATTTTTGCCGATATTACCGATATCTTTTTCCGATATGAGTGCCGATATGAGTATTTGTTAGGACAAAAATAACAGCGGTCATATTTGATGACGTCATTCTTAAATTTATCACGCGTAATTATTTATATTTTATAATTAAGGGGTCTACCGATATCCCGTTTTGCCGATATTACCGATTTTTTTCCCAAAACGAAGTTTCCGACGTGTTTACAAGTTCCAGATCATGACCTACATAGGACTCATAACAAAACTAACCACCCTTTATAAAAATGTACAAGCAAAATTAGGAAGTGCTTTTGAAACTTCAACCTTGACTCATAATTATTAATTCTAACCAATAGTTTAATGGCTTTTGCACACGGCCACCTTTATGAATGAAACAATGAGAACGAAGCAATAGTAATAGAATGAAAATGAGGTTGAAGGTTGAATGAGTGCCAATGACAACAAGTATTTACACGGTACATTTTTTTATTCCATACGAAACGAAATGTTTTAGACATCTGCTATTCTGCGTGCATCTTTGCTATTAGAGCAATTACATGAACATAATGTTTACATGTTATACATTTATTAGAGCAATTACGGTATAATTGGCATCGGCACTATTTACACAGTATTTCTGAGCATACGAAAATCGGCCGATCCCTAAACAATACCAACGCACATGGCACACTGTATAGAGGCTGCACATATTAATACTAGGACTCTTTTGACTATTTCAAAACCGGTATCGGGGTCGATATATTAATTTGTCGAGATATTGCAAATCTAAATGATAGTTTTTTTTGTTTCCGTTTTTTTTTGGGTCAAAATGTCACTTATTATGAAATATCGGTGACGTCAATATCTGGACCTTTACATGCTACCGATACCGATATTGACGATATCCAGATATCGGTGCCGATATATCGGCCAGCCGATATATCGGTAGACCCCTACCATTTACTAAAAGTACGTTATTAAGTAAATAGTATCTATAATAAAATATATCTATGTACAACAAATTCATTGGAATTAGTCCCTCTTATAAATGATTAGTAGGATGGCGAACAGTCCTTCCTTGATTGACAATATGTATTAAACAATTTCTGTGTTCATTAATCTCAATTGAAATTATCGCACCGTTTCACATTATGATATCGTCATTTAACAATACTGTGTCCATTATGATTTTAGAACATATAGCAATTAAAAAAGCTGAAGCAGAATAACAAAATTTTAAAAAAAATATCCATGCTAAAGAAAACGTTTAACAAATGTTAGCTGTAGCAGCAAGTAAATTTGATAACAAAAATGAAATAAAATAGACTAATGCATAAAAAATAGCCATGTTCATTGTTATTTCTCATTAGAACTTGTATTTTTGACCATCCACATGATTGCTGCATTTTTAATGTGTTTACTGTTTCCTCCGAAATTTAAAATAATATTTTTTTATTAAAACTACTACTTAAGTTTATTTGTAACATATAGCTATAACATATATATATATATATATATATATATATATATTTCATGGATCCCAGTAAAAAGAGTCATATATCTATATATATATCTATTTATATATATATATATTAGGGCTGCGGAAATTAACGATTAATTTCTCGATTAATTGTTAAAATTTTTAACGATTAAAGTTGTTTTTCTTAACAATTTTTAGACCCACCACTTATAAATGTAATGGAAGTCAAAAAGTAAAATATTTGGACTATAAATAGGAACTAATTTCCGGACGATTACACGAAAAATTTTATTTTTAACATTTGACTGACGTGAATGTTCAAAATGTTGATAAAGGTTATTGTGTCAATTGAGAGAAATCGTTTGCCTATAATGCAATGATCCCTCTAAGTCTAAGATTTGTTGGTCCGTGTGCAAAGTTAAAAAAGCTCGTATGCAAAGTTGCACAACGTACCATTTTTTTGCAATATTTTACCAAATTTGCATGCGCGGTGATTCTAAACTCCTGCGTGGCGTCGGTCAAATATCTGCGTGGCCGCCTGCTTAAAGGGAACATTGCTACCATGGTTCTAACCCTCCAATACATTTTACGAAATCAAAACAAACATCCACTACAGAATCAGAAAATTCAGCCGAGAAAATCTAAAGCTGGTTATGTTTTCAATTTGACCCACTCATCACTTGAATCAAATAATGTCAATACACTTGTCTCTTTGCGTCGTTGGTTAAAAGATGTCATATAAAGAAGACATTCCAGTTTTATACAGATTTTCAACAAGAACTTTTAATAAGTGTTACTTATGACATCATACATTTTAAGTTTAGGCTTTAATCGAAATTAACGATTAATTAATCGTTAATTTTTCAATAGTTAACGAATAAATTTAAATTAATCGTTAACAGCCCTACTTTTAAGAATTCAACATTCAACTGGTGATTTTCATTAAAAGAAGGATAATAGAAAAAGCTTACATTGATTTTCTTCAGCACCGAAGTGTCAAAGAGCTCTGAAAATGTCTTCAAGTCACTGACACTATCCCTTTATGAAATAAAACGGCCTGTATACATGAATCTCCACCTTTTTCATATGTCTTGAAAATCTTCTAGTGCATCGAATGGCTTTCCTGACGAGATTAAGTTAAAATTATATTTTGTGTGTGGGTGAAATCTAAAATCATGTTAGTTTGGTGTAAGAATAGTGTTTTTTAAAATACATTTTAGAAAAAAGGTACTATTTTGACATGATAAAAAGATTAGAGAAAGCATTTGGGATTTGTAAAATCCGTGACATGTGAGGTATTGTATAAGTTATATTGTAAATGGATAGCGAAGTCAATATTGTGTTCGCCTCACAAACTCAGAAAGCTTGAGGTAGTTGGATCTAGCCCACGTTAAGCCACAAGATGAATGACTATTGCTGAAAAAATTAAACGATAACTTGGTAAGGAGATGGGCGCCGCCAGTTCCACCATGCCCAGAGAAAGTTCTAATACTAATGGAAACATTAGAACCTCCAACAACACGCTGTCATGGGGGGGGGGAATTGCAAGTAGTATACTTTCAGATATACAATATTAATATTGTGGTTATGTTTAATCACGCACTTATGCTGTATGAATTAGTAATTTATTAATTTATGTTGAACTATTGTTGTTGATTTTTTTTTCTTCCCGAAAGCAAGTTACCGTTAGGTATATATTAAAGATCAAGAAAATCCAGAAGAACAGTAGTTGTGACAGTCAGTGGGGGCAGGAAGTCACTGCCGACTTGTAATAGATCGCTAAACCGCTGAGCAAACACAGTATAGAGCAGAAGGGGGGAGGGGGGGCACCAGACGCCACAGGATCAAAAGACGTCCAATTGGATTGTGACCTGACCTGATAGCTGTACGGGCTGAGTCAAATTGGAGGTCACCCCGTGAGGATTGCAACAGGAAGAAAAATTACTTGTCAAAAGGGAAGCTAGGATACTAGTTACCTTTTATGTAATATATTTTTTATTAATTTTTTAAGGTTGTTGCCGAGCTAGTTGGAGTTATGTTTATGTATATGAATCTGTACTTTGTATACTTATATATTGTTCCCTATCGTGAGACAGAGGTGTTTTTGAAGGTATACATATTTCTTGTTAGTGTATTATTAAATAAAATACTTTATATATTAGGAACTTGATTAGGCAGCCTCCCATTAACATATGCACTTTAACATAGACAATTTTAGCTTCCTTTCAACACGAAAACGGGTTCAAAACTAAGACACTTTATAGGGGTCAATTGAGGTTAAGTGTATTAAAAGTTATATATTTAAAACCTAGACAAATGTCGTCATTAGTAGCCGCTAATCTAGGTAAAATGAAATCAACAAGTGTGTCCAAGGCATGATATAAAATATTTGCCAGAATTTAAAAAAAAATTTAGCAAGGTGATAACGGCGTTTGAAAAATAATTGCTGTTGCCTCATGACATATTGCAAAATTTTTATTTGGTTACGTGTAATACTCTTAAAGGAAGTTGCTTAGTTGTGAAACTTTTTTGTCCAATCGGGAATTTCCTAAAAAAACATCTGTGAAAAACTGTTTCGCATTATCATTTTAAAGTTGTCAGTACACAAATTAAAAAGTTGCATTTATACTTTTATACCAAGTCCGAATGTTATTAGTAATATTAGCAAAGTAAAATTTAAAAAAAATTATTCAGAATCCAGCTGCTAATATTGTTTAATATTGTTTAGCTGATTCTACACAAGAAGAGCGGATGCAGTTGTTTCATTAGCATTTAAAATTGAAAAGTAAATTGCCGTTTAAAGACAATGCCGCCCTCAAAGAGACCTAGGAAGAGTGACATTCAGGGAGACACGTCTTGCCCGCAAGTTTCTTCTGAAGCCAGTGTTTCGAGAAAATTTATATATGAACATCCTCATTCGTGGGCCGATCTCCCTGCAACGGCCTTACGGGATATTTTCATTAAGTTGCCCGATGTGGACAGAGCGTCTATGGCTCGGGTAAAAATAATGCTAAAAGCAAAGAAAGTGGTATGCGACATAGCTATATGGTAAAGTCTTTGTTGTCATCATGTGACATGGATTATTGTCGTATGATTCATATTAGAAATACAAAATCCATTCGTGAAGTTACGCCTCGTTCTGCAATGAAAACATTGTATAGAGATAAATTATCACACCACTCTCTATGTTTATGTAATATATATACATATATATATATATATATATATATATTGTTATAATATATTATTGTTTTATATTACATATATATATTATTTATTTTAGGGCTTCGGAAATTAAAGATTAATTTATCAATTAATCGTTAACAATTTTAATCGATTAAATTTTTTGAACTATTAAAATTTCATTAAAATTTTAGAAAATATTTGTAATTTTCTTTTTTTCCCATTTTATATTTAATTTATATATTTTTTTAATTACATACTTTTCCCTCGTATTATTATTATAAACATAAATTATATAATTAGACGTGCTTACATAATAACAAGTTTTTTTTCCCTATTTCTTGCAAAGTAGAACGAATTCGTTGTGTTACGTCACAACATTAGGAAGTCATGGAATTACCGCGACTTAACCAATTTCGCGTAATTATGAATCGCAACCTAACGGGATTATATAATTTATATACAGGTAAAAAAAATATAATTAATCGTAATAAATCTATTAGATCGATTAACGTTTTTCCCGATTAATCACACATATTTTCTAAGCAGTACGATCCGAAATATATATACTAGCGTACACCCGTCAAAAATGACGGAAGTTTTCACCTGAAATCTATTTATTTTATTTTAAAAAATGCACTTTTTTAAGCCCAACTAACTTGTCCTTGTTTGATAAATACGAAGTATTAAACTTTCTAAAATGTAAACAAAGTATTTTATAATAGGGGTTGCAGAGCGCCTACGGCGCCCCCTTTATTTTTTGATTTTATAATTAACCATCATCAAATCCTCTTTTTACATTGATCCCTTTTCCAAAATTAAAATATTTTAGCAAACAATGACGGCATATAATATTTTTTTACAGCGCATATTTAATTTGCACACCTTTTTATGCTTTGGTGCAGTAATTTGGTTTTCCCTGCTTTCTAAAATTAGTAGCGTCAGGACTGACAGACACTACTTGCGTGACAATTGCAAATTGCATTGTTTATTAATATATATATATATTTTTATATATATAAATATATATATATATATATATATATATTTATATATATATATAAATATATATATATTTATATATTTATATATATTAGGGCTGTTAATAATAATAGTAATAATTGATAATTTATGTAGCGCTATATCCCAGTAAGGAACCGGGCTCACATCGCTTTACATGGAGATCATAACATACATATAATAATTAAATAACCATTCATACCATAATAAGGACATAAAGGACAGTACATTACACTAAAGCTACGCTAATCATTAAAACAAATGTTGTCTCATTAATTTTGTAAATACATTTTGAAAAGATGCGTCTTAAGATGCACAAGAAGAGAATGACCTTCGCCAAAAGTTTTACTTCGTGTCTTAGGAACACAGAGAATAGATGTGTCTGCAGAAGAGCATAGCTGACGGCTAGGTGAGTAGACCGGCAGAAATACAATAAGATAGGAAGGAGATTAGTCAGAAAAGAAGTTGTGACAGAGAACAGGCAGTTTGTAATAAATTCGAGCTTGTATAGGCAGCCAATGAAGTGAGTAAAGTAGTGGAGTAACACGGTCTTGTTTTTTTGCTTTAAGAACTAGTCTGGCAGCTGAATTTTGAACTTTCTGTAGTTTTTCAATGCAATGTTTTGGCGCACCTGACTGAAGAGAATTGTAATAATCAATGCGAGCTAGAACAAGAGCACAGACTAGAGTTTTTGTTGCACTGTTAAGTAATGACGGAATGAGCTGATCTGACGAACTGCGGTGTAGGCAGAGCGACATATGTGATTGATGAAGTTGTTGGTAGACATGTTTTCAGAAATAATGTAGCCAAGATTCCTAGTCGATGTTTTGAACTGTATATCAGAACTAGCCACCTGAATAGAATTAGGAAGAGACAAAGTACTGCGTGATTTATTGTTGCAAAATAGGAGTGCTTCTGTCTTATCATTATTTAGCTTGAGCTTGCTGAAAGTCATCCAAGACTTTACCTCACCAATGCACTCCTGCATCAATTGGACAGTGGAGTCAATATCATAGGGATCAGTGTGAGTGTATAGATGAGTATCATCTGCAAATAATTGGCTTTTAACTGAATGCTTTTCGAGCAGTAGAAGTAGTGGCCTTGTATACATTACGAAAAGAACTGGACCCAAAACGGAGTCTTGAGGCACACCATAAACCAAGTAAGGTCTGTGAGAGATTCAGCCATTTACTGATACCCTCTGTGATCTGTTAGATAAGTATGATTGAAACCAAGCCAGAACTGAGCCAGAAATCCCAAAATAATTTTGCAGGGTTTTTAGCAACGTTTGATGGTCGACGGTGTCAAATGCTGCACTAAGATCTAAGAGGACCAATATAGAGATTTTCCCACTGTCCAGTGGGAGTATGAGGTCATTTGTTACCTTCAACAGGGTGGTATCTGTGCTGTTAACAATTAATTTAAATTTAATCGTTACATTTTGAAAAATTAACGATTAATTTATCGTTAATTTTGATTATAGCAGAAAATTGAAATTTATGATGTCATAAGTAACATTTATTCAACGCACTTGCTGAAGGTCGAAATAACACTGGGATGACATCTTTTAACCAACAACGCAAACATACAAGTGTATTTACATTATTTGGTTCAAGTGATGAGCGGTCTTATTGACAATATAACAAGCCGAGCTGAACAATCGTTCACATAGCTTTAGATTTTATCAGCTGATGTTTCTAATACTGTAGTGGGTGTTTGGTTTGCAGATGATATGTAAGCGAAGTGCTAGGACCATGGTAGCAATGTCCCTTTAAGCAGCGTTGCTGCGCAGATATTTGACCAACGCCACGTAGGAATTGAGAATCACCGCGCAGTAAAATATTGCACAAAAAATGGACGTTCTGCAACTTTGCACAGAAGTTTTTTTTACACTTTACACACGGACCAATTAAGCTTAGACTTAGAGGGAACATTGCATGGTAGGCAAACGACTTTTCTCAATGGACACAATAATTTAAAACTTTATCAACATTTTGAACATTCACATCAGTCAATAGTTTAAGACCAAAAAGTTCGTGTAATCGTCCGGAAATTAGTTTATTTTATCCACCGAAAAATTTAACTTTTTGAATTCCAGTACATTTATAAGTGGTAGGTCGATTAATCGTTTAAAAAAATCTAATCGTTAAAAAATTTTAACGGTTAATCGAGAAATTAATCGTTAATTTCCGCAGCCCTTATATATATATGTATACATACGCATATACATATATATATATATATATATATATATATATATATATATATATATATATATATATCAATAAACAAAATATGCAATGTATGTCACGTCAGTCCGTCCCGTCTGTCTGTCCTTGACGCTACTAATTTTAGAAGGCAGTGCACCAAATTACTGCACAAAATTACAGCACCAAACAAAGAACTCTTTTCGAACGGCCGCATAAAATTGTTCAACAGTGAGATAAATGAATAAAATAAAAATAAATAAAATAAATGAAAGTTCTTTAGTACGTTATTTTTAAATCTAATGTGTATTTATTTTGAAAACTTCCGTCATTTTTGACGGGTGATACACTAATATATATATATATATATATATATATATATATATATATATATATATATATGTACATTAGTTCTGCGAAAATTTACGATTAATTTTTCGATTGATCGTTAAACAAATTTATCGATTAAATTACTTTCATACGATTAATCGACCCATCACTTACAATTTATTGGAAGTCAAAAAGTAAAAAAAAAGAGATAAAAAATAACACACGATCAATAAAAAATTTCCTGACTATTACAGGAACATTTTGATTTTAAACTATTGACAAACAGGTATGTTCAAAAAGTTGAAAAAGTTTGCCTACCATGATTCTAACACTTCGCTTACTTATCAAACCAAAAGAAAAGCGTATTTAGCTAATAGGAGTAATAGATTCTGACTCGCAGTTAGAAAATCACAACAGCGCTTATGATGAATTAATGCGTCACCAAATGGAGTTCCTGAATCCATTAACACTCTACGAAGTTGGAAACTTAATGAACACCGATATCCGATAAAGTCATTCTTGAAAAGACCATTTTCTGCATATCAGTTACCTCAGTTCTATGTGAATGATTGTTCAGCTCGGCTGGTTATTTTGTCAATTAGACCCGCTCATCACTTGAATCAAACAATGTCGTTTTGCGTAATTGGTTAAAAAAGATGACATATAAAGGAGACATTCCAGTGTTATTTAGAATTTCAACAAGAACGCTTAATAAGTGTTACTTATAACATAATAAATTAACAATTTTTGGCTTTAATCGAAATTAACGATAATATAATCGTTAATTTTTCTGAAGGTAACTATTAAATTTAAATTAATTGTTAACAGCCCTAATATCTATATACATATAAGACGCATTTGTTGTCTGTCTGTTTGTTAGTTCCCTAATCACTCAAGATCTAGACAACCAAAGAACGTGACATTTGGTACACGTACACAAAATTATATGAGAAAGGTTCTTAAAAAGGTTTCGTTCCATATATATATAAGGTACTGGGGGCCGGGATGGTAGTTTTTGTTCCTTATAAGAGCTATATATAAAAATAATTATCCTATTTCCCTTGTAGGTAGAAGCATGAAACTTTCGGTGGTTGTTAAGTATCATTTGGCGATGGTAAAGGTTTTTAAAAATTATGATATGAATTATGACTTACTGGGGACGGGGGCCCAAATGTAGTTTTATTTCTTATATTTAAAACTGACTCAACACTAATTCTTCATTTTCCCGTGAAGGTAGAAGCATGAAACTTTGGGAAATTGCTGAATACACTATTATGACGATAATTGGCAAAAAATAAGTTAAAAATTTACACTCATGGGTGATCTGATGCTTAAAACCGTTTTTTTCTTATATGGGCTATATAAGACTGAATCAACACTAATTCCTAACCTTTCTTTGTAGGTAGAAACATGGGCTTTGGAAAGTTGTTGAGTACCCTCCCGTGATAATAGCAGTCGAAAAAAAATCACAAACTGGGGGGCCGGGGGCCCAAATGTTATACATTTAAGAAGAATTTATTGTATGTTTGTCTGTCCCCTAATAACTCAAGATCCAGACGACAAAACAACGTGAAATTTGGTACACATACAAAAAACTACATTGCAAAAGTTCTCGAACAGGTTTCGTTCCAAATATATATGGTACTGGGGGCCAGGGGCCCACAATTTAGCTTTTTACTTATATGAGCGTTAAAAAAATATTTAAAAAGTATCCTATTATAATATTTTTTTTACAGCGCATCTTTAATTTGCACACCTTTTGATGCATTGCTGCAATAATTTGGTCCGCTGCTTTCTAAAAATTAGTAGCGTCACGGACAGGTACTACTTGCGTGACAGAGATTGCAAATTATGTTATTTAATTATGCAATTTATTCTAATTTTGAAATACAACACAAGACATAGGGAAAAAAAATTTCTTACTCCGTACGCAAGAACAAACACTTACAATTTCTTGTTGATCCCTTCAAAAATTCAGACGTAGATTCAGTGTTTCAGGAAATAATATGTCTAATTTTTAACATGAAGTAAATTTGTGTATTCCTAACATTGAACAATTAATGTTTTTTACAATAATTTTCAATTGAACAAAAAAAATTCCCAAAATGACTGCATTTATTCTTCAAAATGTTCTTATCTCAACTTAAGTTTTTAAAATAGTTTTATATTAATCAATTGCAATTTCCTGCATTGTTTTTTTTGGTTTAGGTGTGTAAGTCATGGCATAATGGATTTAATGACCCAGTATTATGGACAAATAGGATGTTCGTAATCAATCGAAGGAGAAACACAGTAGGAAGAACAGCTTTTAGGAAGTCTGGAGCCTCATTTGAAGCAATTTATGGTGAATTGAGAACTGGCTAAACTTTTCTGCTTTAATAAATAGCAAACACTGGTCGATATCAAGAAATAAAATAGACGTAACTACTTAAGAAGCAAAAAACTCTTCGAAAATTGGTGTCCCTCTTTCTCTAGCATTGTCTAAGTTTATGAAATAAATCTCTTACTATTTATTTTATCAGGAAAATCTGCTATTGGATTTGTGAGGGCCTTTTCAAGCTATCTTCGAGATTTACACTTTCACGTAAACATTTCTTCGATTGAAGACGCTAGAGAAATTGAAGCATTTTCAAAACTTTTTGTAAAGGCAAAACTAGAAAACATCAAAATCAAAATTTTCCATTACATGGATTCTAACAGCTTCAGGAGTTTGCTTTTTCCTAAACCGTTTATGCGATTGCTGCAAAACCAGCGATCACTAAAGGTAAGAATATTGCTATTGACACCAATAACTGTGGACTGTATGAATTATAAAGAATAGGAACATTGCAATTTCATTTCATACAGTGGCGTAGCTAGGGGGTGGTGGGGGAGTGGTCCGCCCCGGCGGCACATGATTTGGGGGCGGCATTTGGGGGCATTTGAAATATACAGCCCTTTCGGACAACCACCCTTTTTCTTTTGAAAGAGGAAACCCGGGTGAAAATAAAAAATTTGTACTTTCGAGTCGTAATTACCGGATTCTCAAGACATTTTTTTATTACATACTGTTTGTTATAACTAACGCGTAACATTTAAGAAATTTAAAATCGTTTATAAATTGTATCAATTTGTTTTGAAAATTAAGTGGTATACATCATAGATGACGCTTTTTATAAGAAAATAACACAAAGAACACATCACTGCTTGACCGAATATACTATTAATATCGCCGCGACAGTTATTGCATGGATTTTCGACATGCACAGAATGATACGCGAAAATTTACCTACATGGCATTGTGGTTCAAATAGTGTGTTTAACTTGCAAGTAGCAATTTATATTACTGTATAAGTTTTCAGAAAATTATTCTAAGGTAATTTATTAAAAATAAATTTTTGTTTGTTTTTTCATTAGTAGCAGAAACAAATTGTGTGTGTTTCATTAAAATACGTTTATTCACTAAAAATGTAATTCATATCCTATTAAAGTAATGTTTAGATAGTTTGAATTAGTCTACTTTAGTGAAAATTATTACGATTTTTCAGAAGAAAGATTAATCGCGATTGTTGTTTCTTTCCCAAATTTTGCATAATGGTGAACATTTCTTAAAATCGTGGATGTTGGTATTCACCATTGAAGAAAATTATATATTGTTTTTGCTGTCAACTGTTTGATGGTTTTTTCCAATCAAATTTTAACACGGAAAATAGTTATAACAAATAGTGGAAATTTAATCTCCAAATAAGTCAACACGAGTTGAGACTTTTGAATAAGTCAACACGAGTTGAATCTACAGCAGATTCGATCATTTTCATAATGGAAGGAATTAGAAATAAGAATAGGACATGGTGCAACTTTTGATAAACTACAACAACAGAATATTGATAAAGAAATAAGAAAAAATGAAAGGAAATTCTAACAATTCTTGATATAATTAGATTCTTAGATAAACAAAATTTTCGTTGAGAAGTCATCGTGAAAGTATTCATGAGGAAGACATCAATTCAATTGAAAATATAGGACATTTTCTAGAGCCTTTGGACTTGTTAGCCAAGTGCGACCCAGTATTATGTGAACATTTAGTACAAACTAAGATGGGTAATAAATATAGTGTCTCCTATTTGTGGAAAATGATTCAAAATGAATTCATAGACCTATTGAGAGGTGCAGCGAGAAAAAAATAATGGACTACATAAAGCAAGCTAAAAACTTTTGAATGATATTTGACACAAATATTAAACTAGTCAAATTAAAAGATACCTAGTTATTGATTTTGGCGAAGTTAAAGTTGTAGAATCGTTTATTTACTTTGTAGAAAATAAAGAAAATGCCAAGTTAGGAGGAAAAAACAAGTGAGTGGGGAAAATTCACAAGACGTGGTGCTATCTTTAGAGCATGAAGTACAACGAGAAATGTTTTAATCCATGGATCGAATTATAAAGAAATTAAAAGAACTCTTTGATCAGTTACATGTCCATGCCAGAAAATATTCGTGTATAATCCCATGTAACCTACTAAGTGAATAAATTGAATGTCAAATAAATGATTTTATTGGCATTGGAAAAGTGGAGGAAACGGCAAGCTTGTCGTATTAGTTTATAAATAAAGCTTAAATATATTGTTTTCATAGCACATCTTGTTTGTGTATTTTGTATTCTAAGAATTTTTATAACAATTTACGCCGCAGACTTGCTCATGGAGAGGGCAAAGAAAGTGGATACATAACGGAAACAAACTACATCACGAAGAAATCAAAACAACGCGAGTGAACGTCGGTTGGGGGGGGGACTGCCAACTCATTTATGGTTTCGAGACGTTTGCAGGCGAAATTCGGTACACCGCTAACTTCTATGAAGTCAGCTATAAAACAATAATCGGGTTTAAAATCAGAGTTACATAATCGATAATCGGTTTAAAAAAAACAACAAAAAAAAACAACAACACGCAATTAACAACCCTAAACATGACTAACCATCGCCAGGGTTGGTGAATCACAGTTTTATGTTTAAGGGATGGTAGTTTTAAATGGAAGGCGGGTAACAACTAACCTCAGTGTGCATGTAATCGATAATTGGTTTAAAAAAAAACCAGAAAACAACAACACGCAATTAAAAACCCTAAATATGACTAACCCTCGCTAGGGTCGGCCAATCACAGTTTATGTTTAAGGGATGGTAGTATTAAATGGGAGGTGGGTAACAACACCTCAGTGTGCTTGTCTCCATGTTTACTCACTATTTGTTACTTACTGTGTGCTGTTTTTTGTGTCTGTACTCTCAGCCCCCCCCCAAATCCGTTCTTTGCACTGTCTATTATGAGCAAGTCTGCGGCGTATGCTACGCCGCGGGTCTCTCCAGAGTTCCTTCTTTTCATTCACTCACAATCGTTTCCCCAAACCCATCCCATTTTGACAACTGTGTCTTTCAGGAAGTCTTCACCCGTAACTAAATCATTAGCTACGTATGCTACGCCGCGGGTTCAGCTAGTGTTGGCAATAAAGGGGTAAAAGAACGGGCACATGCAGACATTTTTAAAAAAAATTTAAAAAAAATGTTTTCGCTGGGGCTTGAACCCAGGACCATCGACGTATGAGGCGGACGTGATAACCAGTACACTATGAATCTCAAATTTACTGTGAATAGAACAATGCATGTGAATGCAAGTGCATTATTGCCACCCACTCCCAACCCCCCCCCCTTTTTTTCATTTTTCATTTCATCCCACCAGGCTTGCCAACAGTGTTTAGTTGACCCGAGCGAGGGTCATTCGTCATGCTCGGTTGAACATACTTGCAGCTTGCTTGCCTGGCATGGTGCCATGAAGATAATTATGTAGATAGATAGACTATTGTTATCAGTGTCGCAAGTTGTGAAAGGAGCTTCTCCAAACTGAAGTTGATAAAAAATAATCTTCGTTCAACAATGAGTGCAAGATTTCAGACAAGGGGTTGGGAAACCATGGCTCGCGAGCCAGATGTGGCTCTATTGATGGCTGCATCGGGCTCTCAGACAAATGTTCAACTATTCTTTAAAAAAAAACGTTTATTCAGATTCCTTTGAATTGCATAAACAATAAACAGCATAACAATGATATTTTAAAAAATTAAGAAACGTAATTATGGTACTTTTAGTGTTGAAATTACACAAAATGCACACATTTACTTGAACTTTTAGTTTTATAAATAATGTATGGCTCTCTCTGACAAAAATTTTCCCGACTCTTGATTTAAGACTACAAAATTTTGCAATATTGTTCATAGAACAAAATATAACAAATTATTTAAATTTTGATAGCATAATACACGATTTTTCTAATATGAAAGTTAGGAAAATAAATGTATAAATAATATTTTTACATTCTAATGTACACAATTTGTTTGTAAAAATATAATTAAATCATTTATTTATAAATACAAAATAAAAGCACACTAATTGGTGATTTAATTTTTTGGTGTAAATTTGGAATACGTTTGTCTCATTTGGGGGGGGGGACCTGCAACCTCAGTAACTTTATTGTAACCTTTAAAAAAAAGTATGTTGTATTTTTATGAAATATTTATTTATAGGTATAACATCTTATTTGGCCTCCTTTATTGCCGCTAACTTAAATATGGCATTCAATGGTAGAAATGATAGCCACCTTTACTTTGTTTCAATTACAATTATTTATTTATGTTTATTAATTTATAAAAGCCAGTACCATTGTTACACCGAATGGGTGGCAAAATTGCAGACCGCCCCAGGCGGCAAAAGGTCTAGCTACGCCACTTAGTTCATATATATTACAAACGTTTTTATTTAGCAGAGAAGTGTTACAATAGATTTAAATGACTGCTCACATATGATTAAACGTTTCTTTAAAGATACAATATTACTTAAAGAAACAGAAAACTGCTTTATTGATCGGTGTGTAAGAAAATAGACTACAAAATATATTAACTTCTGGTGTGAGAAAAATGTGTCAATATTTATTTATTGTCAAAAAGGGGATAAATTTCATTCATCATATTTGATTTATTTTTTTAATTTATACTTTTTAGCATTACGTTTTTCTATGCCCTTGATACTTAAAATATTTATTGTCAAATCTCATTTTTTTAAAGGAATTTTCTATGGAAAGTTCTTGGTTTCCCCCTTACAAAGGCCTCAAAGTTCTAAAATGCTTAGCGGACACCACTGGCAAATCACTTCAAAACCTTTATTTGAAAGAATTTTTTGATTGTAACTTTCCGTGGCGCCACTTAGAACCGGCAATCGATGAAATGAAGGTGATTGTTCATTTTAAGATTTAATTACTGTTGTTTGAGATAAAACGAAGATTTGCTTTTAATAAAGCTTCCGTGTAGCACAATCATGCAATACAGGCATACTGACAAGTTATTTAAGTATACAATATGTTATATAGATAAAATAATGTTCAGTTTTATTTTTTAAGGGGGACGAGGCCAAGGGTGTACCTAACTTCAACTGGCTCCGAATGGGTAACTGATTCTAGTTGGTGCCTTTATAATAAATGTTTAATACAGTGCTTCTCAAAGGGGTGCTTCGCGGGCCGATGCCTGTCCGTTGACCATCAGCCGCCGGTCTGCTGAAGATATCAACATGAAAAATAAATCTAATTATAATACTTACGTTTTCCTTTAAGTTTGAGAACCAACAATAGAATGTGTCTAATGTCACCCCACATCACTCGATGGAGACATCAAAATGTCTGTGATCTCGCCACCGTCTTTCTTGTGGAATGCCCATCAGTCGATTTGGCAATTCTTTTCTGATAGTGTATCTGCGATATCAATATAAGGATGACTTGAAGGAAGAGTATTTCTTTTCTACTTCATTACAAATAAACTACCGGTAGTTCTGATATATGCAAGGCCAGTCATGATTACATTGTTGGCAAATGTCAGATACAATTTCAGTTTTGAGTTGGTGTGTGTACGGATGGTGCTGCAGCTATGACTGGTCGGCTTCCCTGAGTTGTTATCAAGCTTAAGGACTTAGCACAAGAATGCTAGTTATTTCACTGCTTCGTTCACCATGAGAGTTTAGCCGCCAAGCAAATGGCAACATAAGTAAACAACATGCTGAGGGAGAGTTTGTAAAAAAAAATCATATAACTAATGTCAAGGCGAATGCTTTAAATTCAGAATTATTTCCGGCATTATGTGACAAAATGGGTTCGGGACACAAACAGCTCTCACTGCATGCTGCAATGCTTCGGGTATCTCGAGGCAAAGTAATGTCAAGAGTATTTTTTTAGAATTGTGAAGAGAGCTCGACCAGTTTCTACAGGTTAAAAAGCCAGATTCATCTTAACTATTTTGGAATGCGAATTTAACAGCCAAGCTGGCTTACCTGTCTGATACATTTGCCATTTTTAATGAGCTCAGTATTTCCATGCAAGGAAGTATGGCTTCATTATTTACAGTGGCAGACAAGATTGATGGACAGAAACTCAAGCTAGAAACATGAAAGAGTCGGTAGTCAGCAAATTTCGATATGTTTCACACTTTAGCAATAACTATCGATAATGCAGATGAAGAGCTTGATGTTACATCTCCTCTACAAAAAGCGATCAAGGAGAACTTAACAAAATTAATGTACTATTTTAGTTCTACTTTCCAACAGAAAATGACCCACAAAACGGGACTGGATGGATACGCCATCCTTTCATTGCTTTGAATGTTGACTTTGTAACTTTGGAAGATAAATTGCTGGAGTTAACTGTTGATGAAGGTATAAAAACTGAATTTAGGATCTATGACCTCACTTGCACCCCTTTGTATTCGCGTGAGTGCAGACTATCCTGAACGCACCGAAATTTTTCACATGTCTCTTCTTTCATTTCCTTCATTTTACCCAGTAAGAGTAGTATCTCAAAATTGAGCATTACTAATACAAAATACAAGAACAGTATCGATGTTTTGTTCTTCATTGTGTGTAGCGTTGTCCTCAATCGAGACAAAACTTGACAAATTTGCAACAAATAAGCAGACACACTTTGCTATTCGTGCAACGGTCCGTGAAGCACTGTGGAAATTCCCTGCCGGTCCGTGAAGCACAGGGGAAAATTTCCTGCCGGTCAATGAAGCACTGGGGAAAATTTCTTGCCGGTCCGTGAAGCTATGGGGAAAATTTCCTGCGGTGCGTGAAGCACTGGGAACAATTCTTTTCGGTCCGTGAAGCACTGGGAAAATTCCTGCCGGTCCGTAATATGCACCAGTCCGCGAAGCACTGGGAACAAATCCTGCCGGTCTGTGAAGCACTGGGAAAAACTCCTGCCGTTCCGTGAAGCACTGGGAAAAATGTCTAGTGGTCCGTGGAGCAGTTGGAAAATTTCCTGCCCGTCCGTGAAGCACTGGTAAAAATTCTTGCTGGTCCGTGAAGCTCTGGGAAAAATTCCTGCCGGTCCGTGAAGCACTGGGAAAAAAATTCCTGCCGTCCGTAATGTGCACCAGTCCGTTATAACAACAAGTTTGAGAAGCACTGGTTAAATAATTTCAGCTTTATTCGGTGTCAACTGTTCTATTGATATCATTTCAGAAGTTCAAGAACCTGAGTAAAGTTTATTTACCATATGAAATCTTGTCCAATGATTTGTTTGAATGTTGGAGCCGAGAATGTCCACATCTTTGCATCCTTAAGATTTGGATTGCAACGAGTGCATCAAAAGGTATTTTCAAAATTTTCAATTCGACGCTTAATTACCAATAGACGTAATTGGGAGGAGTTTGATTGGTTAGGAGCTATGGCAAATTATATATATACTAGTTCAAAAGCCTGCTGAAGCTGGCAGAACGAAATCCCACAGAAGGGATAACAAAGAAATAAAACAAAATACTGCAATAGAATAAAACCATGTGGCCTTTATTGCCATGAACAGAATACGATATATGAACAGAAATAACAAAGAAATAAAACCAAATACTGTAATAGAAAATAACATTTGGCCTATATTGCCATGAACACACTACGATGTGAAAATAAATAAAAAAGAGATGTACGAAATATTGAAATAGAAAAGAACTTTTATCTTTTATTGCCGTGAACACAATACGATATGAACAGCTAAATATGAAAGATCTCCTTGTACACCACATTTTTACTTTAGCAGGGGGAGATGTTGTGGAGCAGTTTCCCTTGTTTAGGACCATCTGCCACATGGACCTTGACATCTGCTGATCTGCGTACACGGGAGAAAGCAACGTATAATTGCACGTGGCTAAACACAGGTTGTGGTAGGTAGATACCGACCTTATCCAGTGCCTGGCCCTGCGATTTGTTTATGGTCATTGTGAAAGCTAACTTCACATGGAATTGCCTTCTCCATAGAACGAAAGGCAAGTCTGTGGTTGTCGGGGCAATGTCCACGCGTGGAATGAATAGAAAGCGACCTTTGTCACTTCCGGACAGAAGTTCAGCGATGATGAGGTTGGGTTTGAGGTCCCTAACCACTAATGTGGTGCCGTTGCATAGACCTCGTTTGGTGTTCAAATTGCGAAGAAGAATTATAATTGCTCCGACTTTTAATGTTAATTGATGAAGCGGCATTTCCGAAGGTGCAAATTGATGTAGAAATTCCACGGGATAATTGTTTTCATCATCTGGCGTGCAGTCGTCCATGGAGTCGGAACTTAAGTATGTCCTGGGTTCTCCTTCAAGTAAATGCAGAGCCTGACTATTGATAATGTCCACATCGGCATTTGTAGGGCAGAGAATGGCCTTATTTGCAAATTCTTCCGCATCTCTTGCTAGAAGTCGTTCACCGAAGATTTCAGAAACAATAGATCATGTGCAGATCATATGGGCTGGAACTTCAAACATATTCTCCTCCAATCCATGATCATTGGTTAATGTTCAATAGCCTAGCTCAATTAACGAAGACGTAAATTCTGGATCAATAGATCGCACATTACTTGTCAATGTGAGAATTGTAAATTTAGACCAAAGATAGGTAAACTTAATACTCGCTTCGACAATGGCGGCCCAGGTTCCATGAGCAACAACAGGCAAAGTTTGTCTGAAGTCCCCACCCAAGAGAATTGTTTTTCCACCGAAAGGTTTGTCATTTTGCATGATATCTTGTAAGAGTTTATTCACGCATTTCAATGCGTCCTTAGAGGTCATCGTGGATTCATTCCAAATGATTATTGTGGCTCTTCGGAGAATATCAGCATCGGTGGAGGTCATTCTCATTCTGGAGGTTGAGGTGTCGATAATTGGGAAGGGAAGTTAAAATTGGGAATGATACGTCCGAAACCTTCCAGTAAATTGGCCGCGATTCCACTTGATGCAGTAGCTAAAGCAGTCTTCTGTTCCCCTCTAAAGGATGCAAGCAAGGTTGTGTACAAATATGTTTTACCACTGCCACCAGGTCCGTCAAGAAAGTAACACATATGAGGAAGATGATCATTGGCTGCGGCTGCGATAATTTCATCAAATGCGTGTCTCTGCTGTTCATTGAGACTCCGTACCATGTCTGTAGCTTTGCTGAGCTGTTGGACCGGATCACAAACGCTGTCCTGTATGTCTTCCACGTGACTTGGTGAAACTGGTAAACCGAAATTCTCGCAGGTTTTCCTATTGGCAATAAAGATCAATTGAATATCAGTAAGGGCCTATTTTGAGGCAGTGTTTGCAATTCACTTCGTGATGAAACTGCAACGTAAAATCTTCATAAAAGTATTCTTTATATTTCTGGAACAATTGTGGAATATTTGAAGGAGATGCGAGCAGGCACATATGTGCAAATAATTCCCGTAGGAGAGCGTGTCTCTTTTTGGCAACTGCATCATGTAACGTCATATCCCAGACCTGCTCGTCATTGAAGAGGCCTCAGTGTGGTGCAGCTTCCTTGAATGTTGGATATGTAATACCATGGACGGTCCGAAGGTCCTAAAAGGAAGTAGCACCTGGCACTTGAAGTAGAAGTAAGCGCAAGCAGAAGCGCTGCATGTCTGACGCTAAACTGACAGAGTACATACGACCAATTAATCAGTCAGCACCCCTTTGCCTTCTCTGCCATGTTCTGGTCCTCTCGTGAAAAACATAATGTTCAGGTATGTCAGTGTATAGTATACCTGTAGCAATTGTTGATTTAGTTTGAACCATGCCGTTAAAGTAGTGTATCTCGAAACTGCGCTCTGTGCTGCAGCCTCAACGTTATCAGATGTAAAAACTACTGATTGCTCGCCATGGAGATGAACTTGGAGTCTGATAATTGCATGAGACTGCTTGTGCATGTGGAACCCAAAAAGGGTTCCATAAAGGAGGTGATCTCATCGTGGTTCATGGTCCCGTGTTCTTTAATGAAGATGTTGGCGCATTCATGTCCTTTGTAGACGTATTTAAACAGATATTTGACGCTTTTTATGGAAGCACAGCTCTCTACGTTGATATGACAGTTTTATAGGCAAATAATACTATTCACAGTCGCGAGGGGGGTGGCGAGGTGTTTTCATTCTTTTTGGGGGCATGACAGAAAATAATTGAGAAACATTGCGATAACCTGACATATTCGTTCTGTGATCTGCATTTACTTGCATTGGGTCAGTTGCGTCCTCAACTAAACAAGACCACAGCAAATTCATTTGCAGAATTGAATTGCCTCAAAAATAACCACAGAGAATCCAGAGAGAACAAAACGCTGCAGCACGAATTGTATAGAGGGCGAAGAGTCACATCACATTGAATCGACAGTTAGTTATCTGCACTGGCTTTCTGTTGCTGAAAGAATAGAGAATAAGATTCCGTCACTATGTATTTCAATGATGAATGAACGCATATGTGCAGCATTATTTTAAGTGATTAACATCAAAACATGTACCTCTTAAGAGAGTTTAGTTATTCAAGTGATTTATAAGTATTGTTATGATATCTAAAAGTCTAGATAAATAAAAAAATTAAATTAGTAAAATGTTATTTCCTATATAATATGTAATTGAACGACATAGCGATACTTCAATTAAACTTCCAGACGATTAATTCACTTAAAAAGTTATTTTAAAAAACATAATAAAAAGAACCCTAGGAACTGTGACAGGTAGCAGCAACTGGGCATTTAGAAAAAGAAACAGAAAAGGTCATTTAAAAGGAATTCATAATTGGGAATGAATAAGAAAGACTCGGGGAACGAAGCTGTCTAGTCCCAAGGTCAATTGACACAGTTTATTTTTACAGTTAGTAACACAGTCAAGTAAAGGTCAAGTCAAACAGTCAAGTCACACAGACAAGACATAATTTTTAATTGCTCTAACATATTCTTTGAACTTTTTATTGTAAAACTTGTCCATACAGACCTTGTTATAAGTAATGAGGCGTGGCAGGATTTGGTCAATACACACCCAGCATTACTTGTGAAGATTAAAATGTACGCCTGTTTCACGTGTCTTCGTTTTCTTTTACCCCCTGCTATGCCGCTTTACCATTTCATATGGTTTGCTGACGACGAAATGACGTCAGAGTTTCAGGTAGGGTCAAGTCTCTTGAGTTTGATTGTGAAGACATGAACCTAGTTATTAAATACATTTTATTACTATAAGGTTCGCCAACAAATTAAACAAGTAACAAATGAATTTGTAATCATATTTTTTTTCTAAACCTTAGGTACATCTTTTTTTTACCTTTACATATTTAATATATTAAATATTGTTTTCTTTATAGATATATTTTGAAACCTTTAAAGGACTATATCAATGTTAAGGGAAACAAAAACTAGATTAATTTAAACAATGAAATGTACACTTATTTCGTGGCTAAATGGGAGCTTTGTCATTGTATGTAGGCTTAAAAAACATTAATAAATCAACAACCAATAGATGATTAAAAACTTTGACTTCAATTTTACGGTGACTGGATACGCTAATTGTGACCAAACTACAAGTGACAACCCTTCACGTGACACATTACAAGTGACCACACTACAAGTGACCACCCTTCACGTGACACACTACAAGTGACCACACTACAAGTTACCACACTACAAGTGACCACACTACAAGTGACCACACTACAAGTGACCACACTAAAAGTGACCATCCTTTACATGAAAACATGACAAGTGTCCACACTACAAGTGATCACACTACAGGTGAACACACTACAAGTGACCACACTACAAGTTACCATCCTTTACATGAAAACATGACAAGTGTCCACACTACAAGTGACCACACTACAAGTGATCACACTACACTTAACAACCCTACACATTACCACACTACAAGTGAAAAGACTAGAATTGACCACCCTTCACGTGACCACACTACAAGTGACAACACTACAAGTGACCACACTACACGTGACTCTACTACAAGTGACCACACTACAAGTGACCACACTGCAAGTGACCACACTACAAGTGACCATACTACAAGAGATCACACTACAATTAAACACACACTACAAGTAAACACACTACAAGTGAACACACTACAAAAGAACACACTACATGTGACCACACTACAAGTGAACACACTACAAGTGAACACACTACAAGTGAACACACTACAAGTGAACACACTACAAGTGAACACACTACAAGTGAACACACTACAAGGGACCACACTACAAGTGAACACACTACAAAAGACCACACTACAAGTAACCACACTATAAGTGATCATACTACAATTAAACACACACTACAAGTGAACACAATACCTGTGACCACACTACAAGTAAACAAACTTCAAGTGACCACACTACAAGTGAACAAACTACAAGTGAACACACTACAAGTGAACAAACTACAAGTGAACACACTACAAGGGACCATAAAATACCGAACAATAAAAATTGAATTTAATGGGGGTTTTTTAAAACAAAAGCGAACAAATTAAAAGATAATGTCAAGATAAGTAATTATTTATCAATAGAAGATATTTTTCTGACTGAAAAATAATTAAATATTGAGATTATAATCCTAAATGTGCATCCCTTTGGGGGACAATAAATTCAAATAACATTATAAAAGATAAAGATATTTAAAGTATGCCTCTTGAAATTTTCAAGCAATTTTAATTTATTGTAGTGGAAGTTGTAGGTAAATAAGCAAACATTTATTTTTAATCGTTAACACATAAGATATATTATATATGTAATTATACCTTATAACAATTAAATATCAGTTTCCAGATGAATTAATATAAACTAGTGATCACCCGTCACATATGACTGAATCTTTTTTGGTTTGAGTTCGATATAAAATTACTGCTGTAAAATTAATATTTGTTTAAGATCACAGCGCCACCTAACAGCATTATAATTACATCCATACATACAGACATCAATATACATAAGTAACTTATCCTTGTTTGATAAATACGAAATATTAAACTTGCTGAAATGTACACAAAGTATTTAATAATAATTATAAATTCTCAAATCCTATTTTTACATTGTTCCCTTTTAAGAAACAATGACGTCATATAATATGTTTATACAACATTGATCTCAGCGCCACATAACAGCAATACACATTTTGCAGTGCCAACTAATTACATCAATAAATATAGACAACAGGAGTTATGTATATTTATGATATATAAAATCATTTCTTGTTCTCAGATGACCAGCTTCCTGGCATGTTTGACTGGCTACAGGAAAACTCTTACACATCTCAACGTGACGTTTGTTTCCCCATTTGAAGACACTATTCCTGCTACAGTGCATAGAATACTTCACGGGTGCAGCAAGATGTAAGAACTTTTTTTTAAAGACATTTTTGAATACATGAAATTCTATACAGAAGATTACTTCATATAACCTTATTAGGGCTGTCAGACTAAACAGGCCCGTTTGAAAGTGCATTTGCGTTCTCAGCCACAATATATGATTAGACAGAGCGACAAAATGCCTAGTTGTCTTTTTTTAACCTAAATTAATTTTTTTTAAAGTTGGATGGAAACAGGGACAAACTGTAGTTATGGGAACAAATCCATTCCTTCGTAGAGTCTCGAACCCACGACTCTCGGTATGCCAGAAGAGCATGCATGCCTCTCAGCCAAAGTGTGCTTGTCACGGTGCGCATTACACACATCCTATACCATAGCACGTATCCCAACCCAAACACACACAAATTCATCCATAAAACAGACATTCCATCACCAATACATATCTCATCCACAAAAAAACATAAAATTTTGTGCAACGCGTCAAATCCATCACGGTATAACTTCTTTTCCATGATCATACTTTTTGTATTTCTATATAATGCATTGCAATGGAAAATCATTAAATACTTCAGTGTAATCAAATTCTATAAGGACAATTATTTCATGCGTTGTTGGTTCTTTACGACAGTTATGAAAATTCATAATTGTCCACAGTAATATATTAAAGGGTCTTTAAATCATAACATTTACTTCTTTTGTTGTCAAGGCTCTTATCACTTTTACCTTGCAAGTTATGAACAAATAAACCACAGTAAATTTAAAAAAATAATATGTTTAGCTTTTAAGTGAACTAAATGTAAGTCAATTACGTGGCTGGCATGTCTAGAACATAACAAAGGAGTGTGTTGTTGTTTTTTAAAGGAAGTCATACCATTCAATTCTGATCTAAGACGGCTTATCAAATTTTATGGATAAACATTTAACAAGATATCTAAAACAAATTTTATACAATTTAAATATAAATTTCATTTTTTTCTCGAAGTAACTTAAAAGTCCACATCAAGGTGCATAAATGACATGACGAACCTGGGGGGGGGGAGGCAAGGGGGTCACATATTTGAGACCTTGTGTGACGAGTGGGAAGGAGGTGTTCAAGTTTAAAAAATGTGACTTCACATCTCATCAGTTTTTTCTTTCGTTATATTCGTTTTATTTGTGTACTATTTGTTCGTTGAGGAATGCTCTTTGCCGAAACGTTCGCTGTTTTGTTACGTCCTGTCAGTCTAACTATTCCCTGTTTATATGTTATACATTTACTAATTTAAAAGCCTGGTTGCAGTCTCACCCCCATAATTTTATCCCCGTATCATTGCGCTCGTATATATATATATATATATATATATATATATGTATATATATATATATATATAATATATATATATATAATTATTTATAGTTTGAATATATGTTTGCTTAATTTTATAGAGCTATATATTTTTTTTTATATTTCTTAATCTAATAATACCATTTGCATGAATTCATAAAGTTTTTGTATGATTGCGGAAAATTTAATTATTTATTATTTCAAAGTTCAAGTTAGGCATTGTTTTTCTTCTCTTTAATCTTTCAGACATCCGTACACGTTTTCGATGTCTAACACTAGATTCCTTCTTAAGACTCTCTCGGGAGAATTCCTTATTGATTAGAGCTAAGTAAGTCATTCTTTTGTGTTCATAAAATAAAAAATAAAAAATATGCACTGGGATTTAGACTAAGGCACGGAAGCTTCAAACTTCGTACTAATTCATTACTGGTTATACTACTTAAATGAAACATGTATATTTTCAATTTTGTAGATTTTAGAGTGTAATGAAGCGTTTTACAATAGTATTTTATATATATATATATATATGTTTAAAATTGTTTATAACTAAACTTACACTCATTGGCAAATGTTTATTACTTTATTTCAAAGATATTTTCTGATGTTTCTAGCCATAGAAGAATATTGTTCGTTGTATACAATGTAAAATTTAAGGTTGAAAGAAAGCTTGAACTTTGCCGAGTTTCTCGAAAAATTAAAATATACGCTGATACTGTTTAAAAAAAGTTTTAACATGTTACAACATTACCGCTAGTAGGTAATATAATAGATAAGTCAATATGTGGATTCGCTACAATTGTTGTATGGCGTGATGAATATACTGTTGAAGCCTATAATAAGCTAAGTAACAATATTTTTTATATTCTTTTACAGCATTGACTTCAAATTATAGCTTCTCATTTAACTGATTTCAATAAAGAGAATTTAAAAAAAATTCATTTCATGATGAAAGCATTTGTATGCAGCCATGGTCAAATGTGTTTGCAATATTTGCAATCCTTATCTGGAATTTTGTTATCACTTTACACTACTTAGAAAGAGAGGAAAATGTAAATTTGGCTAATGAGGCTAATGATAAATATATTTTTGAGTGAATTTTTAACATCTAAGTGTTAATTTTTTTCTTTGTAAAGCCTAAATAAACAAATATAATTCACATAAAAGTAACATATAAAACATATTTTTAAATGATAATTAAATAATCAATGTTTTTTTTAAAGCGAAAAACAGTTTGTGACAAAACACAATGAACAATTGTGATTACTGATGAAAGAAAAAAAAGTTCTGTTTAGTTATTAAGTGAAAGATTATATTGAAATTCTGACGATATTTCATAACCATAATATGTTATAAAGGTGTAATTATTACAGTTTAGATATTACGAGCTATACATTTTCATAACCATATATAAATTGAAAAATTATGTTTGAATTCTGAACATAATAAATCATCTGTATTTGGCTCATAAAACGTCAGTGTTTCTTTCTTTAATAAAAAAAATGTTTATCGCATTAATTGTTGGTATTTGTATGATGTTTTTAACTTCACGATTTTGCCAATTTCCCTAGTGACTTTAAAACAAATTTTATTCAAATATAAAGTTTAATTTTTACTTTTATCAAAATAAATATTTTTAATGGAAGCTAAAACTCGGTTTCATTTTTCAAGAAAAAAATAATAAAAAAATTCACTATAAATCCTTTATGTACGAGACGTAACTAAAGGAATGTTCATTACAATACGCAGCGCCAGACCATCCAGAAATACAAAATTGCAGTTGTGTCGCAAAACATGTTTAATATAATGCGCACCGATCAGGAATATGTTTATAAAAAGAGTTGTCAATAAAATACGCACCTTATTGCGCGACAAAAAGGTTGTTCAATATAATACGCACCGCAACGGTCTATCTAAAAAAATAGCATGATACATAGGAATAAATAAAATAATCTAAAAAATCAATAATTTAATTACGGTACATGCGATCGATCTGAAATTTTGATACATTGTTGTTATTATTGGTACAAAACTGCCTGCAAAATTTCAGCTCGCTAGCTTACGAGAAAAGTGGGTTAAAAACCGATCAAAAGTTTTGGCGACAAGCAATCAAGCAATCAAGCATTCAAGCAATCAAAAGTGCAGACACTACGAGTTAATATAAAGGATTTTAAAAAAGCTTTGAACCCCCTCCCCCTAAAAGCTGTATTTTCTAATTGAAAAATAGCATGTTGCAATTTACATCTTTGTCATTTAAATATGAATTTGGTGTCTGCACACTGTGATATCGTAACACGTGTGAAGCCATAGAAAACGTCATTAAGTAAAAGGCAAGCAATCAAACATTTAAGTTGAACTTTTACTTTAAGTTGCACGTTTTTTGATGTGTCGTCACATTTCTTAAGAACACCCCTCCATCTTTTCAGAAATCGTCATTAATTTGTGATCCCCTGCCATCCAACGCACGTGAAGTCATTTCTTGACGGCCCCACGCAGAATAATACAATAAAAAATATATTCTTGATAAACTAAATGTTTAAAAATTATACTGTAGCAGCAAGATAATTTTGATGAAAAAAAAATTAAACTAATAGACATATGCATAATAAAAGCCTTGTTTAAGTTATATTGTCTTAGTAAATCTTCTGAACTTTGTAATCTATTTCACTTTGATTCGTTTTTCTTTCAAAATTTTAGAGCATCATTTATTTAATATGCAATTTTGAAACTAATTTTTAACATACTGAAAAATTGTTAGATGGTTGCAAGTGAACTGGTATTTCAACTATATATTGGCCGACCAATTCGCGAAGTGGCCGACATGTCTGGCCAAAGCCCGAAGTACTTACAACTAATAATTGTAATTCGGGCTTTGGCCGGCCAATTCACGAAGTGGCAGGATATCCTTGGCCAAAGCCCGATGTGGTAAGGAATAATGCCCGGTTAGCGGCACATCAATCGCTTCTGGTGTGTTGGCATGTACGGGGTAGGAAAAGGGTGCCACGCTTTGGCGATATTATTGCGTTAGTCTTTCCTTTTCGCAGAAGGTCCAGACATTGTGACCAGTTCTTATTATTCTGACACACAGGTTTCAGTCAGGGCCGGCCTTAGAGAATTCGATAAATAATTATGGAAATATCATTGTGCTTTGGCTTAAAGCCGGTCCTGTTTCAGTGTGAGTCCTGTATTACTCGTATTTATAACGTCCCAATCAACGTTTCCAGTTGAAAAGATAAGTATGGCACGTATTGCATGTGTCGTTGCGTATAATAACATAATACTAAGTATACTGAGGCTAGTACTATTAACCTATCATTAATTGTTAGTTACGACACGTTGTTCTGTACTGGAAATTGTTAAATCAGCAAATCCATGCCGATTCTATCACAGTACGTTTCGATCTTTTTGTTGTAACGCCTTTAAATTGTTTTATTCATTTTTTTTTGTACATGATTTTTTAAAATATTTATTTTTGGTATAAAAATAATGTAATATACTATAATTATATATTAAAAACAGTATGGAATAGTTATGTTTAACGTTGAATTTATGATAGGTAGAAAGTCCTTTCATCCTATCCACCGCCACACCTATCTCGATCCGATGTAATCGGACAATAAAAAGGCCCTGTGGTCAGATAAAGGTACGTACATTCTTTCTGCCCACTCCCTTTATTTACCTTCCCCATATAAGTCTTGCCAACACGGGGTCATGTGGTCGTCACTTAGTCTATCCCTCGTAATAGTATATGTAATTATGTAAAATGTGCCAGCCAACGAACAGTCTTTGGTTTCGCTATCACTATCATTTGTAAATAACAATCAATTTTAAGTATGAAATTTTACTTGTCAACCATCAATCTGCTCATTACTTCTTCTTCGCGAAGTAGCGATTTCGGGCTTTGGCCGTAACATATATATAGATACCTACAGTAATGTCCATAAATAACTAATATCAAACAAATGAAATAAAAATAAATAACTTATGATTTTTTTTTCTTTATTTCCCATTCTTTTTTAGTGCATAAGTTCATAAGAAAGTAAAGCGAAATTAAACAAGATTATAGATCACTAGCAACAAAGCCCTCCAAGGGCGGGATAAGTGTAGGGTGACCTGTGAAGTTCATGGAAGGACATCACTACATTACACACCCCCGTCTGTCCTGATACCCTACCTTCCCCCACACCGCTGTCTGTCAAGAGACCCTACCTCCCCCTCCGCGGTCTTTCCAGATACCCTCCCCCTACACCGCTGTCTGTCCAGAGACCCTACCTCCCCTTACACCGCGGTCTTTCTAGAGACCCTACCCTTACACCACGGTATTTCAAGAGACCCTACCTCCCCCCACTCTGCGGTCTGTCCAGAGACCCTACCTCCCTTCTCCACCGCAGTTTATCGATACCCGCCGAACGGCCATACATGTTAATCGAGTCATAAATACTATCCATAATAGTTATAACAACATTTCCCACCCCCGCCTGTCAAGAGACCCTACCTCCCCCAACACCGCGGTCTTTCCAGAGACCCTACATCCCCACCCCCACACACCACGGTGTGTTTAGAGTTATAATAAATAAATCGTAAATACACAGTTTTTTATTATAAATCCCAATGCTCACCGCTAAATATAAACTATTGGAAAAAAACTGCACCAAAAATAACTCGTTTTTAACGTTGTTCAATATGTAAATGAGAAATAATTTTTCTCCGCCATTGATTGGCTGTAGGATTCTGTAGGTGTTTGAGGGACCAATCGCTATCGGTGACCGCACAGAACATTGTCTTTTATTCTATAGGAGGAAATTCTTCTTCATCTAGGATTGTCCAAAACTTTGAATCGTAGCTGCATCTCCTCAAAGTGAGTGGAGGTCTAAAAATTAAAAGAAAAAAAAATATATTAATATTTATTTTAAATCTTTTGATTTGAAAATCTTAAATTTATAAAATAATTAAAATTTGTAAAGTTAATTAAAATTTAATTCTAAAAAAAAACAGTAAAAAAACAAAGTTTTTGAATATAATCCTTTATATACAAGACATAACTAAAATAACGTTCATTATAATACATAGCGCGACAATCCAAAAATCTAAAATTTTAGTTATGTGTCTTACAACAATATATAAAATTCGCACCGATCGGGCATATATTTTTAAAAAGTATTATCAATATTTTTGCAAAAACGCACGGATGCCGGATTAGGTATCAAATGGACCGAAAACAATACTTTGGAATACCTTGACTTTGCAGATGACCTGGCTCTTATAAGCTCAACGCATCTGAACACCTAAGAAAAAACGGATCGTCTCCAGCACTTTTCAAATCAAATGAGTCTTCAAATCAACACAACGAAAACAAAAGTCATGGACCTCACCAACCAACCCAATGATAGCATACTTAATGACCAAACGATAGAGAAAGTAACCAACTTCACTTACTTAGAAAGCAAAATGTCATATGATGGAGATGCAACATCAGAGATAACGACTCGAATTGCGTTGGCGTCAATTGCTTTTAACAAACTTACAAATATTTGGAGATCAAAGACACTCAGCAAACATATAAAACTTAGGCTATTCAACTCTTGTGTAATCCCTGTACTAACATAAGGATGCGAAAGCTGGAAATCCACTCAAGCGATAGAAAAGAAATTAGTTGCCTTCGAGAACAAATGCCTCCGAAAAATTTTGAATATAAAATGGAGTGATCTTAAAACAAATGAAACAATAAGAGAAGAAACCAACCAAGAATATGTGTCAACCTTTATAAGGAGAAGGCGGAATTATATCGGTCATGTTCTTCGAATGGACGAGAGAAGACTACCACGGCAGGCCTTCATATGGACACCAAAAGGCAAAAGAATACAAGGAAGACCAAAAGAAACCCTACGTAGAACAATCAAAAGAGAAAGCTCAACCATGGGTCTAAGAAATAATCAAGGCCTAATACAATTGGCGACGGATCGTAGTAAATGGAAATCATTGACTTCTGCCCGAGAGGAACTAACTAACTAACTAACTAATTATCAATATAATACGCACTGCACTGCGCACCTGGAAAGGTTGTTCAATATAATACGCATCACAACACTCTAGCACAGGGGTGGCCAGACTTTTAGCTTCTGAGAGCCATTTTAAAATAGAAAAAAATGAGAGCCGCATTAGAGCACTATGAGTCATTAAACATGGCTTGAAAATTTTCAAGTATCATTGTAACATATCTTTCATAAATTGTAAGCGAGCCACAATAAGATCACAGAAGAGCCGCATGCGGCTTCCGAGCCACACTTTTTCTACCGTTGCTCTAGCACAGTGGTTCTCAAACATATTTGGCCTTCCACCCACCTTCCAGTAAAAATAATACTCAGCGCCCCCCGAACTTTTTTTTAACTTCTAACACAGGGATAGGCAAACTACGATCCGCGGGCAACATGCGGCAAGTCAAAGTATATTTTGCGGCCCTTAGGCATAAACATGTTGCGATCTTGTGTCATGTTAATTTTCTTTGCTTAGAATTTTTGATATATATTTGAAATTTTATTCCCAGCATTTGATTCGAATCTAGATATATATAATCGGTTTTATTGCTTCAGAATCATTAGTCATTAAATGTTAACATACCTGTTCGAAACTACATTTCAGCTCAACCGGAATTCGCTTTTGTTTAAGATTTACATTTCGAACGGATTCGAAAATTTGTGATTTAAAAGCAAATAGACATTGTTTTAACAATGAGTGCTACCAAAGATAATAAGATTGAGGACGAATGTCTTTTTTAAATGAAAAATTAATTGTTAAATATTGCTTAACGAGCGTTGGAAGAAAAGCAGCCTTCTTGCTGAGCCGTGAGTGTGTGGGGGTCTTTATTGAGTGCGACTTAAAAAGATACCACCAAACAAAACATTTGTGTTTCAGGCACAATATGAGATCTCATGGAAGAAATAGTTATGTTGCTGGAGATGAAGGGTTTTGTTTGTGATTTTTTTTACTTCCATAGTTAATGAAGAGTGGAAGTCAGACTTCATGTTTGCCATTAACATTATGGAAAATTTGAATGAACTGAATGTCAAACTTCAGGGCAATGGCTTGTTTGCACATGAAATTTATGTGTATGTTAAATTATTTCAGACAAAACTCTCCCTGATCTCCAGGCAAGCAGGTGAAAACATGTTTTGCCATTTCTCTTTGCTAAAACAGAAAACCGTTTCTTGTAAAATGGCTGACAAGTACAAGGCTCAGTTGGATGACTTTGCTATGGAATTTGAAAGGAGGTTCCAAGACGACAAGAACCTGGAACCACTCTTCAATATCCTTAGTTCGCAATTTAGTGCAGAAGCGTATTAAGCCCCAGAGGATATACTGTTAAAACTGCTTAACCTAAAAGCAGATTACGACCTGAAGGAGAAGTTCAAGTTGGTTTTTTTGCTTGAGGTTGTTGTTGTTGTTTTTTTAATTAAATTTTTTAATTTTTTTTTAGCAAGCTTTTTCTTGTATGAAAATAAATAAGTCTAAGAACAGATCGATGTTGACTGACTGCAATTTGAATACATTCATGCGAATAATAACCAGTAACATGGTTTTACAATTCAAGAATAGTTCAACACACACACACACAAAAATTCGAAATCATATAAATGAGATGATGAACCTTGTTTGCTGCTACCAATTTAGAAATCCTCGGCTTTATTTTCGTCAGCATTTATCTTAAGTAACTGCGATTGACAATTTGCATTTTAAAAAAAAATTAGTTACCGCACTGAATCTACTTTTCAATAAATATGGCGATGGAAATATAATTACGAAATTTTAAATTACAGCCCATACTTCAGGATCTCCATTTCCAGCCAGAATTGTTAATAAGAGCGTTTGAACTTGAAACTAAATTCATTATTTGTAGCTACTTTTTGGAACAAGTTTGCAAATTTTTATCACATAATAGTTCTTTGCAAATGTGTTCTTCCTTTGTGAACCGAAAGTATGGAAAAACTAAAGCTTCATTTCCTGGCAAAGTTGACTCTTTAAGTTGAATAGAAAACAGAGATGTATTAAATAGCTACACAATGTATCTTCCACACCTTGAGCCTTTTCATCATTTCTGATTTGAACTGTATTATTGCTAAAATAATTTTTTTCGATAATATCAGATGCTTGCTTATGTAACACAGTCAATGTTTTCTTTAAGCTGCGCAGCCACGTAGATTTCTGACAGACGCCGCACAGCAGTTTTGAATTACCGCGCAGCAAATTTTGTAAAATACTGCACTTAAAATGGATATTGTGCAACATTGCACACGATTATTTTTACTTTGAACATGGTCCAACGAACCATAGAGGGAACATTGACCACAGTCCGTATTAATTCACTTATAGTTATAGCCGGTATAATTTGTTCTTTACCAATAGTATGAGATAAAATCCCGATTTGGCAATCAATAACGAAATATTGTAAGAAGCTAGCAAGCGATTGCCATCTTGTGTGGTTGCTGTTGAAAAGAGTTTAGTCAAAGTTAGTTATTTTATAAATTTTTATTTTATTTTTTGAAAATTATATAAATCCTTATTTTTTTATCCCCGTAATTTTATTTCAAATGTTCTTGCAGTCTGGAAGTGCGCAATTGCACATATTTTAAAAAAACAACTAAATGCAAATGCGGTAACCAAAACAATGTCCAAAACGTTTTTTAAACTGAAAAATAGAACCTTGTGAGCAGAATATGTAAATCATATTTTTCTAAATCTTCTCTTCATTTTTTTATGCCTTCACCGCCCCCTTACAGTTATTCATCGCCCCCCAAATTGACCCGTGGCCTTCACCACCCCCCTGAATCGCTTCAGCGCCCACAAGGGGGCGGTAGCGCCCACTTTGAGAATCACGGCTCTAGCACAATAATTAACATGCAACATAGTGATAAATAGATAATCTCAAAATTCATTAATTTAATTACAGTACATTTGATCCATTTGAAATTTTAAAGATAGATCATTTTTATCATTGCCACGAGTCTGCCTGCAAAATTTCAGCTCGCTAGCATACGAGGAAGTTTTGTCGGCACTCAAGGCATCAAGCAAGCAGACGCCACAAGTTAATATAAAGATAAATACATTTGAACAAAAACAATTACATAATATTGAATGACACTTGACAAGAAACGTATTTCACAAAAACCAACTCGAACATATTGTTCATCTTGTCTAGAGGAAAATTCTTTATATGAAGACCAACGGGCCAATTATAAACTAAAATAATGTCCGTTAAAATGTAATATTATTTAATTTTCAAAGTCACAACGATCCTTCTAACCATTACAGAAGAGCAAGAGTCGTTTCATCAAGTTATTGTCTTTCTAATGCGACATCTAATATATTTTTTTTACGTTCAAAAACTTGTTGACATTCCATATTTAATAAAAAGCTTTTAAAATAATTTTGAGTATTTTTCAATACTAGTTTTTTTTGTTTTTCATTTTGTTGAGCTTGAGTTTAATGCAAAGTCTATATTATTTATTATCATGTTGCGTTTTTATTTCTTATATTTTTAAGACCTTACCTATTTTTAAATGCCATACTATGTTTTTAAAAGAAAACTATTTCTAAGCTTTGTATATAAATTTTAAAACAAAATGTGTTACTCATTACATTTTAATTTCACTTTGATGCTTTTGAAAGTTTTTTTAATATTTATATCTACCCATTCTACTCTCTAGCCCAGTGTTTCTCAAACTTTTTGGGTAATGACACACAGAGAATATTTGAGAATTTTCGAGACACAAAAATAATTTCCACTTATTTTATTAAAAAGATAACTTTTTTTTTACATGTGATGTATATTACTGTGATAGATAAGTGTGATGGATGTGCCTGCTTGAGGGAACACATCATATTCCATCGGGGCTCCAAAGTTGACAAGCGAACGTGCAACTCATCATTAACTGTAAGACTCTCGTTTCTTGGACTTGATTTCAGTTAATGCCGGAAAGCCAAATAACAGTACCAAGAAGATGAAAATGGCTAAAGAGTTTTAACTGATTTCAAACTGACTAAAGGAATGACGTTCATGATTTAAAGCCGGAATTCTTCTAAAGTCGTGTTGGTGAACGTTGTTTAATAGAATTTGTTAAGTCGTAATTTGATCGGCTGCTCCTCCTCTTCGGTCGTCAAATTTATAATTTTACAGTGTAGCTTTTTGGCTTAGGTTGGCACGGAGGCGAAACGTGGGATGAATGAACCCGATAGAGTTACTGTAAGACCTTAACATTAATACTTACAGTTTTAGTCTAATTACAATTGATATTTTTACGGTAAATTTATGAACTAATGATTCGTATTTATTTGAGTAATTTTCATCATAAAAATACACTTAAAGCAACATTTCACATGGACTGGGATGCAGTAATTAATCTAATTATTAGTTATTAGGTTAACTAATTAAGCCGGCATTTTAAGCAAGTTAAGATAAAATTTATGTTAGCATTGTTAGGTGACACAAGTCTATGTGCCAAATTTCAACTCGACGGCATCACAGGAAGTGGGACATTTTTAAATCCCTTATATTAACTTCGCGGCCGTCTCATCATCTCTCTCATCATCTCTCTCTCTCTGTCTTGGGCTCGGCGGGCGGAAAAACAGAAGTCAAAAATGACCCACTTCCCATGATCCGATCGAACTGAAATTTGGCACACGGACCCGTCTAACCTAACAATGCATCGTATCAAAATTTCAGATCGATCGAACGTACCGTAATTAAATTAATGCATTTTTAGTTTATCCTTATATGAGGTATGTAATTTAAATTCACTGTTTGTTATTGTTTTTTTCTCCCACTTCCACGTGAGTTTGAGTTGACGCCGACCGTCGTGTTGATGCCGACCGTCGTGCCGACACCCCCTCACATCCCACCCCCATTTATTAAAGACAAGGGACATCACTCGGTGTCAGTCTGTAAATGTTTGAAAATAATCAATACTGTTAGTTATGTCTCATATATAAGGGATTTATAGTCAAAAACTTTGTTTTTACGGGTTTGTTTTATTTACTTTTGTTTTTCCACCTGCCCGACGACGAACGACAGACAGAGAGAGAGGCCGATGAAGTTAATATAATGGATTTAAAAATGAACAAAAAAACTTTCTTAAAAGTATGAGGCCCAGCTGCAGTGAGGAATGTAGAATCTCGCATAAAAAAGCAGAAAATATTTTTTTAGTCACAAACTAAGTAGTCACACAGGGGGGCTCAGAACTCTAAGTTTTATTGATATTTATTGTGGTCGATTGTGGGATTTAATGTGAGATATAAAATTTGACCAACTAACACAAAAGTTCTGAGTTTATTTTATTTTCTACTTTTACACGTTAACAAAATATGTGTAAAACCTAATTTCATTCATGAAGTCCCCTTAAATGTCCTGTTAGCCAAGTTCATCTAGAGATGAAATTTGTGAGCAATCTTTGACATTTTCTATAAATATAAACTTACACATTCTTAACTCCTTTCCATATGTGCGCCGATCTACTTAGATGAAAAAAATATTTTTTTCACAACACGTGGATTGTCTATATAAGACATTCTATGATTTCGCTTGTTCTATATGGAATGATTTTCTATACACACTACACATATCACATACACAACACGACTATGCATCATGGGAAGTGCGTCATTTTTTACTTTTGTTTTTCCGCCCGTCCGACCACCTGCGAACCCAAGAGACAACGGTGAAGTTAATATAAGGGATTGAATTAGACAACCCCGTAAAAACAAAGGAAGTTAATACATGTATAAGGGATTGAATTAAACAACCCCGTAAAACAAAGATTTTGACTATAATTCTTTTATATATGAGACATAACTAAAAAGTATTGATCATGCTTAAACGTGACAAACATTTACAGACTGAGATTGCCTTAAATACCCTTTGTTGTAAGACGGAAAAAGTTTTGTTCAAGGATGGCTGAACTTAACTCAGTGTGACGCGTAAAATGTTAACAAAGCTTGCCGCTACATATAGAGATAAACTAAAAATGCATTAATTTAATTATGGTACATTTGATCGATCTGAAAATTCAATAGCTTTATCCTCATCACAAGCCAAACCGACTGTGAAAATTTCAGCTCTCTAGCAAGTCAGAAAACGTGTTTACGAGCGTTTTGAAAAAGTTGACGACAGAACCGGATGCGTTGAATCCAAAATCCTTCATGAGTTAATAAGATAGGGGCCTCAAAAATATTACTTTAAAGTTCAATCTCTTACCGAATGAAAAATTTCAAGCCTACTACGCCGCTAGAAAGAATAAAAAAAAGAAAATGGCGTACACAGATGCCAACGGAATCTAACGTCCTGCCCCACGTGAAACACACGTGATTACTGATTTCGTTGTTGATTTATTTAACAAACATTTTGTTTTGCTTTATTTTAAAATTTCATACTAACTTCAGAGCTCAGAATCCCAGCAATTTTAAATACTTTTTGCTAAATCTCGCGACACACCTGGAAATCTCTCAATACACACTAATGTGTCGCGACACACAGTTTGAGAAACGCTGCTCTAGCCACTACTTATTTCGTTCTCAGTAAATTTTCCTATCATCCTTTAGAGATAATTCCCGAAAGGTGGTAAGGTGTAGCAGTATTTAGGAAATTTAGATTAGAAAGACAAAATGGTAAAAGCTGATGTCGGCAAAAATATTTTTTTCAATGCCCTTGCATTTTAAAGCAACTATTTAAAGTCCATGACATTAATTTTGGTGATTAAGGTGTCTGTGTAGAGCTGACGTAAAAGAGGATAGAGAAATGAACTTACAACTTGCTGAATTTAGAGAGTACGTTCATCACTGCAGCATTATCCGGATCTCCGTAATTTGCAATGAATTTAACGCACAGTCTCTGAAGTGTATTTTGGTACTGGGCCAGACATTGAAGGAAGCTGTTAAACTAGAAACGGACACGAATTAATGTTTTATTTTCCAATAATTGTATATGTGTAAATTAACATATTAAATTCTAACATTGCATATTTTAGTTTCGCTTTCAATTTTCAAAACACTCCAGGAGCAACAAAACATTTTTCAATTATTGTATTTAATATTTTATAGAATATTCTTATAGAGATAATTTTTCTGTATAAAATGAAATTGTTGTCCCAGATAAATAAATTTTAGAAAAAAAATTAAAGAACGTTCAAATTTTATAAAAACTAATTTTAATTTTCAAGGTCACAAGAGGATTAATCTATCATAGTTGCAACCACGTGACTAGTAATTTGTGCACTTAGTTAGATTTGGCATTTTACAAAGCATCGGGTCTCATAATGGTTGAAGTGATTGATTTGACAAGGGTGCTGTATGATAGCCTACAGTCTATATAGTTTTTTTTGTGTTATTCCAAGGATCAATTATCCTTGCAAAATATTTTTCACCTGAATCGAGTGGAAAATTTTGTTATAAGACTTAACCGAAACGTTAGGTTCACATAAATGTAAGGTAGAGGAAAACATGCAATATTTTCTAAAGCACATGATCAGTATCTGCCGGTTAAAAACGTGCATTTTAAAATGAAAGCATTCCTGATCAGAGACGAGATATATTTCTTTTAAATGTATTAATTTGTTCATGAGACAGTATGAATTATTAAATTTAAAAAAAATAATATTTGAAATTTTATTTCTAAAGAAAGGAAAATTGCTTTTTCACTAGAAAATCTGCAATTTGTTAATGTCATATACACGAGACAAACCTGTTTCAGTAAAGCCAATAGGACATTTAAAAGTGTGTGTGCAGAGGTTAACGGAAAGTGATAGAAATCATTAAAAAGAAATATACATTTTAGAAGATTGTCAAAAACTTTTAAATAAGCTCTGATCATAGAGTTTTTATGATTTTAAACAACATATCATACTTTTTAGCTTTAAAAAGTTATATATTCATATTAAGAAAATCCAGCTAATTTTTTTTATTGAAATACATTTATTTATTTTAAAACATAGTGTATTCAAAATGTAGTACAATTACCTATACTGAATACATTATTGTTCATAGTTACTCTTATTTGAATAAAAACTTGCTTTTAAACATCAGTTAGTTCCATTTTAATAATGCATATTGTATTTTTGCCATTTTTAATAAAAATAGCTTTTAATCAAAGTGAAAATAAGTTTATATACATCATTTTTTTAAAATTATCGCTTTAGCCTAATTCAATTTTATTTTTATTGCTAAATAGTTAACAAGATTAGATATGTATATTAAACAAAAATTTACAGTAAAGCTTTTGTTCTACCTCCTGCTCAGAAGTAAAGCAAAGACCCTCATCCCACCACAAACACTTCAGAGGTAAGACAGGGCCCAATATACCAAGACATGAGATCGTTTCGCCGTTGGCAACTAATGTAACATTGAGTTCTGGGTGTGTGTTGACCAAGGCCTGCCACGCCCCGGGGCTTAAAAAATAATCTGAAACAAGCATGTTTTTAAAAGGTACTCAGTAATGCGTCAAACTAAAAGCTTTAAACTTGACCGTTTTGCTCTCTTCGGGCGTTGTTAAAATAAGTAAGACTTAAACAAATCTTTGAAACACACCATAGGTTAGAGTTAAAAAGAAAATCAATTTTCTGATGCGCGATAGAAGTCGATATAAAAAAAAATGTTTTTAAAAAATGGCACACAAATATAAAATGTATAGCTAAATTATTGTAAACGCTAACATCACAAATACTGAGCAGGCAACTCCAATGTGGAATTAAATTAATTTTAATATTCAGATGAAATAAAATATATAAAAGATATATATTGTCCGAAATCCATAAAAAAAGTATCTTATAACTTAAAAGTGTTATTCAAATTTAATGACTCAGGTCAATAACTGGCTGTTCTGAAATGATTGGCACATATAATTAACAAATGTCTACAATTCAAAGAAAATAATTCTATGTAATCGTTTACGCCTTGATTAGCAACTTGTAATTAAATTTCAACTGAAGCAACCAATTTTCGACCAAACAATTTCAAACAAAATCTGACTTTATGAACATTTCCAATAGTATGATACATGATGTATAAAACCCAATTAATTAATATACCAATTTATAAGTCCACTTGTAATTGCCCTTAATAACTGTTACGGTTATGGCCATTAACTCCCTTATTTTACATTAGTTTTATACAATATCTGCTTTTATTCTTTTTAATCTGATATTTCCTGTAGACTCGGATTAAAAAATCATTCAGTTGCTGAAGTTGACAGATTAAAGCAAGTAAATTGGGTCAGGATAAATTGTTCAATATCAGGTAATGAAAACACAATCCATAAACATGAAAGTGGAGTATCATTAAGTCAAAGACTTAACAAGTTCATTGACGAATGAGAGACAATTGAATAATAATAGTGAAGTCTTTTATATTGCAACATCAATTTCATTTATCAAAGCATGTTATTTCGTATTGTTTTATTTAACTTTTAAAGTCCCTTTGGAACCAAAATTAAACACAATTTACCTAACACAATGTATTGAGGATGTGAAAACGTTTTATAATAGATAAAAATGTTTTCCAGAATCTACAGGAAAGTTACATTTGTAGAACCGTCTATTTTTTGCTCTGTTTTATCGCTACACAAATCTGCTAGATAAAAATACTTCAGGAAACTGTCGTTTCGTGGCATCTTAACTTGTTTTAAAACTTATCACATAAAAAATTAATATACTTTCAGTGACGTCATTTTAAGTAGAAACCAATGCATATCAATAAACCTATTGTTGACAAAATAACTAAAGTAGTATTCCCTAAAAATACAGCACGTGTATATGAAATTTATGTAAACTTAATACAAACATACTTTCATGGCGAACGAAAATATCAATGATTTTGAGCTTCGGGCATTTTCGGCTCCAAACATGTAGGAGTTCATCACTCAACAAATAACTCTTCAAGCGCACTTCCACGAGATTTGAAAACTTCTAAAATGGTAAAAAGAAAAACAAAAAACTTAATTCGGCGAGAAATTGTCATAATTTAAAAAAAAACAAATTAAACATCGTTGGCATTTTAGTGTTTACTAAAGTGAAAAGTTTAGCTAATCAAAGTTTATTGATTGGAAAAGTATTTCCCTGGAAAAAAAATTAAGCTTTTATGATTTAGTAAAGGCAGTAAAGGGCTCCCATTACTTTTTGAAACTTGAGAATATTATTATTAAAATATTCCAAGTATGCATTTGAAAACTGCACCATTTTCAACAGCTAATTCAGATATTCTGACAATTATTTAAAGTCTTAACCTTATCATTAAATCTTATATTAGTAATAGATGACATCAAAATAAAACTGTCAAGACAATTACCTTAAGTTCAGTGATAATGGCTCCTGTGCGGCTAACCATGTCCAAATTTAAAGACAAACAATTTTCCAAATTCAACGTCTGCAGTTTTTCCCCACAGGCCTGGGCCAAAACCTTTACAAGTTGAACTCCTTCCATTAAGTTGAATGAAAAATCCCTAATCGAAAATTCCTAAAAACATATCAGGATTATAATTATTTTAAGAAACATTGCCTTATTAAAGAGTTGGTTAATATAAGCATAACTTTTATTTAATAAAAACAACAAAACAAATTTGTGCAGTTAAAAATTAAAACCGAGAACATAATAGGATAATTAATGTTTGATTCCATATAAAGGTACTGTAAAATATATCTGACAATACAACAAATCCATACTTAGAGCATGAATAGATAGAGAACAATTTTAAAATACGTTTTTTAAGAATAATGCAATTTCTAATATTCTCAAACCTCCACCGTACTTCTAATATTTTAAAGGGTTACAATTAACATTATAAGCAAACAAATTAAATAACTTATTACCTCTAATGAGTTCTGGTTCTCAATTAATCTAATGAAAGCTTTTAAAAGTTCTGCATTTGACTTGCGACTTCTTTTATAAGATGAAAAATTGTAAAAGCTTAAACGGATTTTCTTAAGAACAGCAACGTCAAAGAGCTCTGAAAATGCCCTCAAGTCCTTCTCGGTTGATGATTCCAATGGCTGGAAGACTTCGATCTCCACTTTTTTCATATGTCTTGAAAATTTTCCAGCGAATTGAATGGCAAGTTTTCCTGACGACAACGAATTATAATTGTTATACTTTACGTGTGTGTGTGAGTAAAAATATAAAAGCATGATATTTTATTGTAAGCTTTAATGTTTGAAAAAAAATGTTGGCAAAATAAGAAAACCATAGTAGCAAGTAAAATGTGAAAGAAAGAAAAAATAATGATGTGGTTTTAACAATGAGGTTTGTAAGTAGTATGTTAGAACCCGAAGACCATGATGACGTAGTGTGGAAGGGTGATGATGGTTGTTGAGTAAAAGATAAAAAAAAACAGATGAAAGAAACGAATTGTGTGATTAAAGCAATAGATGAAAATTTTGCTCAACTTCTTAAAAAAAATAAGGGATATAAGAAATGATATAAGATTTACGATGCCATTTAATACTGTTATTGATTGTATTAAAGTAGAGGAAACTAAAATCATGAATAATAGGCTACTAATTGCTATATATCTTTAGCGATAGAGCACGATACAATTTTTTGACTGTACCGCTGTCAACTTCAGGTGATCTTCTATTCCACCAATCCATCAACAAATTATCGTAAATGTCATTGCTTCCTTCAAACTTAAATACTCTGGCTCTCCAAAGTGATGGGTCGTTGAACCCTTCATTCCATGTCTTGCAAACCTAATCAAGACAAATGTAAAAGATATAGTAGCGAACCTAGTTGTCTTTGTGCTGATTGCACCCCTGCCAACTTTTGTAGATAATTTAGAAACATGTTGTACACAATTTTGCGGTCTCTAGCTCCTTGTTTTTCTCTCGCTCTCTCTCTTCATTTACATGTTCATCCACTAAAAATATTTTTTGAAATTATTTCTCTTTTTTTTAAAATTTATTACAGCCATGTTACAATAATTTCTTTGTCCACCCTTCATTACCACGTATCTCAACTCTATCAACGTGCTCTAGTCTCCGATTTTCCACAGTGATGTTTGATTTTTTAACCCATCTGTTTTAAAGACATTAGATGAATTTACGCTTTACGAGACTATAATTTTCATGTTTGCTCTCATGTAAAGAAAGAGAGTTTATCATTATATCTAGCAAAACCTTAAGAATCATGAACATAGAGCAAAGTAGTAAAAATACATACTGGAATAAACACAAACATTTTAACTATACAATGCAGAGACTATTTAATACAACACTAACATAAGTATGGGTAAAAAATCATTTTTATTAGTTCCATGTGTACGGCCAAATACATACAATTTCTGGATCTTTCTGATTTGAATTTTGATGTGAAATGCACTGTCTGATGACACCAGAAAAACCAACTAAATATCAACATTTAAAACTCTACTAAACTGCAAGCCGCAGCACATACCATAGGCTCATTCATGTATTAGAAATGCAAGAAAGAATTCTACCAATGTTTCCTGTTTGGTTTGTTGGTCCCTATGCAAAGTAAAAAAAAAGCAACTAGTTTTCAAAGTTGCACAGCATTCATTTTGTGCGCAATATTTTACATTTGTTGCACTGTAATTCTAAACTGCTGTGTGGCGTCTGTCAGATAGCTGCTTGGTCGTACATCCGCGCAGCTTAAAGGGAACATAGTCACCTACCAATACCCGGGTGTTCAGTGTTTATATCACTTATCTCTCAATCTGGTCGTATTGTCCTGAGTACTTTCACCTGGGCAAAATGATGTTGCCATTTAGTCGCAGGCCTAACTAACTCAAGTAGTCGACACAGTTGGGGTTTAATAATCGTCGGTAAAGACTTTTTTGTCACGTGACACCATTTCAATATATCCACGGGAATAATATAAATATGTAAACTCTTCCTTTATTCTTGTCTATTTTCCTATAGGTAAAGGTTTATACGCGAATTAGGCATCTTTTTAAGGTTAACGTATTAAATGAATCTTGAGAACTCAAATAGATAAACAACTTTCATTTCTTCCTATCCGTCGCGAACCATTTAGTGTGATTTCTCTACACATTGTTTGGTTAAATGATAAACCCAAACTTTATCTTTTCTTATAATATCTTTCTACATCAGAAGATTATTTCATCTTACTCTTTCCCATAATTTATGCCCAGCCTTACATTTTGACAACGGTTTAGAATGTTTTACTAGCGTTACGCCCCTAAATATTTTACCATACTAGTAAGAGGATGGACTGTTACCATGGAGTTTTAGAGGACTATGGACTGGAAACTGGGATATGTCAGAGTATGATGCTTGGGTGAGTCTGTATGACACTAGGGGACACCAGATAAACAAACAAGCGATGTCCAAATAATGTCAAAGACAAATAGGGTAAAGCGGGGTAATAGGCCCCATGTGGGGAATAGGCTCCACTTATTGCGGTCATTGACTATAATGCTTGATGCTATTTTTTAAAGAACAAAAAGAATTAATCTCTACATGGTGTAAAGAACTAAATAATCATGAAATAATTTAAAACAATGCTTTCAGATACACAGATAGCATGGTACATTCATAAAAATGTTCTAGGGACTACTATTGAATGGTGGCAACTTATCGCATTTTGAATATTTGTCCTTCATGAGCTGGCAGATCTTTCTTACTTTAATTGTTTGTAGTTTGTACATGTTTTCTTTTCATATATCATTATATATAATAAAACTTTACCAAAGACATAGCAATTTTGTCAGCATCTGATACATTCTGGTAGATTGCGTTGATGACTGGGGCAGGAAGTTCGCTCCAAGCTGAAGTCATAGTCATAGACATGTCTTCCTGAACATTCATTTTTTAAAATTGTATTTTTGTTATTAAAACTTTTTCTTCTTACAGGTGTAATGTAAAATGTATTAACTTGTAAAATCAAAGAGAGCGGTGCGGTCAATAAATGTTATTTTTGGCTGCTATATTTGCTTTTTGTTGTTGTTTTTTTCTATTTTAATTTAAAAAATAGACAACTTAACCTAACCCAGACCCTCAAACTAAAACTTCAACGTTAATTACTTTTATGTATAAAATAATTGCACTTATTCCCTTTTCAAGTGTAAAAATACAACATTTCATCCCGGCAAGTACCTACTTGCTCTGCCATAACAAACATCGGAGTTGTTATACCCAGAACTCTGCGAATAATTTTCAACATTATCACTTGAGTTCTTCGAATAACGTTGAACGCTATCCCTAAAATTCTGTGGCTATTCGAACCCAGGGTCCGTATATTTTAAAAAGCTCAAATTCCATCACCTATTCCTGGCCGCATGGTACTGTGAAGGACAGTTTACGTTTTGGTAGTGTTCGATTTTCACTCGTGGAATTTTTTTAATTTTATTTTTTTTATATTACCGGATTCAATTTTTAGATGTGGGACCTTTTTTTACCTTTTCTTTTTATTAAAAAAATAATAATTCTATTTTAACCCTTTTGTTATTGCATAATACTTAAATGACTCACGTTCATCCCACTGCGACGCGACCTTGGTAGCCGCGAAATTGACATATACTGCCTATATTGCTTACACTACTAAAACATTTAAATAATAATACTAATACTAATACACTATCATATATTATAAATAAATATATTGGCCTAAATAGTCATATGCGTCATGGACTGTAAAACCTATATTACTACAGGGCCGGCCTAAGGGAATTGGAGGCCCTAGGCGAAGTGAATTTGATGGCCCTAAATAAAATGTAACAGAAAGATAAAATAGTAAATATGGAAAAATTATTGTGCGAGGCCCCCATTAACGCCATTACTAATGTAACTAATCGGGGGCCTAGGCCTAGGCGGCTGCCTAGTTTGCCTATGCATAAAGCCGGCCCTGATTACTATCACTACTACTAATAATAGTAATAGTAATAATAGCCTATCCTATATATATATATATATATATATATATATATGTGTGTGTGTGTGTGTTTTTTGTATGTGTGATAAATATATTGGCCTATATCATATANNTAATACGCAATGAACTATACCGTAAATTAAATACCAGTAAGCTAGATAAAAATAGCCGAGTGAACTGAACAGATTCTAAAATATAAACTTAAAACCAATATGAAAAACAATAAGTATAAGGCTAGTACTGTTTTCTGATGCAGATCAGATATAATCAACGTGAATTTACTTGATATACATTGATGTAATGATAAATTATGCTCAAAATTAACTTTGAGAATAGTTCACTGAATTCTCCCATCAACGTCGAGAGTTATTCACAGAATTCTGGGGATAACGTTGAAAATTACTCGCAGAATTCTGGGATAACGCTTTCCTAACAACAATGTAAATGTAAAATGTAATGTAAATAGTTGAGCGCACCGTTCTCTTGCTAGCCATTCACCTTTCTTTTCTAAGTATTTTAATTAAGTTCTTTTGAAAATAAACTAAAATATCAATACAAAATTGTGAGATCTTCTTAGAATGTAAATATTGCCTAGTTATATATTTTAGTTCAACATTTCGATGACAATGCTATAACTATAATAGTGCCGATTTAGTGCGTATTTTTTTTTAAGTTCAGTGCCTTCGGAAATTCCTGAACCTAACATGAAATAGTTAAGGAAATATTTTGAAAATTATTATTTAAAAAGATTTTAAAAATCGATGATTGATTTGCGATGAATGGCAATTTTGCCTTTACACCCTATCTTATTTTATTTACAATTTCCATTGCATTCAACCTCGTCAACACCAGTGGCGTGGCAAAGGGGATGAGTGGGTGTGGACAGAACCGTAGCCGTATGAAAGTATGCAATTATTTGTCGCCGTATACTGCTAGATCTCTATCCTTTATTAATATTGTACTTACATGCAGGGGCGGATCAAGATTGCACGGGGCCCCTGGCTGCAATTCTACCTGGGGCCCAGTCCAGCAACATTTATTATACAGTATAATAAGTTTGGGGCCGTTAAATTATTTGGGGCCCCTGGATTTAGCCTTATCAGCACCCCCTTAATCCGCCATAGCTTACATGTGTCTTTGTGACGAGAGATTTGTAAAAAAAAATTAAAAAGTGGTAACTAAGAAAGCAAACACTCTTGTTCTGGAACTTTATTTTTTGCCAAATGAACTTTTTTCTACAAAGTTTTTTAAAATATATATATATATATTTATAGATGCTTGATTATACTTGATTTTGATGATTAAAACTTAAAAATACACAAAACATGTCTTACCCATTTCTATCTATTAGAGACGATAATTCTTGCATAAAATTATTGCTTCCTGCCTTCTGATATGCCGCTCGTCGAACGTGCCTTTAAAGTATCTCAAGTATATATGCACCATAGTAAAATTATCATAGCTAGTTATGGTACGCACAGAATAAAAATGTAACTTCCAAATTCAATCATGTACTTAAAGCAGAAATAAAACGTTAAATTTACTAGTCGAATGACGCCTCCTTTTCCTTTAAATTTTGCTGAACCGTAAAATGACACTAAACTATCTTTGAAGTTGGGGGTAAACAACAAGTGTCTGCTATGTTTGATAAAATTTGTAACGAATATTTATTTTATTTGATACATTCAAATTTATCTTTTAGTTAAAATACACACTCAAACTATTCTGTATTATTTAATTTTTAATATCTTTCAAGCAGGGCCGGATTAAGCCATTTTAATGTCCGAGGCACAAACCCACATGGGTGCCCCCTTCTGCCCCGATCCCCCACTGACCGCTGGTATGTTCAATATTAAGCAAACCAGCTAATGAACAAAACAGTTGTTAACACACAGGGGCGTCACAAGGGATTGCGGGAGGTGCGGACCGTACCGGTTTTTCATCTTTATTTTTTTAAAAATAAATAATTAGACATTTATTTTGACAAAATGACCTTGAAAGGGTCTGTGTTATGGAAACGTATTGCTTGGCAATTAGTTTACCTCAGCTTGTATAGTAGTCACTAAAAACTCTTTCATTGCAGCTTTAATTATTTTTAGACACGTTTATATCATACTAGCTGACCCGCGACGTAGCATACGACGCTAATGATTTAGTGACAGGTGAAGACTTCATGAAAGACACGGTTGTCAAAATGGGGTGGGTTTGGGCAAAACGACTTTGAGTGAATGAAAAGAAGGAACTCTTGAGAGACCCGCGGCTTATCGCCCGTAAAAAATAACGGAAGTTTTCAGCTGAAATCTATTTATTTTGAAAAAATGCACTTTTTTAGGGCGCCTACGGCGCCCACCTTTTTCAAAATCCCAACTAACTTGTCCTTGTTTGATCTATACGAAATATTAAACTTTCTGAAATGTACACAAATTATTTTATAACTTTTTACATTGTTCCCTTTTTACAAAATTAAAGTATCAGCGAAAACAATTACGTCATATAATTTTTTGTACAGCGCATATTTAATTTGCACACCTTTTGATGCATTGGTTGAGTAATTTGGTGCGCTGCTTTCTAAAATTAGTATCTGTTGAACATACTTGCAGCTTGTCTAGCATGGGTCCGACCACGAAGAGAATTATATATATATATATAGATTAATTTACGCTAACTCCGGGAATTCCCCACTGCTAACTTGAAACACTAGTTGGCACTTTCACTTTAAATCTTGTATGTACTGCTTAAAATAAGACCTAACTCTGAAGAAAATACGCGGTCAAAAAGAGAGAAGAGGAGTGTTGAAAGTGAAAGTGATTCGCCCCAAACAAGTATCCAGAAGGAAAAAGAACCACCTCATTCATGGACCAACCTTCCCGCTGTAGCAATAAGGATTATTTTAGAAACGCTACCCGACGCGTATAGGTTTGCAGCGGCTAGGGTAATAACTGTTGTGTGTTATTATAAGAAAATTGACAAAAACTGACATTTTGTATATTATAGTTTTACTTTTAACCTAGATGTGTCTTATCTTGCATTTTTAGTCTTGCATTACATTATATATATATATATACACTTTAAACCCCCCCAAAAAAAGATAAAACTTAGTTCTTCATTGATAAAGAGAATGATTGCCTATTCTTTAAAAGTGACTTAGTTGCCCAGAAAACCCTAAATGAATGATATTTGTGGTCGGGTCATTAAATATTGGGTTGTTTTTAAAGTCAAATGACTGAAAACAAATAGTTTTGTTAAGTTATGATTATTGGCGATGGTTTTGGGTCTAGTGGAGCCTGGCAGTAAAACTTGAGAAAGATTAAGCTTTTTGAACCTTATGTCAATAAAAAGTCTTCAAAATATATTAGGAGTCCACTTGCAAACCCTACTAAGTAGATTTTTGCGGTAAAATGAGTTACTTTCCTTTTCTGGTTTAAATGGTAAAAATGTACTGTATTCTTTTGTTTCGTCAATTAAAACCTACTAAATACGCTATATTTTATTATTTAAAATAAAGAAACACTTGCAAAACCTGCTAAGTCGTTCCAATATTTACTAACAAAACTTTCTAAGTTTATAAGCCAATATCATCTGTATATAGTTACTTGAGAAGGAAACAATCACAATTTAATTTAATAGCATTTCACCTGTCTTCGATAAAAATCAAGATAAATAAACACAATGCTAGTATTAACGAAAATGACAACAGAGACCCCCTTCAGATACGAATCAACTTCAAAATCGCAGTTGCTTTTAATTTAAATACAAATCTAATTTATTTATTTTTAGATTTCACAAATTAGAACTAAGCTTAGTCATAGAATTAAGAACGTTGTGATTTATTTAAATTCATATTTGCTTATAGCTAGCTGACTAGTACTAGTCACCACATGACTAATGTGATAATATTGCTTTGCACTCAAAAATTCTCTCTGAGTCTCATTTTGTTTATTTCTACAAGAAATTAAAAATAATTTAGTAGTTTTGCAGACTTTCAACGTATGCAATAATAGTAGCTTTGTTTATATTTAATAACCGGTGTAATAGACAATACAAATATGACGTAAGTGTTAAAGAAAACGCTTAACCATTGAATTGATAGATAAGATACGTATTCTTTTCCTGTTTATCTTTTGCACGTAAAGGAGCAGAAATAATGGGAATTGGACTGATTATAGCTTTCTTCCACAGTTTCGACAGAATGCCTGTAGTCCAAGATCTATTGACACAACGCATTTTAAAGGTGGAGGGGTGCGAAAAAATCTCCAAAAGAAGACCCGTACTTTGTCCCTTTGAACACTCCTTCCTTAGCCTGAAGTCAAATCTGGCAAATGTTTTGTTCACCTGTGCAAAGTATTTGTTCATCCCCCATGCCCGTTTCACCTTGCTTGCCCTTTTGTCCTTGAAGCCGCAAAAGAGTTTGTTTTGTTTTTTGCTTTACCTGCACCACATAGTGCATCTATTAGCCACCAAAAAGTTTGGGTGTCTCACACACTGCGACACACTTAGTCTTCTTCACTTTTTCTATTGCAGTTCAAACTTCCGCAATTAATTTATTATACCCCCAACGAGTCTCGGGCGTCTATAATTTCGTGGCTTTTTTTTTGCTCTCATTATCACCAGATCTTTCGGACACTAATTCTAGTTAAGTCTAAATTTCTGCTTTCAATTTGACCTCGGGATTGTTTACCTCAAATCCGTTGGGTTTTTGTCAATAAACCTACCGTAGGTGACATCCCCGTTTTCTCCTGCAATATCCAGCAGAGTGAGCTCGGTCTCGCTCCCGGTCTCGCTCGCGGTCTCGTATCTACACCAGTGGGCCTTACGAAACTCCAAAGGCTTTTTTTTAAAACGGATGTTCGTCCGTGCCGATCACAAGCTAAATTACGATTTGGAGAGGGGAGATGGTCGCTCCCGACTTCCTTTAATACTTCCAGCCTGTGCCTGGACTCTAGGTCCACTGAAATTAGCGATATGTCTGTGCAGGAGCCCCTGTTGTTTCTCGTGAGAAGAAGTGTCGGCTCACTGTCTGCATTTTTTAGCATGATGGGGTTCGTGTTGACACAGATATCCTCGATGTGGCGTCCTGGCGTGTTCCGCTTGTTTCCAATTGGAAGTGTCATCAAGTTCATAGTCGTATTACAGACATTTGTGATAATAAAATTAACGTCGTCCTTTAAACACTCTCACGGTGAGAGTGTACGTGTTGCTGTAGCATTTTCTTCAAGCAATTCTATAGTCAGATCGATTCTGACCGCTGTGGCAAGACTTCGACATCGTCGATCGCACTTGCAGCGGTAGAGCAAGTAAAAAGTAATGTGAAACGATTTCCCCCTTAAGCTTTTTTTTTCTTTCTTGATTAGATCTACGTCCATATTCCGTACGTGGAGTAATTTGTTCATTTCGTGCACCCTTTGCCTTATGCCACAGACAATTTAATTGTAACAAAATCAGTTTTTTTTTAAGTTGACAGCTAGCACTTATACATCGGCGGCCAGCCACCAGTTTACCTCCAGAGCTCGGCCTGTCACTCGTCACTGGGTCAACAGTTGAAGTAATCGCATACTTGCCCGTCGTACCACAATTCGCCGTGCAGGAGCTTAGAAGGTATGTTTCAAGACCTGAGAAATTTTGATATACAGGATCCATGAGACAGAGTAGGCATAAATCCTCAACTCTTAAGGGTGAACCGTATGCGTTTCTGCCATGTCCGTCGTAACACTATTCACTGTACAGGGGCTTAGAAGGTCTGTTCAAAGACCTTAGAAAATTTGATATACATGAGCCATGAGACAGAGAGTGTAGGCAGAAATCTTAACCCTTTGATTGTGAACCGTGTGCGTTTCTCCCCCTTCGCAGATGGTCATTGGTTTTCAGAGTACCTAGCCGGACCCTGTTGAGTGCGGTAGGCCTGCTCTTCCCACACTCAGCACCAGACACCTCCGTGAGGTCAAGTCCTTCCCCGGGGATTAAGTGTGCGTCTATTTCGGCGGTGCCAAGCGCCAGGGTTGTTGGTTTTACGTCACAGCCAGCTCTTTTACCCCACTCGTGTCCCGAACCAAAGATGAGGCCAACGATTCTCTCACCTGTGGGTTCTACTCAAGTGATTGCTGTTGTTTAATCCCAAATGATTATCCTTGTGGTTTCTGCATTTGTGGCTGCCCTTTTTTTCTTTCGAAAAGTGTTTCAAACCCTTTTTTTAAATTCGCAAAGGTTTTAAATTAGTCTTCCCTGAAAGCAGCTACAAGAATTACATATTTTACCTTTCTACAAATGGTTTTTAGTATATACAGTTCTTATTTTGATATTTAATTGTGTATCAAGAATTTAAGGTCTCTTTAGGTTGTACGTTCATTCGCTGTGTCTATTCTAACATATGCATCAACACAAATATTAATGTAAATATTGAACCCGTTTATTTTATTTATTTTGCTCAGGTTTGTAAAGCATAGTACCAGGAATTTAGAGACCCGGGATTATGGAGTCGGAGGATTATTACTATCCAAGAAACAAATTACAAAAAACCCAGAAGATATAAAGAAATACCAGTACTTCATCACATCAGCGGTACAGTAATATGACCCTCATATTTTGAATAAAAACGATTATTTAAACCATATTGATGTAGTTTAGAACACGCGCTTAGTCTCCTGGGCGCAATGCAATTATTGGGGATAAATCCCGTCAAGAAAAAAAAATTCCATCAGGTACAAAAACCAAATACTGTTATATTAAAATATATTGCGCTCTAGGGAAATCCTTTAAGCATAAAAAAGTAATATTTTGCGATTTGTAAAGATAGAAAATAACAAAGAATAAGTTTTTGAATCTTTCAAAATATTCAGTGAAACAAAAATGAAACTGCTAAAGACATTTAAGAACTTATTTTTAAATAAGTATAATGGAATCCAGAGTTGAAACGTAAAATGATTATGTTCACATGACTAGAAAATACAGACAAGAGTACATCAAAGACTGCAAGGCATTAATATCTTTTGTAAAAATTAAAGCTTGCGGAAGGAACTCAATAATCCTTAATTGTTTTTCTGATGTTTTAAAGTTAAAAAAATTAAATTTCTTCTACAGTTAAACAAAGTTAAAATTTCATTTTCCAAGCCTAAACATTTTCTAGAATCTCTAAATTGTTTATATAGGCGATACATTGAACGGACGAAATGTGGGATATGCGATGGTGTTCAAGAGCAAATTACATGGAGTCATTTTAACTTATTTCAGCAATAAGTAAGAAACGAAAAAAAAACCAACCTAACGAAAACTAAAACAAGCAATAAGACGCAGACGGTCACATTGCAATCTCTTTATTTTATTTTATGTTTTTGGGCGTGACATGTGTATCGTTGTTGGCGACAAAACCAACACTACGCTGTAGTGTAATAACTGAATCTCCATAAGTCCAACGACACTTTTAAGTAACAGTTGCACAATTTTCTTATTGCCATAAAATGTTATATTGTTGTGTTTTTTTCGCAAACATTTTTTTCGATCAGGTAAAAAATCCATAGTCTGTGCCAGAAACTTCTCAATGTATTTCCGAAATGTTGAGATTCACATATTCCAAATGTCCATGGAAACCTTCAATGACTTCTCGCTGTTGTTGAAGCTTCTGTATGAAGCCAAACTTACAAGAATCCGTTTGTCATTTTCACTTCTGGACAACGCACCTGAACGCTTCATGAAGCCTCTAATCAAATTGATCCGGAAGCAAACGAATTTAAAAGTAAGGAATGTGTGGCTGAGACTTGATGATCATAATTGATGATTGCATTTTTAAAAATTACTAAATTTCTGAGACAGCGCGAAGCATGTTTGTTTCTTACACTCATTTGAATTTAGGTGTCAACTGTCTTTAGAGCCTTTTAACGTTACATGAACTTACAAACTTACATATTACATATATATGGCCTTGGTGGTGTAGCGGTAGCGCGCTGGACTGCCGAACCGAGACAGAGGCCGGCCACGGGTTCTATTCTTGGTGCTGGCAAGGCCCCCAGGGCATTTTGCTAGCCACACAATCCCTTGATCGTGGTGGTGGCTAAAAAATAAATTGTGAACCCTACTTCACAGGGAGTTATTATTATTATTACATATAAATGTATTTCATGAGAAAATATCATTTTCTTTATTTCCGTTTTTTACATTTATTTAAAAACAAAACTTTTACAAAGAAAATTTTGAAAAAAATTGTTATTAAAATTGTTAAATTTTTACAGCAACATAATATGTAATATTGTTTCATCGTAGCTTTTTTTTCTCATATTATTATTTTATCAACACTTTTTTAATAGGAATTTCATATGCATTCGACTATGTTTGACCTGGAGAAATATGCGGAATTGGTAAAATATTTGGCTGATGTTAATGGCACAACACTACAAAGACTTTATTTTGACCAATACTTCAGGGCTAAGATTCCATTTACCCGTCTTGGTTACATAACAGAGGAAATTAAGGTAAGTTAACGTAATTTTAAATTTAAAACATCTTGTTAGCTAGTTAAATTTTACCGATAAAAATGAGTGTGAATTAAAAAAGGAATTTGAGATATAATATGATTTTATTACTCTAAATAAAAGAAAACTAAAGTTTAAAAGAACATTAAAATGACAATATTACATTTTCTTTTCTTCATTTTCTTTTAATTTCTTCATCTAGGCAGATGTTTTTTAACTTTTAATAAAATTTTCCATTGATTCTTTTAAAAAGAATATTCATATATTTAGTGACACTTACGTATATTTATGGAACCTTACACAGCTGATCACACTAAGCTTTCAGATAACTTTTTTTTTGGTTCCCATTTCAGTGGTACTATTGCGAGTACATCCATTCGGGGGCTCTATAATAGAATAAAAGACACGTTTAAAATATTTTTAGGGGATTAGGACTTTGGGGGACCATACTGCTCATGCTTGAAAAACTTTTTTGTTTTCATTTTTGTTTAAAACACTTTTGGGAGATACTTTATTCGTTGCAGTCATTAGAGGCTCTGTTTGGGGAAAAAAATTATTGCACTAGCAAACTAGGTAAACGTCTATTTTAGTTAAAATCAATAGGGAACTATATCTTTACTTTTAATAGTTGCAATTGAAAATTATTTTTGTTGGCGCAAAAGACCAAATATAAATTTATCGCAAAATTCATAATTTAATGGTCATATGTGGTTACTAGTAATTAAAAATATTTAAAAATTAAATTTTGTCATTAATAGGGAAGAATGTATTTATATATATATTTTACTACCTTACTTGAATTGTCATTTTTTCCACACAAATTATTTCTTTTAATTGTTGTACCTAATGTTATTTTAATTCCTTTTAAAAACAATTGTGTTTTTATTTTTCGATTTCTACAACATCCCCCCAAGAAAAATATTTATTTCAGTCTACTATTTCAGAAATTCAACAATTTAGTTTGCATAAAAAAACAACCCGTAAAAAACCAAGTTTTTGACTATAAATCCTTTATGTACGAGAAGTAACTAAAAGAATGTTCATTATAATACGCAGCGCCAGACCATCCAGAAATACAAAATTGCAGTTGTGTCGTAAAACGTGTTTAATATAATGCGCACCGATCAGGAATATGTTTATAAAAAGAGCTGTCAATAAAATACGCACCTTATTGCGCGACAGAAAGGTTGTTCAATATAATACGCACCGCGACGCTCTATCTCAAAAAATAGCATGATACATAGGAATAAATAAAATAATCTAAAAAATCAATAATTTAATTACGGTACATGCGATCGATCTGAAATTTTGATACGTTGTTTTTATCATCGGTACAAAACTGCCTGCAAAATTTCAGCTCGCTATCTTGCGAGCAAGTGGGTTAAAAATCGATCAAACGTTTTGGCGACAAGCAAGCAAGCAAGCAAGCAAGGTCCGCCGCAGACACCACGAGTTAATATAAAGGATTTAAAAATTACATACAATGGATATCAGATGAATTGGTGAATCACTGGAGTCAACACTGTCCGTCACTTGCAGTCATCAATCTTTGGATCTTACAAACAGGTATTTATTGATACTTTAATTTGTTGAACATATACTCGAAAATAATAATAAATTAAACGAAACATTTTCCACTCTATCTGCCCGATTGTTTAGGGATGTATTGATTTATAAAATACGACTTTCAACAGATTTCTATTGGAATATTCAAATTCGTTTCTAGCTTTGTGTAAAGATTGTTTGAAATCATAGAAGATGTTCTTTATGTGTGTGAAAACACCACCAATTAAAAGGGACTGTTGAAATCTGTGTCATTACACCATATAATTAAACTAGCGATTTGTCAGATATCCACAAAGGCTCACGGGCAAGAAATATTCAAGGCCACATTTGTTGTAACAGATCTCTAACAAACTGCTTTTGTAAACTTCCCGCCCACGTAATAAGTGGCGAGGCGTGGCGTGACTTGGTCCGGACTCACCCAGCGTTGATTGTTGAGATGCACTTATCATTTTCCAAACACTTTGATAAAAAGAGACGTCTTGCTGTCTTATCCCAAGCTGTGCCACTCTACAAATTAACATGCACTTCAAGGTTTGAAATTACGTCAGAATTGGAGGTACGTACTCTATAAAATGAAATCTAAGCGATAATTTGTTTTAGTTTGTTTCTATCTATGTTTGTATCCACAAGTTGTTACACCATCATTTGAAATTATACGCGAACAATGAGCGTGTCTTACAGTTATCGTATGTAGCCGTTTAGAATATTTAGTGTTATTTTTAAGTAATTACATAGTAAGTAAAAAATGTCATTTTTTTTATAAACAACTGTTCCAGGTATTAATCTGACTTCTATGATCTTAAACTTACATATATATATATGTGCTTTGAGTCAACAATTTTATTTACCATTAATTATAGATTGTTTGGTAATCAGGAAAATAAAAACAAAATATCTTTGATAGCTGAGATGAATTTTAAAAAAAAAGACATTTCACAAAAGCTTCTTCTATACAGAAGATTATTGCATTCTACTTTCTTACAAGAACACACAGACACTGGTTGTCTGTAGCAAGTAGAGCATCGTTCACAGGCAACTGCTGTTAGGGCACAATTCCCAGCCGACTATGATTCCCTAAACTGTGTCAGGTACCCATTTGGAGCTAGGTTGACTCATGGACACCCTATGCCCCGGGAATAAATCCCTTCTTTTACAGAGAATAGTGACTCTCGGTACGCCATGCGCAAGAGCTTGACAATGGACCACATCGCTCGATTAGGGAGCAACGCTTTAACATATTATTTAGTGATATAAATCATGTTGGTATACCTATATAACATGTTAGTATAGTTATAAAACATGTTAGTATACCAATATAACATGGTAAAATACCTAAATAGCATGTTAATAAACGTATATTACATGTTAAAATTCCTATATAACCTATTCTTTTACTTATATAACATGTTAGGATACATACACACCATGTCAGTATGCCGCAGTATGCCTATGCAACATGCAAGTAAAACGCAAAAGATTTCATCTGCCTACACGGCATGCCGCTGGAATCCCCGTAAACATTAATCAAAGAAATAATAGAACTACTTTATTCTTTTTGACAAAAAATAAAATAATTAGAGTTTAAAATGTGCATGTGTAATTATGTGCGTGTGTAATTATTTAAAAGTAAAATAATGATAACTTTTTTGAAAAATTGATGTCTTTTTATCAGATTACAATTTTTCTTCGACGTTTGCCTTTCTATCATAAAACACTAACGCATCTCTACCTGTTCTACAATGTCACTAGATATCCCGATCCTACTGAAGTCCATAGAATTCTCTCAAAGTGCAAAAATCTGTAAGAAATTTTAATGTGTTTCTTACTGTGTTGAGCATTACACACTCACTATCCCAAACAATATAACAATGACCCCCTTTCCAGTCCATGACGGACTATTGGGCAAGTGAAGTAGCGTTCACAAGTTTTATTTAGCCACCATTAACGAGCAAAGGATTGTGTGGCTAGCACAATAACCCGGGTGCCTTTCCAGCGACGAGAATAGAACCCGTGACCAGCCTCTGTCTCGGTTCGGCAGTCCAGCGCGCTACCACTATTCTCAAAATTTAAGGAATGGCTAAAACAAATCTCATGTTAAGAATAAACCAAATTACCGATAACTCACATCATCGCCAGCACGAATCTCATCACCATCTCACACAGCTTTTGCAACACAAATATTGTTCCAACCACACACCATTGTCCACAACACGCACCATTATCCACAACACACACCATTGTCCGTAACACACACCATTATCCACAGCACACACCATTATCCACAACGCACACACTTGTCCACAGCACACACCATTGTCCACAACACACACCATTATCCACAACACAAATCATTTTCCAAAACACACACCATTATCCACAACACACACCATTATCCACAACAAACACCATTATCCACAACGAACACCATTATCCACAACAAACACCATTGTCCACAACACACACCATTATCCACAACACAAAGCATTTTCCAAAACACACACCATTATCCACAACACACACCATTATCCACAACACACACCATTATCCACAACACACACCATTATCCACAACACACACAATTATCCACAACAAACACCATTATCTACAACACACACCATTATCCACAACACACACCATTATCCACAACAAACACCATTGTCCACAACACACACCTTTATCCACAACACACACCATTATCCACAACAAACACCATTATCCACAACACACACCATTATCCACAACAAACACCATTATCCATAACAAACACCATTGTCCACAACACACACCATTATCCACAACACAAAGCATTTTCCAAAACACACACCATTATCCACAACACACACCATTATCCACAACACACACCATTATCCACAACACACACCATTATCCACAACACACACCATTATCCACAACAAACACCATTATCCACAACAAACACCATTATCCACAATACACACGATTGTTCACAACACACACAATTATCCACAACACACCCAAATTCCAATGATATATCCTTCATCCCAACACATCCCCCCATACACTGCTGTTAAGTACTCGTTTGTACAAAGAAATAGTTCTACAAATTCAGGAAAATAAGCTAAATTAAAAAAGACAGTTCTAAAAACTTCAATCATTTTAATATTTCTCTTTACACATCCTTCCTATCAGAATAATATTATGGATCTAATACCTATGACAACCCAAAAGTCCAATGGCTCACAGAGCTAGTCCCGCTTCATTAAACAGAATGCGCTAAATTTACAGAAGTATATCTGCCGCGTGCCTAAACTACTGGAGATATCATGCATCGCTAAAACCCATTAATCACTTTAATTAGACTCGAAGAGATCCCAACAACAGATACACATGTCACGCCCAAAACAAGACTTATCCCATATACAAACCTTTACCCGCAACCAGTAACATACCCAACTCTAACGTCATCCGAAAATCGCGTCCGTGTACAAACCCAGAAAATGTCGCATCCTTGTACATACCCAGAAAATGTCGCATCCTCGGCACACACAGTTCATAAACAAAATCACATCCTTGAACGAAATAAGGCTCAATCTCCAGAAAATATCATGTTTGTACTCACTCGTCATCATAAAATCAAATCCTTATAAGAACTCAAGCCCCATCTACAGAAAACATGGCTTCTTCATACACACACACATCTTAGCTCTTCATTTTCGGAGGAACAATTTTAACTCTAAGTACAATAAATAGTTTAGTGAGTTGCGGCGCTTTGTAACAAACAATGTGTGTCAACGTTGGGAGCATGTACATCGTGGTTTAATTCAGGTGTGTGCTGATGAAAAACGTCAGGAACTCCTCCCCTCCCACTAAATGTTTGTCTTCACATGTTGTTTCTACGGCAGGTCATGCTATACGATGCTATAACCTTGGTGTAGTTGCTGCTGATAAAACTACTGCTGACGACCACAATCTTCTAGTTTCTTTCTGCGTTTGTGCTTCGCTTTCTGACTGATAGTTTGGATCTCTGAAGAATTAGAATCTTTGCTGTAATACTTCTTCTTTTATGGAGACCCCTGATATTCATTACATATTACACCAACAATTTTAATACCATTCAGCTTTTAACAACCTAGAAGACAATGGATTGGCTTGGACTTCCTATTGCCCATCTGAAATTCCTGCATTTCTTTGTAAATTTTACTTAGCATTTGATCATCGCTTTGTCAACAACAGGCAATACTTCACCACTCCATGTCGTGAGCCTATCTGTAATTATCTGAAGCTTTCCTGTTTATAGTTAAAACCATCTGTGTTGTTGGATGTTTACTGGTGTTCCAGTGTCCTAAGTAAAAATTATTTGTTCCTTCTCAAGTTTGAACATTACTTTACATTCATGGCCAGTTCTGTTTGTCTAGGAAACGCTACTAAGAAGAGTATTTCTTTGTCACTGTTAACTTTTCTTCTAGTTGTCGGTTGCAAGACTTGATCTGCTTTTTTAAGAATGAGAATTTACTTTTCCGCGTCTGTTATAAATAGCAGCGTGCATCATGCCATATTTTCTTATTCTTTGGCTGTGTCATTGGAACAGCCACTACATCACGGCATTTGTCTCGGTCCTGTGCTGCCCGTTTGGGGTCGATTAACGACAAGCTGGACCTTTCTATAATCTCTTCCTTTCATTATTTCTTTTTCTTCCTCTTCTTCCCCCTTAGACTGTACCTCGAATTATGGTACATCATTCATTATTTACAGAAATACGATTTTACAGTGTGATACATTTTATTTTATTTTATTTCTTGTTTTTTTGGTGTGGGGGGGGAGGGCTTGGAATTGTTTTTAAAGAGGCCTCCTTTAAAACGAAACAAGCTCTAATGGGAAATCATATCGCCATTACGTCCTGCTTATTTCTAATGCTATAAAAATTATTCTTATAAAGCGTGGCCCGTTATTAAATTACGAACTCATGCTTTGATTTTATTGTTAAATTAAAGAATTCAGCTACTTACACACATTATCATGCTCACTGATATTATTCCCTAATCTTACAGTTTTTAATAAAAAAATAAACTTTTCAAGTATTTATATCCTTAAGGATAGCTTTATAAAGCAATTCATTTTTTGGTATGTTTCAGACGGCCATACACAATTAAAATCGATAGTTTCGATCATTGGATAATCTCACAAGAACTTTGGTATTTAAATTATTTTTTTTACTACTTTAATCTTTGTTTTGTTTAGTTGAGATTTCTATATTTCTAGTAAATTTATTTGATGACTAATAGATTTATAAGGTCAATTAAAACAAAAAATCAAATCTGTCGATATCACCTTCGTTTAACTCTGTTTGACTGGACATTACAGAGCAACGGAACAAATGATAGAGTTAGACATATTGCTGGTTTAAATTTAAATTTTCTTTAATAAGTAACATTTTTTCCATGTTTGAATTTAATTTTCTTGGTTAAGATTCTTGGAGAAAGTATATAAAATAAAAAATAATAATAATGTTTATTGCAAGAAATGTTTATCAACTCAGGTGTTAGGGAAGCTTTATTTGTATTATTCTCTGTCATTCTTTTACTGTATCTTATTTCAGTTGAAGGCGTGTTAGTGGAAACAGAGATTGTTTTGCAGTGTGCTACCTCTCCAAGTTATTTACATACGCCTGTGTGTTTTAGTTCAAACTACGGTTAAATGAGAATGCTGATTATATGCTAGTTCGTATTAAAAGTAGTAGAAATATTTATATAAAGAATAACCATGTTAATCACTTAGGTGTGTTCACTTTGGTTTAGGTACGTTGAGCAATTATTTAATACTGAATTGAAATACATATTTTTCGATTGAAGTCTTTCATGCAAATTTATAAAATTATGAAATAAAATATGTTTTGCAGAGTTTGTCGTTGCCTGGCGTGGTATAATTAGTATTTATTTCAGTGATTTTACAGATATTTTGTTATACATTTTAAAGTAATATGTAACTTGATGGTAAATAGTATGTATTACATGCTTTATAATGCTTCAATATAGTATAAAATAAGTGATTAGACGTGTAAGATAAGTTCTTTTATAAAAAAATGATCCATAATACAGTTGCAGGCTGCCTTCAAAGACATCAACATTTATTGTTAAACTGAAACTTGATCATAAATGATAATCCTCTCTTTACAAAATCCAAAGTACTAGATTGAACTTTTGGATGATTAAGGAAGGGATCATACGATTCACACTATTTAAGTGCTATTGGAGACCAGGGTCATTGAGTTATTCTAAAATAACGGCAAATTGACGAAGCCAATATACGATTACCTTAGAAGCCGAAACACAATTCAGGATTTAAACTTTGAGGTTATGTCAGTTTTGCCATTCTTTGCTATTACTTCTATTACATTATATGTAATAAACAAATATTAGAATGTGATTTAAACATAGCTATTCAGTTAGTAAACGATTAATTTTACTAACAAATAAGGAAAATGTTGTGTTAAAATATTAATTAAAATTATTATTTTTGAAAAAGAAAAATGAATTTGTAACGAAGTGAATTATTGTCCTTCAACTAATTACTATACTAAAATAGAACTTGAAAATATGATTTATTTCTATGTTCACCATTTTGATTACCAAAACCATTATTACCTAGAAAACTATTTTAAGCACGAAATTCTGCACTTTTTTATGGCATGGGCCTGAAAGAAAAGTTTACAATAGCATGAAAGATTTTTTAAGCAATACATTTAAATATAATTAACTTTGGATAATATCAGGCGTAAAACTTTCATTTCGCATCAAGGGAACATAAAAAAGAATGAATACTTTATTTGCGTCAGTTAACACTTACGAATTAATTGTAAGACTTAAACAAGGACTTGAAGAGAGCCAATGCACAAAGACTTTTTTTGTTGAATTCTATATTAACACGTTTTTATTAACTTGCTATCGTGTCTGTCGGTTTGTCCGCAATTTTTCAAATTAGCCAACTAAAAATTATACAATTTCTGATGGACCTAGAGAGCTCATAATTTTACCACAAATCGATCTTGGATGACAATGCATTGTATCAAAATTTCAGATCGATTGAATGTACCGCAATTAAATTATTGCATTTTTTAGTTTATCGCTATATAAGCATCTGTATCCGTCTGCTGTAGTTCAATTTTACGTGCAGAGTTCACCCCGCGACCTCATCGCCATTGGGTGGGCGCTGATAAGGTTTTTGGTAAAATAAATAGAGGTAAAAAAAGATTTTTAAAAAACACGTTTTTATTAGTGGACTAAAAAAAAGAAAATAAATAAAAGTAAAAAAGGATTTTTAAAAACCACTTTTTTAAAAGTACACTAAAAAGAAGAAAAAATAATTTAAAACTTTTAACTTCAAGTACTTTCATTTCATATGACTAAAAACGTAGGGCGGGTGCTTATCAAGTTTAACATATGCAGTTAACTAATTCTCTCACTTATAGATCTTTCTTTTGCCTTCTAAATTATAAATCTTTAACTTTTATACCAAACACCCGCCCAACGTTGTTAGCTCCAATAAATACCTCTAACATTATATGAAGTGAAGTGCTCACTAATTGTTTCGTTGAAAGCTGAGGTCCACCTTCAAACAAATTTATGAAGCTCCCTCCTGTCTCAAGCAAACAAGAGCAGCGTTTGGGCCATGTTAATCCAATCACGTCTCCTCTGTCTTGGTCACGTGAGGTGTAATGCAACTTGATCACATACCCAAAGACGTGCTATACAGCCAACTGGGTGACAGGGATCTGGTCTGTATGGAGCGCCTCGTCTCAGATACATAGAAACGTTCAGAAGAGACATGAAGGCGGCCAAGATCGACATCTCAGACTGGTAGGACCTTGCAGAGGACCAACCCATATTGCGGGACCTTGTGAAGAGGAGCAAAAAGGGCGTCAAAAGCTAAAACAAATAATCAACTGGATGGTCAGGCAACATTGCTCCACCGCATTTGTTTTCGTTACACTCAAGAGAAACTGCAACTCAAGGATTGGTCTCACAACGCACACTATGAGTTACAATAAAAAAAGAAGATAAATCTATCTTCTCTCAAAGAAGGAAAGTTTTCTTACAAAACGTAAAGTAATGAGTCTTTAGCTTTAAATTGGCTTGCTATTACAACATTTTTAAGAAAAATGTGAGTGCTGAACTGTACCATTACAGAACAACTGAACAAAACATTAGAGCTTTCAAACAGATCTGTTCACATCGTTGCACCCACCTGGCCACGCCACTGGGTGACAGGGTAAAATAAACCGAAAGTTGAAAAATGAAGGAAATATGATGTAAAAACAAAGTTTCCATTCCTCGAAGTATTAAAATGAATCATTTTCAATACAAAACCGTTTCCTTCCCTAATTTGCTTTAGAATTAGGAATCTGCGCAGACTGTGAACTTATATTTTAAAAAAAAGACACGCACTATTTAGCATTGTCACTGACAAACTTTATATAAATAACATTATACTGTTCAATCTACTAGATGTAAATTTCTTTCGGAGTTATGTTTCATTTTAAAATTGAAAAAAAAACATTATTATAAAGCAATACTTAATACTTAACAATTAATACTTTCATTAATTTGACGAACATGAAGGAAAAGGTAAAGAAATAGGATGATGACTCAGGAAATGACGTCAATGAGCTGGAGAAGATCTCTATGATACGAGAAATTTATTCTTCGAGTTCAAGTGAACTTCCTGACCCAGTGGTCAACGAAATCTAACAGAAATTATCTGACGAAGATTTAGTATCGAAGGTCATGTAACCGATATATGTAGACAAAAAAAGTCATCGTAGATAAACTATGATTTTTGTTAAATGTGTCGGAATTATTACTGGATAAAATAAATAAAAAATTACAAGAGTACTACCATTATTTGTATCAGTGAACCTCGAAACACAAGAGGATAGAAAGACGCAGAGCAAAGTATTAATATACATACGGCAGGACAATTAATTCAAACGTTAAAATGCAACACAAAGTTAATCTAATACTACCCTCTGAAAGAATTAGGGATAAAAACATGTTTTATCACGTATATAAGAACAATAACAAACACATTCTTGCTTTTACCGTTTTTAGTTCGGGCCTAAAGTTGGTTGACTCAATCAACGTTTAACACTCTAATAAAAATGCACGATAAGACATAAACCATGGCTAAGCGTACGACACAAATATTTGCTGTATAGAAGGAGCTTTCGTTACATGTAAATAAGATAACGTCTGATTGTATGTTGTTTTCAGTTTGGGTGCTGATAAAACTGAATTGTCGAACTTTTTTGTGTGCGTCTAAAACTGCAAGAGAAAAGAAGAAAACTCTTTACAAAACTGTCTTCAGACAAGCTATAACCCTTTCATGTCAAACTTGGACCTTCAAAAAAAAATCTGAAGAAAAACAGTTAAATAAATGGGAAAGGAAAGTTCTCAGGAAAATTCATGGATTAACAAAGGATTAACACCGATGGAGAATACAAACCAACCATGAACTGTACGATCCATATCAGGATCCCACGATAGTTGCAGAAATAAAAACCGGCAGACTGCTCTGGGCAACACACATAGACAGAGTGTCTAATATTAGAGGAGTATCGAGAGTTCACCACCAACACCTTAGAGAAAAATGGCTCATGCGAACACCTAGGTCTAGATGAATGGATTACATCGAGGCAAATCTACAACAGCTGGGCATCAAATGTTGTAGAAAAAAGGCGTTGATTAGGACTGAGTTGAAGGAGGTCGTGAGGCAGGCCCAAACCCTACATGGACTGTAGCGCCCCAGGGATGGATACTTGGATAAAACTTTCATATTTTCCAAAGAAACCTCATCAAATAGTATTTCCGAATCTTGTAAGGAATTTGATATTAGATCATAAAGATTTTAAAATCATGCGCTTTGCCATGTGACATGGGTAAGTGTATATACGTTCAAAACTCTGCAACCCACAAAAGGGGTACCAGAATCGTCTGCCCCCACAGGGGAAAGAGAGGAATCCATTTAAATAACATGGAGTGGGTAGATCCGCCCGTTTAGCTACTGCTAAATTTAAGGCTTATTTTTAAACTGCGTTTAGTAAATGTTGGCAGAGCTGAATTTACCTATTCGCTAAACAAGCTATAGCTTAGGGCCCCACGCCTTCTTGGGAACCTACCATAATTTTTTTTATATTTTGCACTAACATAGAATATCTGGACTTCAAAAGGGCTCCAATATCTCAAAGAGTATAGGGTCTTATGAAGTATAAATTCAGTCCTGAACGCAGACGATCTTAGCTCCCTAGGAGCACGCAAAGAGGGTCAAAATTGTAACGCTGTATATCGGACGGTGGAGTTTAAGAGCAATAGAGGTTTTTATCTAAATCCAATCAAATGTTGTCATTAGTGGCTGCTACAACAGTTTTAGTTCGAAGGAAATCAAGACATGTTTCCAAAGAATAATGTAAGATATCCGCCAGAAATAAATCAAATAAAACAAGGTAATGGAGAGCGTGAAAAAAAAATAGCTATTGGATCATAACATATTATTGTAAAATTTTTATTTGTTTACGTCTGATACTCACAAGGAAATTTGTTAAGTTGTTGTAAGCTAACAAATCTCTGTCCACTTCGGGAATTTCCTTTAAACAAATTCTGTTTGAAACTATTTCGCATTATTTTAAAACAAACAAAAAATGTACATACGTTAAAGAGTTATATTTTATACATATTTACAATTTTCAAATGTGGTTAGCCATTTTTTTCTAAAATATATCAGACTCCAGCTGCTGATATCGTAAAGCTGTTTATACACAAACCCATCAGCTGGAATTATTTTATTAAATTTAATTTTTAAAACAAAAGTAACATAGCATGTATTAAAAAAACATACATTTCCATTTATAGACAATGCCACACTCGAAGAGGTTGAAGAAATGTGACATACAGGGAGACACGACTTGCATGCGAGATTCTTCTGAAGCCAGTGTTTCAAGGAGATTTATAGATCAACAGCCCCATTCATGGGCCGATCTCCCCGCCACGGCCTTACGTGACATTTTCATTAGGTTGCCCGATGTTGACAGAGCTTCAATGGCGCTGGTAAAATCAATGGTAAAAGCAAAGAGAGCGGTGCACGATATTTATGGTATTTTCGGCCGCCGTCTTGGATCATTGTCGTATGATTCATACTATAAATACCAAATGCCGTAACATCAGTGTATATAGTTAACCGCATCGCTCTCTATGTTTTGGGAATTATTTTTAGATATATACATATTACATATTAAATATTTTTAATTTATATTGTCATTTATATATATATATACTAGTTTGTGCTGCGGCAAAATAATTATTTTTTGGTGCAGTAATTTGGTGCGCTGCTTTCTAAAATTAGTTTAAAAAATCGTGTGGTTATTAGCACTGTTAAAAATATTATATAAATACTTTGTTTACTTTTTCTTATTTTTCATACAAGGATAAGTTACTTGGGCTTTTGACCAACAAAAAAAAGAGGGCGCCTACGGCGCCCTAATACCCATATTATAAAATACTTTGTGTACATTTAAGGAAGTTTAATATTACGTATATATCATACAAGGACATGTTGGGCTTTTGAAAAAAGTGGGCGTAGTAGGCGCGTTAAATAAAAGTGGACGCCGCAGGCGCCACGGTGCCGCAGCACAACCTAGTATATATGTTATGTATATATATATATATATATATATATATATATATATATATTAGGGCTGGGGAAATTAACAATTAATTTCTCGATTAATCATTAAAAGTTTTAATCGATTAAAATTATTTTAATCGCTTAAAATGTGATTAAAATTCAAGAAAATATTTCTTTTTTTTTAATTTATTGATAAAAATTAATTATTAATAGGGCTGTTAACGATTAATTTAAATTTAATCGTTAACTTTTAAAATGAACGATAAATTAATCATTAATTTCCATTAAAGCCAGAAATTAATATTAATGATGTCATAAGTAAAATTTATTAAACGTTCTTGTTGAAAATCTAAATATTTATATTTCATCTTTTAACCAACTACGCAAAAAGACAAGTGTGTTGACATTATTTGGTTCAAGTGATGAGCGGGTCTAATTGACATTATTACCAGCCGAGCTGAATAATCATTCACATGGAACTGAGGTAACTTTTAACCACAAAACGGTGTTGGTGAGAAATGACATTATCGGATATCGGTGCTCATTACGTTTCCCGTATTGTAGAGGGTTACTGGTTTCAGGAACTTTCATCTCCATTTTGTAGCGGAGTAATTCATCAGAAGAGCTGTCGTTATTGTATGTCCCTGAGTGAGACTCCATTATCGCCATATGCTTTATACGCTTTTCATTTGGTTTGATAAGTAGTCGAAGTGTTTGAACCATGGCAGGCAATCTTCATCAACATTTTGAATATTCCCGTCTGTCAATAGTTTAAAACCAAAATGTTAATGTTATCTGGCGCTATTTTTTTTTCCTTTTTGACTTCCAATAATTTGTAAGTGATGGGTCTATTAATTGTTAAAAAAATAATTTAATCGTTAAAATTTTTAAACGATTAATCGAGAAATTAATCGTTAATTTCCGCAGCCCTAATATATGTATATCTTATTTGATTTTTTATTGTACTCCCACAAATATTAATTTTGCAAATAAATGATAAGATACTTTGATTTTTTTTTCATACAATATTAAAACGCAAATTACTTTTGTTAAGATTTTCAACATAATCTCCATTCAATGCTTTAAATTTCATCATGAAATAAGAACAACACTATTATAATCTATAAGTTTTATATTTCATCTGGAAATTTCTTGACAATAGTCAGCCCTCTTTTTCATTGTTAAGGTGTGTCAAACTTGGAGGCGAGGCTTCCAAGAACCATCAATTTGGATAAAGAGGATAGTGGAATTTGGACCTGAAGAAGGACCCTTAACGCAGGCTTCATTTTCATCAATCAATTTACTTAGAGGTAAAATAATAAAACTATTTTTTTCTCTTTCTAATTAAAGTTTCACCATCGCCGATAGAGACACATCTGTTTTTGCTCAATATTTTTATAATAAGTTCCAAAAACCATGTTAAAACAACAGTTACACAATTATCATCGTTAAATTTGTATCTGGTTTTAAATAAAAATTGTTTAACTTATTTTCTTCAAGGAAAAGCCGCCTTAACTTTCGCCCGAAGTCCTTTGATAAAATACGTGCAACATTTGCAGATCAACATCAGTGGTTATTCCAAGGAGATTATCCGGGACCTGGCGACGATTGCAGATCTCCTAAATCAAGCTCATTTGATAAAAATCATTATTGTATTTTTTATTCGTGTTAGGGCCAACAATCGATCACACTTTTTGATCCCATTCGTTAGATTAATAAAAAAACAGCACTACTTAAAGGTAAGGAAATCTCTTCTTTAAAAGTCATGTTTAAATCGTGATGGTGCAAACCTAAATGTGGTCGTGCCAAAGGTAAAAGAATGTAAGATACTATTGTATATTGGGGCTTTTAAAAAAAATTGCACATATAATGGAAGTTCTTAAGATTTGTTTTAAAAAAAAATTTTTTTTTGAAAATAACACTTGTCATTATGCTTTACTATATTGCAATCATTAAAAATAATGCTGTTTGACTTTTCATTTAAATGTATGTCATGTTAACAGTTAAATTGGATACCCAAAGAGTCATCTTACCTATTTGTTTCACGATAGGAATTCGAAATAGTTTCGTCTTGTTTTGACCTGATAAATGGAGTGTTTTATCTGGAGTGTTTTGCAGAATCTTGTTCCGCATCACTTCAAACTATTACTTTGAATAATCTATTTGAGGAAACTGTTCCATTCGCCCAAACAGGACCGGCTATAAATGAAATAAAGGTAATTTTCTCATCATTTGAAAAGTTTTACTGTTTCGGTTATTTCAATTTCTATAAATAGCGATAAGTCAGGCCTTCATGACATAAATTTAATAACTGTCACCAGATGTCAACTTCGTTTTTTCAGAAGGTTTCAAATAAAATGTATTACACTTGTTTCTTTGTCGATAGCAATGCCTCTTAAATTATAGAAGGATGATCTAGTAATTTTTTTTTACTATTTTTCTGAAACATATCAATTTCAGAAATTCTCAAATTTAAAAACTATTCATATGGACTACAAATTCTTGTCCGATGATTTACTCAAGTTCTGGAGCGAAGAGTGTCCCTCACTCTCATTCCTAAAGATTTGGACTAGGCCTCAAGGTATCTGTTAAAAATAAGGCATCCTTGTTTTTTTTGTTAAATTATACGTTGGTCCCTCCTCATAAAAGTTCACGACCAGACCATGTGTTCTTTTTGTTCTGTGTTTGTGTTTGTTCTACAGAATAGAACAAATGATTGTTTTCATTTTTCGATTGAGATTATTTTAAACGACAATGAAAAGCCACACTTGAAATCGGAAAATGTGTACTTAAATAGACAACGATATTCGCCATGCAGGTGACTACGAAGAGGTGAGAAAGTGACGGGTATAGGAAAACACACAGACACCGAGAAATGCACATTCTGAATTATTTTTGTGTTTCCATTCTGCGTGGCAATACTGTAGTTTAAATAGTTTAGATATACATTTTTTGAAACTTTAAATCGCCAAAAGTTTGTTCGTATGGTAATAACTTGCGTACGTAAACATGATATGTATTTAAAAAGAAGCTTTTTGTATTTTTGTATGGAGGCGTGGTTTGATTTAGCTAGAGAATCACTGAATTAATTTAGCCTTTTTTTGGTTTCATTATTAACTTGAGCAGGTGGACTTAATGTTGATTAATTAATTCATATGTGGTTTCTTTTAGTTGAAAGATTTGCAAAAGCAAATGATAAAAGTTACCAAAATAGTGATATTTATTGTTTAAAACATCATGCACCTATATAATATATCTAAACATATACAGTTCTAGTCGCCTTATAACACAACTAAAACCCAAGCAGTGACTGGAAAACCAAATGAAAGCCCTGCGATAAATTGGTGGTAGCAGCATACCAATTCAGTTTAGATAGTGTATAACATATAAATAGGTGATTAGTTACCCCGATAGGACTTAACACATCAACGAACGTTGTTGCAAAGAACCTTCCTCAGCGGACAAATAGTACACAAATAAAACGAATATAACGAAAGAATAAAAACACTTAGCTGCGGTGAAATCAGGTAGTTCGCTGTTGTGTTACGTCCTGTAAGGCTAACTAATACCCTGGTTATATGTTATACATTTACTAATTTAATAGCCTGATTGCATTCTCACCCCCATTACTTCAATTCAGTTTAGCTTTCTCTAGCACACTAAGATGTAATTGTATACAGAAATTGTTAGATATAGCTATCTATTTTATATCTGATGGATTTCGTTTCGTATACAGCCGCAAGCGAAATATAAGGTTAAATTAGTAGTCGCTACGAAATGCACAACGCAAAAGCTCACAACACGATGACTGTTATTAGTTTTTATTCTGAGATGTCAGAAATAAATTCATGTTATTATCATTCCCCTTTCAGCACAAGTGATAAGTGCTGAGGCGTGGCAGGATTTGGTCAGGACACATCCAGACTTTTTGGTGGACATAATAGACCTTCAAGATCCAAGGGCACTGCCAGATTATTCTATTCTATCACCGGCTATTCCTCTCCATGCAATAGAATTTATTAATGAAATCACTGTTGCATCGAACGATGAGGTAGGTTCGCTTCTCTTACTCACTATTTTTGAACTGACATTCTCTATGACCGCTTACCACCTCTTCAGCTACGCTCTTTAGCAGACACACCTACATATCCTCTCTGTTCCTAAAACACGCACTAAAACCTTTAGCTAAAGTTATTCCTCTTTTTCTATGCTTTACAAGTGTCACCATAAAGAATGGAACTTTTTAAAATTAAAATTTAAATATTAAAAAGCTGATTTTTTTTTACTTCATTGATTGTAAAGATCATTGCCATAGTATTGCCAAAAAGTAAAGAACTCTTCGGGGCGTAAAGGAAAGAGAAAACACTTTTGATATTTGCACTAGCGTAAGTTTCACGTTTGTCGGCACATATACCTCTTATAGTGGAGCACTATTGTAATCTTTTACTAGAGTTCTTATCATGGGTGGGGGGATGTTAATAATCTCGACCTTATCCCGGTGGAATAACTCTAAATTTATCACTGCTAAAACGGCAGGGACCCAAATCGGGCAAACCATCTACTAGATCTGAGTCTGTTTTAGAATAAGCAGTGGTTAAATCGCTCCCCCCCCCACCCACTAATAATGCATTGTGTTCTTTTGTGAGGAATATAAGATGGTTACTGTCTAGATGTCTCAAATCAGTAATCCAAATTTGGAGGCTGTTTTTAAAAAAATCATTGTCTTCTTTGAAATATAGCGTTGTTTTTTTTTACGATAAGATGAAACATGTGAAGTATGCCCAATGAGTTCGTAGATTTATTAAATATATATATATATTTATTTTTTTTTATAATCGTTTATGTATATATATATATATACTAGCGTACACCCTTGAAAAAATGACGAACGTTTTCAGCTAAAATCTATTTATTTTATAAAAAATGCACTTTTTTAGGGCGCCTACGGCGCCTACCTTTTTCAAAAGCCCAACTAATTTGTCCTTGTTTGATAAATACGACATATTAAACTTTCTGAAATGTACCCAAAGTATTTTATAATAGGGGTTGTAGGGCACCTACGGCGCCCCCTTTGTTTTTTTATTTTATAATTAACCATCATTAAATCCTCTTTTTACATTGATCCCTTTTCTAAAATTAAAATACATGTATGAGCGAAAACAATGATGTCATATAATATTTTTTACAGCGTATCTTTAATTTGCACACCTTTTGATGCATTGGTGCAGCAACGTAGTTTTCCCTGCTTTCTAATATTAGTAGCGTCACGGACAGACATTGCAAATTATATTGTTTATTATATATATACTAAAGTACACCCGTCAAAAATTACTGAAGTTTTCAGCTGAAATATATTTATTTTATTTAAAAAATGCACTTGTTTGAGGGCGCCTACGGCGCCGACCTTTTTCAAAAGCCTAACTAACTTGTCCTTGTTTGATAAATACGAAATATTAAACTTTCTGAAATGTACACAAGGTATTTTATAATAGGGGTTGCAGGGCACCTGTGGCGCCCATTTTCTGTTTCAATTTTATAATTAACCATCTTCAAGTCCTCTTTTTACATTGATCCCTTAACCAAAATTAAAATATGAGCGAAAACAATGACTTCATATAATATTTTTTCACAGCGCATTTTTAATTTGCACGCCTTTTGATTCTTTGGTGCAGTAATTTGGTTTTCACTGCCTTCTAAAATTAGTAGCGTTAGGACAGACTGACTTACTTGTGTGACAATTGCAAATTATATAGTTTTATATATGTATATAAATATATATATATATATATATATATATATTATATATATACATATTATATACATTTATGTATATTAATGTAAACTGAATAGTAAATTATTTTTTATATTTTTTTAAAAAGATATCCAGCGTCCTTCTCCATTTGGCCAACTACCATAAAACACTGACTTATCTGTACTTAGAAGTTTTTGTACAATTCGGAGAACCTGACCTAGCTCTAGTGCATGACATACTCTCGAAATGCAGCAAACTGTAAGTGTATTTTAACGTGTGCTAACCTATGCTAGCAGTATTCTTATCCCATCAACAAAAGATATCCCACAATACCTCCGATAAAAATATTTTTTTAGAAACTACTAATTAGAACATTTATTTATCGGTTTCGGAATTCTAGCCAATTTGTTAGTACAATTTGATGTAATTAAAAATAGGACTATTTGTGGGTGATGTTAGGCTTCGTCTGATAAAATGACAAGAAAGACATGATAACTTTATATGGAAATAGATATGCATTTAGTTGTAGAGGATCGCTGAAACATTAAACAGTGTTATAATTTATTTATTTTTTATTTGAAAAAATTGTATAAAAAATTAAATACAATCAGACCTCGTTCAGTCGAATGTTCCTAAGTCGAAAACCTCCCTATGTCGACTTAATTTTTGTGTACCGGTCAAATTCCATAAGACTAATATATTCTGGATCTCCTTAACTCGACGATTTTTGGCTTCCAACCACCGTTAGTCGAATATTCAAAGGCGCTTGTGTTATTATTCTGGGGAGACATTTCAGAACAAATGACACTCCCATTGCGAATTGAGTAAATTGTGGGAAAAGGGGCTTTCTCAGTGGTGTCGGTGTGTCAAAGCTAAGTGGGCTTCCTTTTAAATGAAACATCTGACACCGCCTCTCCTTTATGGTAACTCTTCTCGCCTGTATGGCTGTTCCGCCCCCCTTAAAATATAAAACCTTTCCTATTATTGCCTATTACGCCATTTTCCCTTACTCGAAAACGTCGTAAGTCAATTTTTTAGGGTCCATTTGAGTGCAACTTAGTGCGGTCTGAATGTACCATGAAAATAAATGACGTAAGACAGAATGCCTAAGCGCTTGAATTCGGTTCCTTTGATTCAATACGAATGAAAGGAATAGTAAATAATATGCGCGTAATCGATACGCGTTTGCTTATTCTTGAAACAAAAATTTATTATAGGCATAGAATTCAAATTGTTTATAGATATGTGGGAATTTTTCTCTATAGTAACACATTTGTGATTGTTCATCTATTGAGTGGTGTCGAAAATACATGTTTAAAATAAACTAACTATATAAATATTATTGCTTAGGGTAATTTAGTTGGATATTGCCTCTAGTCATCTACAAATCGTTAGTTAATAAAGCTTTTTATTTATTTAAATTTTTACACAAATTATATTCTACTTTAGAAAATTATGGTATTTACTATAATTTTATCACCCGTCAAAAATGACGTAAAACAGAACTTTCATTTATTTTATTTATTTTTATTTGATTCATTTTTTAACATATTGAACAATTTTATGAGGAACGTTCGAAAAGAGTTATATTTGGTGCAGTAATTTTTGGTGCGCAATATTGAACAAATCAGCATTACATCCATTACGGGAATTATGTATGTTGATTTAACACAATAAAAAATGTATTTATTATTATCACAACTGCTTAACAATCTTCATTCCTTTCTTTATGAGATTAACAACCAGGATAAGGGTTAATGTCATGATATAATCTAATATATAAACCTCAGTTGGTATTTGTATCTTTGTATGTTAGTATGTTTGTATGTTTCACTTTTCGACTTTCAGTTACACAATCACGGAAAAACAAAATGATGGACGGGGAGCAAATTTTTTATGACGGTTCCTTTTAACCTGCAGATGATTTTAGTATATTTTGTGTAATAGTCCCTTTTGCCTGAAAGCAGTAAAGAAAAAAATACCAAAAAGGGAAATAAACAAAGAGAAATAAATTATATCTCATTTCCATTACTTTAATTTTTTTAAAGTTATCTTTGGTGCAGTCTTCTTTTCCAAGAGTTTATTTTGAGCGGTGCGCTTTAAAAAAACTTTTATTGTCAAATTAAGGTGCGCACATTTTCATGTAGGCATCTTAAATTTAGCTGTGCTATTTTATTATAATAATGTTCATACTTGATTTGGTTTTGCGGTACAGTGGCTTTTTTCGGGTATTTTCTTTATATTATAGATATGTTAAAACTATTTAATTTCATTTGTCACACAATGTATGGGATTTATTTTTAACATGTGGGAATACAATTGAGAGTTTTGTTATGTTGTTAATAATAAATCAAAATTTAATTTTAAAGAAACACTAATTATGTAATTAATGAGTAAATTTTATTTGAAAATAATTAACTCAAGTCAAATGAACTTATTCTTAAAGTAGGTCACTTAGAAGTGGATTTTCTTTTTCCTTTTTAAATAATAATTTGATTGCTGTGTTTTTGTTCTTAATGTATATTTAATGTTTAATATCTACATACATGCATGCAATCGAATAATTCTCCTGTTTTTGTATTATACCGAATTTATTTCATATTCATATACTTTTTGATATCTCCATTATCTTTTAATGATAATTGATTCATTAATTTGGTTTTATACCAATAAATGTCTAAACACTGAATCACTTTTCAAGATTTCTCCAACTTAAATTATTATTTTACTTGCTCATTCCTTTAAATTTACTTATTAAAATTTTGCAACAATGATCTTGAAATGCGTGTAAAGACCAATGCTGCAACTTTTTGTTTACGCAAGCTAAACAAATTTACAATTAAATCTCTGGCTACAAGACTTACTAACATAATTATATTAAACTAACTGCAAGTGAACCTAAATCCACTTATTTAATTTGTACTGTGAATTAAACATGTCATGATCATTCCTTTGTAGCCGGAATAACAAAGCCATTAAACACTATTTTTAATTTGTATACGTTTTTATCCAGCCATTTAAAAACAGACCGATTAACCTTTTTATTAATGGTATATATTTATTTTATTTTTTTCAGAAACAAAATCTTGTATGGGGTGTGAAATATAATTTATAATATATGATGATTCATCGGGAAACTTGATTTAAACCGAATTCTTTTTTTGAAATTTATATCCTATAATAAAGAGACAAGAATATAAATATATATATCATTTCCATATTAAAACACATATAAAGACGGTCAAAAATTAGGTTATTTTGGTGCAGTAGTTTATAACAAGACTTCTTTTAAGCGTCCCGCATTCAATGAACTTCCATTGACTAAAAACGGTGCACAAATTTTATAGAATCTTTTTAAAAAAAATTAATTAGACTGTGTTAGTTTCTTTAAATTTATTTGGAAGCTTCATTACATTAACAACATTTATAGTTTATAGATTACTTTATTATTGCTTTTATATAAGCAGCTATTGCTATTTAGAGAGAAGGGGTAGAGTAGTTCCATATCTTATAGCTGCTGTTACAAATATTTCATTACTTTTAATAGTCTAACGATGTGCGGTCGTAAATTACGTGACGGCGTTGTTGTCAAATTTGTCAAAAAAAAATTTAGTTAACTTTATCTAGTAACCTTAAAATTATGCGTAAATTTGATCAGGAAAGAAATTCTATAAAGGAAAATAACCCATGAGTAAAGGAAATTAGAAGTTAAATATTTTTTAAAAAGTAATAATAATATTTTTTTTTATTAATTTTCTAATATTATTAATAAAAATTTATAAAAATATTTACAATCTAAACAAAGCGTGTTTCAAGTCTAATTATTTCCACTTTTTCTGTCCATGATACAAAAATTTTTCGTTTTTTTAAAATTATATCTTTGCTTCACATATGTTTTTAAGCGATTATATCAAGGTTATTAATTATATTTGGCAAATAAATTATATAATTTCTGGAAACAAAAACAGGAAAAAAGGGAGCGGTTGTAGAAAAAAAGTAGGCGTATGATATAATTTACAAAATATAATATCTTATCGGAAAACGGGAATAAACAAAGAATTTCATAACTTATTGAAACATCAACATATTATATATTGGAAAATATCGGTAAATATGACTGTTTTGGTAAACGGAACAAATTATTTATAAAAGTAATCTTGATATAATTTAATTTGGTTTGATAAGATATTTTACATTCTACTTTTAAGTTGTATCAGCATATTAAAGACTGAAGACTGTGTTTTATTCCGACTGCAATCTCTTGCTACGGTGGATCTTAAGCAATGACAAATGTTTCTAGGCAGTATTTTAAATTAAATTAATAACTTCTTAAATTGTTTATTTATTTTCATAGCACTATTTATATATTTGTCTCAGAAATAGAGAATTGCATTCTCAAGAGGACGCTCAGAAACAAATGTAGTTCTGTTATAACCAGAAGGGCGAAGTTAAATTGTCGCATAACATAAAAACTTAACAAATAATTATTGGCATATGTTCAACTTCGTAATAAAACTTTAGAGGACAGTACAAACCAGCTGCATAAGCGCGGGTACATTTCTAATATTATATAAAAATAGTAATTTCTTATTCTGTATTTTTTTAAAGATAAATAAATCGTAATAATACATAAATGCTTAAGATACTCCTTTAACACACGAACCTCAATTTCGTACGAAGCTTTTGTTACAAAGTTCAAATAATGAAATAAGTATTCCCGTAAGATACCATTTTATTTTTATATTTGTAAATTGAATAATGTATTATTTTTAAAAACATATATATATATATATTATATATATATATATATTATATATATATATATATATATATATACATCATTTTAAACCAAAAAAAACTTTTATTATATGTAACACATTTTATGAAATAATTTTATAATTTAAATGATCTTTCTTTTTTCTTCCAGAGTACCTTATACCTTTGAGAGATTCCGTTCTGAATGCTTACTGTGGATGATTAAACAAGTAAGATAACTTCTCAAGGATTATACGTGCTAGATTTAAAATTTTATATTCCTTGAAGATAAATACGATTATTATATCAAGATAAATGTAAAATGTATATATTGATGTCTAATGACAACGTTGCATTTTTAGATCATACTATTGTTGACATGAGTGGTATTTTTTTTAAAAAATCATTCTAATTTTTGAGTTTGTCCTCAATGGCACTTTTAATAGTATATGAATACTTTGTGCATAGTATTTGAACCAACAATATTGCATGATGCTTATTTTATTTTATTTACTGACCTTAGCATGCATTGGAATAATCCATTTATTATGTATGTTATGTAGTAAATATTATTTAATAATAAAATGTATATATGTATAAATAACATGTTTATTGGACTTAGTCCGTCTTATAAATGCTTAGTAGGGTGGCGAACAGTCTTTGGTTCACAATATATATTATACAATTTCGATTTATCAAATCTAATTGAAATTAAGGCGGATTTTAACATTATGATCTTGACATTTAACATTACTATGTCCATTATGTATAAACTATGTATAAATAACATGCTCATTGGATTTAGTCCGTCTTATAAATGCATACTGAGGTGGCGAAATGTTCTTGGTTGACAATATATATTTAACGAATTTTTAATTAATATAATTTGAAATTACAGCGATGTTTCATATTATGGGATTGCTATTTAACATCACTATGTCTATTATGCTTTACGTTTTAGAACATTTAACAATTACATAAGCTGAAGCAGAATGACAAATTCTTCAAAGTAAACAAAATGTTAAAAAAAGTTTTTGTAGCAGCAAACGAATTTAAATAACAAAATAAACTAATACTTTATTACAGACTTGTTCATTTGTGTACTTAGTGGGGGTTGTAATTTATTGAATTTATTTTATTTCTGAATGTCTAAAATTTTGACTATTTCTTACACAATTTTAAATAACTATTTAGAAAAAACAAATTTGCTACTCAAAAGTTTATTTTTAACATATATAAAAAAATACTCTATGGATGCAACTTATATGTCATTTATAATAATATATATTTATATGTAGCCATATATATATATATATATATATATATATATATATATATATATATATATATATATATATTAATTTATTTATTTCTCTTTCCATAAGAAATAAAATATACCAAAAATGCAACTCTAAAAATAAAAAGTCTGGATATCAACAGTTAATTTCATTGGTGTCATCTCAACGCCTTGATCGGGTGGAGATGGAATTTTAAAATCTTTCTTTCTAAATTATAGACAGTTGAAAAAATTTCTAAAGATAATGTTTTTAAGTGCGAAAATTAATTGTTCACAATTTATTTTTTATTTTTAGCATAGTTATTTTCAAAATAAATAAATGTGTCCCTACTACATTTGTGATGAGTTTGTTTTTTTAAAATTAAATAGTGTCATTTTAAATCATAACACTTTTTATATGAACGTGGAATTGATAAAAATGATTGTCTAGTTTTATTTTGTTTTTATTGGAAAAATATTTTTTCTGACCAAAAGACACATTTAAAAAAAAAGATGTTTAAAATGTACATGTTTCTTCCGGATAAAAATTTCGTCAATAATATTATAAAATTGACGTCTTATTATGTAATGATGATAAGGCGTTGACCACTATCATACTGCTGCTACAAGCATCATTATTCTCCTGAATGCAACTTGTATCGTTTTTATCGCCTTCAAATAAAACCGTTTTTCTTTTAAATCTTATCATTTTTTATATAAACGAAGAAGTGATAAAATGTTTGTTTAGTTTTATTTTGTTTTTAATTGAAAACTATTTCTTCTTACCAAAAAACATACAGTTTTTTTTACAAATAAGATGTAACGTGCATGTTTCTTCCGGACACAAATGTCTTTACTTATTTGATAGAATTTACGTGATATTTAGCAATGTGGATGACGCGTTGACCACTATCCCCCTGTTTCTTCAATCACCCGTATTCTCCCGCATATAACTTATATTGTTTTTATCGCCTTCAGATTTTTTAAAAATAATGTATTATGTATCTGTTTACTTGTGTAATTAGCAATCAGAAACCCCATAAACTAGGCTCACCCGAGTCATCATAAGCATACTTCATAAGTTAAATGACATATATTGATACCGGATTTTGCAATTATCGTCATTATTGTATTTAAGGCTATAGATATATTTTTAGATGTGCGAATAAATTTCTTTTCATTAAAGTATAAAGAGGGAAACATATTTTTTCAAAACATTGCGCAACACATATAACATGAGCATGTCTGTATCCTTCATTTATCTAATAAACTAGTGTATTACCAGTCAAAAATGACGGAAGTTTTCAAAATAACTACATTTCAGCTGAAATCTATTTATTTTGAAAAAATACACATCACAATTAAAAATAATGTAGTACAAAACTTTCATTTGTTTTATTTATTTTTATTTTATTCATTTATTTTCTTAATGAACAATTTTATGCGAAACGTTATTTTTGGTGCAATAATTTGGTGCGCTGCTTTCTAAAATTAATAGCGCCACGGACAGGACAGACGGGACGTGACATACATTGCAAATTATGTATATTGATAATGCGCATTGGTGTAAATAGGCTTGATGGGAGCCCTAAGCTATTTGAGAAATGGGGCCCTTTACATGTCAAGATAATCTATGTCAGAGCCAGATATAATTTTTGTATACCAAGAAGGTTAGAATGAAATATAATTAAGACTTGTATAGATAGTAAAGTAATCTTTCATTTAAAATCAATTTTATTTATAACAAATTTTAACATGCCAACTATGTTAAAAAGAGACAAAAGTTTTGTTAAAAGCCACAGTTTACGAAGGCTTAATATATAATCTCTTGAAAATTTTTATTAGTATTTTAGGAAGTATATTACTGTGGAATGTATACTAGAGGAGGAATTAGGTATCATCCCTGAGCATAAGGCCCTTAATATGTTATCCAAGGAAATCTCCCAGAAACCATTTGCCTCCACCATGAAGGAAATAATAAATAGGTTAACACACCCCCATCCAACCCGAACTGTCTCCTCTGAGGAGGCCGATCTGGTCATCCAAGAAATAGGTTTATATACCCCCCTCCACCCCGAACTGTCTCCTCTGAGGAGGGCGTCTGGTCATCCAAGAAATAGGTTGATACACCCCCCTTCACTTCGAAACTGTCTCCTCTGAGGAGGCCATCTGGTCATCCAAGAAATAGGTTGATACACCCCCTTCACTTCGAAACTGTCTCCTCTGAGGACGCCATCTGGGCATCCAAGAAATAGGTTTACACACCCCCTTCACCCCGAACTGTCTCCTCTGAGGGGCCGTCTGGGCATCCAAGAAATAGGTTTACACACCCCCTTCACCCCGAACTGTCTCCTCTGAGGAGGCATTCTGTGCATCCAAAAAATAGGTTTATACACCCCACTTCACCCCGAACTGTCTCCTCTGAGGAGGCCATCTGGTCATCCAAGAAATAGGTTTATACACCCCCTTCACCCCGAACTGTCTCCTCTGAGGAGGCCGTCTGGGAATCCAAGAACACGGTCGAAAGTGCTGCTGACCCTATTCCACATATGTTTTATTGATATTTATTGTGATCGATTGTGAGATTTAATGTGAGATATAAAATTTGATCAACTAACACAAAAGTTCTGAGTCCCCCTGGGTGACTACTTAGTTTGTGACTAAAAATATTTTTTCTGCTTTTTCATGCGAGATTCTATATTCCTCATTGCAGCTGGGCCTCATCGTTTTTAAAAAGTTTTTTTTTGTTCATTTTATTTTGTTGATCAGAAGAATTATCTCGGCATCTAGAACCACTTTATAGAGCAATTGTCTTGTTAGCTCCAATGAATATCCCGAAGTTTGTATGAAGCGAAGTGCTCCCTAATTGTTTCGTTGAAAGCTGAGGTCCACCTTCAAACAAACTTAGGAAGCTCCCTACTGTCTCAAACAAACAAGTGCAGCGTCCCGGCCATATTAATCCAATGACGTCACCGCTGGCTTGGTCACGTCAGACGAATGTTACACGATTACATACCCAAAGACGTGCTATACAGCTGGTGAAAGGGATCAGGTCTGTTTGGACCATATTAATCCAATGACATCACCGCTGGCTTGGTCACGTCAGGCGAATGCAACATGATCACAAACCCAATGACGTGCTACACCAGTGCTTCTCAAACTTTTTTAGTATTGCGGACCGGCAGGAATTTTTCCATTGCACCAGGGACCGGTGCACTATTTTCCGGTTACTTAAATGGTAACGAAAATTAATTAATTTTATTTATTTATTTTTCATTTTATGTTCTTATTTCTGAAAAATTGACATATTACAAATGGTTATTATTAATCTATAAAATGGAGGATTATAATTATATTTTTATGTCCTTTCTTGATAACTTGCGCGGACCGGCGACATATGGCCCACGGACCACCACTTTGAGAACCACTGTGCTACACAGCAAGCTGGTGACATGTCGGTTGGACCACTTCTTATCAGATGCATAGACATAATATATAGAAGAGACATAATGACGGCCAACATCGACATCTCAGACTGGGAGGACCTGGCAGAGGACCGACCCATATTGCGGGACCTTGAAAGAAGAGCAGAATGGGCGGCAACAGCTGAACAAAACAAGGCAACACTGCTCCACGGCATTCTTTTTTTTTAATCCAAGAAAAAACTGCAACTCAAGGATTGGTCTCACAACCCATACAATGAGTTGCAATAAAAAGAAGATAAATCTATCTTCTCTCAAAGACGGAAAGTTGCCTTACAAAACTGAAAGTGATCTGTCTTTAGCTTTAAATTGTCTTCCTATTGCAACTAATTTTTTTTTAAAATGTGTGTGTAAAAGTATACCATGACCAAAAAATGAGAGCTTTCAAAAAGATCTGTTCACACTCCTGCACCTACCTGGCCACGCCACTAGTGTGACAAGGTAAAGTACACCGAAAGTTGAAAAAAGAATGAAATATGATGTAAAAGCAAAGTTGCTATTTCTAATACTAATAGTGTTAAAAATGAAACATTTTCTATACAATACAAATAATTTTCAAAACCATTTCCTTCCCTATTTTGCTTTAGGATCAGGAATCTCCGCAGACTGAGAACTTATAAAAAACACCCACGCACCATTTAGCATTGTCACGGAAATACTTTACTTAAATTAAAATAATATTTTCAATCTAGCATGATGTAAAAAAATTTTGTCGGAGTTATAATTGAAAAAAAACATTATTTATAAAACAGTTGTTAAATCTTAATAATTAATACTTTAATTTATTGACAAATATCAAGGAAAAGGTTTAAAAAAAACGGGATGATGACTCAGAAAATGAAGTCGATGAGCTGGAGGAGATGTCAATGATACGAGAAGCTCCTTCTTCGAGGTAACTTTCTGACCCAGTCGCCAACGAAATCTACCAGAAATTATCTGTTGAAGTTTTTAGTGTCAAAGGTATATGTAGAAAAAAAACAAAATCATAGATAAGGGGCCGTCCATAAATGACGTCACGCACCTAGGGGGGAGGGGGGTCCACACATTTGTGACGATGCGTGACAAGGGGGAAGGGGGGAGTTTAAGAATTGTGACGTCGCGTCAAAACATGCTACTTTAAATAAAAATTACATTTAAATATTCGATTTCTTACAACTTATTTTATGACGTTTTACATGGATTCAGGGTATGAGTTAGCCTGACAGGACGTAATAAAACAGCGAACGTTTCGGCCAAGAGCCTTCCTCAACTAACAAACAGTACACAAATAAAACGTCCTGTCAGGCTAACTCATACCCTGATTACATGTTATCCATTTACTTATCTATAAGCCTGATTGCATTCTCATCCCTATTATGTTCACTACATGGATTCACGCGTGTTACGATATTAGAGTGCAGCCTTACAGTAAATACATACTTAAATGAGGTATTTGAAACATCCTCATTTACAAAAAGAAAATATTGCTTTTGGGGGGGGGGTTTAAAGATTAATGACGTCACATGGGAAAAAGGGGGGCCTAAGTTTTTGTGACGAAGGGGGAGGGAGGGTTTAAAAATCGGTTAAAATCGCGTGACGTCATTTATGGATGGCCCCTAAACTATGATTTTTGTTAATTGTGCCGGACTTATTGCTGGATAAAATAAATAGAATTAAAAAAAAAGATTTTAAAAAACCACGTTTTTATAAGTGGACTAAAAAGAAGAAAATAATTTAAAACTTAAAAGTTCAATTACTTTCATTTAATTTTACTAAAAACGTGGGGCGGGCATTTATGGGCTTTTACATATGCAATTCACTCATTCTCTCACTTATAGATCTCTCTAAAGTATGAATCTTTATTTTTTTTTACCAAACACCTATCTTTGTGTTGCATTTATAAATTAGGATGTGATTTTGTAGCACCCGCCCCACGTTTTTAGTCATATTAAATTAAAGTACTTGAACATATAAGTTTTAAATTATTTTTTTTCTTTTTACTCCACTTATAAAAACGTGTTTTTTTTTAAATCTATTTTTACTTTTATTTATTTTATTATTTTTCTTCTAAGAGTATGGTATGGTGAGTTTTGAAGTATTGATTATGTTTAAATATAATACGCATTGCCCAACAAACATTTACAGACTGGAAATGACTGATCTCCCCTTGATGTTAAACATGGTCGGGGTTTGTGTGAACTCGGCTCGTGAATTTAATGTAAACAAGAGCAGACGGATAATACATATATATAGATAAAATAAAACGTTCAATAATTTAATTACGGTACATTGGATCGATCTGAAATTTGGATACAATGCATTGTCATCCAAGATCTATCTGTGGTATAATTTTGAGATCTCTAGGAACATCAAAAGTGGTTTAATTTTACTTTGGCAGATTTGAAAAATTGTGGACAGACAAACCAACAAACAGGAACGAAAGAGAGTTAATAAAAACATGATAAAACAAACAAGAGTATTATCATTACTTGAATCATTGAACTTAGAAACAGAAGAAGATAGAAAGACAAAGATCAAAGTAGTAGAATACATAAGGAAAGGCAATCAATTCTAAATTTAAAATACAACGCAACGATAAACTAATACAACGCCTTGAAAGACACAGAGATTAAAACACTTTCATATTCTGTTGCCAGAATAATAACACACACATTCTTGCTCTTCCCGTCTTCGATTCGGGCATGAAGAGGGTCGTCTCTAACAACATTTAACTCTATAATAAAAGTGCAAGATTAGACAAAAACATGGATAAGATTAAGACTCAATAATATGTTTTATAGAAGGAGCGTTTGTTGCATATAAATAAGGCATCGTCTCACTGTGTTTTCCATTCACTTGTTTTCAGTTTAGGGTGCTGATAAAACTGTATTGTCAACATTTTTTGTGTGTGCATAAAACTACAACAGAAACAAAGAAAACTCTTTATAAAACTGTCATCAGACCAGCTATAAAATATGCATGTCAAACTAGGACCTAAAATAACTGAAAAAATTCTGTTAAATACACGAACAAGGAACGTTCTCATGAAAATTCTTGTACCAACAAAGGATGAATACCGATTGAGAATACAAACCAACGATGAGCTGTACAGTCTGTATAAGGATCCAATTATAGTTGAAAAAATAAAAAAGGACATTCTGCGCTGGGCAGGTGTCACGTGAAAATTCACGGGTTTGACAGCAAAGAGAAAAGGGGAGCGAGCATGTGTTAAGAAAGGAATGCGATTGTTTATGAGGTCAACTGAAGTCCAAGGTCCAGCCTATTAGTGTGATCACTGAGTCAAGGCGGACACCTGGGGTTACGTGAAGTATACAGTTGTAAGAGGTCAAGACAAGATGGTCGAAAAGTTGAAGTATATGATTTGTGCTATTTGAATTCTAGAGATCAATGTTGTTTATTGGGACATATATATGTGTATATATTGGATATTTCGTTATTAAAGAAAATTTGCCTTGACTTTCATTGTTGCAAAGAGTTGTTGTGCGAGAGATAATAGTATTTAATTACGCCCAAAAACACCTGTGAAAAAAAATTTGTCACAAGAACGTGACAGCAGGACACTTAGAAAGAATGTCAAATGACAGAGAAATAAAAAGTGTTCGCCACCAAAACCTCAGAGCAAAATTGCTCGTGAGAAGACGTAAGCTTAAAATATGTATGATTTAGAGAAAATTCTTTAACAGCTGGGTATCCAAATTTTCTAGAAGAACGGCGTTGATTAGAACTGAGTGGAAGGGGGTCGTGAAGAAAGCCCAAACCCAACACGACTTTAGCGCCACAAGGAATAGATGGATAAAACGTTCGTATTTTCCCCACAAAGCTTATCCAGTGGTTTTTCAGAATATTGTTAGGGATATAAATGGACATTTAATGATAAAGATTTTAAATCATGCGATTTGCCATGCGACACGGGTGAGTGTGTAAACGTTCAAAAATCTGCAACTCATAAGAGGGTTGTTAGACCCAAATCCCACTTCCAAGGAAAGAGAATGAATCAATTAAAATAGCACAGAGTGAGTGGATGCACCCGTTTAGTTACTGTCAGATTTATGGCTTATTGTAAAACTGCGTTTAGTAAATGTTGGCAGTGCTGGATTTACCTATTCGTTAGACAATCTATAGCTTAGGGCCCAAGCCTTTTTGGGGGCCCACCAACATTTTTGTTCATATTTGGAACTGATATAGAATATCTGGACTTCAAAAGCGCCCCGAAATCTCAAAGGTTTAGGGCCTTATCAAGTATAAATTCTGTCCTGAAAGTAGACGAGCTTAGATCCCTTGGAACACGCAAAGGGGGTCAAAATTGAAACGATGTATATGAGCCAATATAGTTTAAGTGTAATAGAGGTTTTTATTTAAATCCAATCAAATGTTTTCATTAGTGGCTGCTACAACAGTTTTAGTTCGAAGGAAATCAAGACATGTTTCCAAAGACTATTGTAAGAAACCCGCCAGAAATACATAAAATAAAGCAAGAAAAAGGAGAGACTTGAAAAACAATATCTATTGGGTCATGACACATTGTAACATTTTTATTTGTTTATGAGTGATAGTCTAAATAAAATCTGGTTACTTTTAACATAACATATTTCTGTCAACTTTGGGAATGTCCTAAATTATCTCTGTTTGAAAATATTTCACATTGTTATTTAATTTTTTTTTATGAAGATATAATTTAAAGAGTTATATTTTATTAATGTTTAACAATTTTCAAATATGGTTAGCAAATTTCTCTAAAACTCATTCAGACTCCAGCTATTAACATCGTTTTGTTGGTTATACAAGAGCCAAGCAGCTGCAATCGTTTTATTAAAAAAAATTAAATTTTAACAAACAACATATAGTGTATTAAAACAAAACCATACCTTTCCTTTTATAGACAATGCTACACTCAAAGAGATTGGGGAAAAGTGATGCACAGGGAGACACGTCTTGCCCGCAAAATTCTTCAAAAGCCAGTGTTTCAAGATCATTTACAGATCAACAGCCCCCTTCGTGGGCTGATCTCCCAGCTACGGCCTTACGGAATATTTTCATAAGGTTGCCCGATGTGGACAGAGCGTCTATGGCGCTGGTAAAGCGGTGGTTAAAGCAAAGAGAGCGGTGCATGACACTGACGGTATTTTTTGGCCGTCTTTGTTGTCAAGATGTGACATGGATTATTGTCGTAGGATTCATACTATGAATACCAAATCCATCCCCGGAGGTACGCCTCGCTCTGTCGTAACATCAATGTAAATAGATAAGCGCACCGCTCTCTATGTTTTGGGAATTATTTATAGATATATACACAGTACATGTTTACGTTTATGTTGATATATATATATATATATAATTAATCGTTAAGTTCGAGTTAAGCAGAAAATTAAAAATTAAAATTAATGACGTCATTAAATGTTCTTGTTTAAAATCTAAATGCCACTAGGATGTCTCCTTTATATGTCATCTTTTAACCAACTACGCAAAAAGACAAATGTGTTGACATTATTTGGTTTAAGTGATGAGCGAGTCTAATTGAGAATATTACCAGCCGAGCTAAACAATCATTCACATTGAACTGAGTTAACTGGTATACACAAAACGGTCTCCGCATGGAATGACATTATCGGACATCGGTGTTCATTAAGTTTCCACCATTGAGAGGGTTAATGGATTCATTAACTTTCATCTCCATTTGGTAACGCAGTAACTCATCAGTAGAGCTGTCATCATTTTCTGTCTGTGAGTCAGACTCCATTACTGCCATTAGCTTAAGACGCTTTTTTCATTTGGTTTGAGAAGTAGGCGAAGTGTTAGAACCATGGTAGGCAAACTTTATCAACATGTTAAAATTCCCCGTCAGCCAATAGTTTAAAACCAAAATGTTCGTGTAATCGTCAGGAAATGTGTTATTATCTATCGGACGCTGTCTTTTATTATTAAAAAAAAACTTTTTAACTTTTAATACTTTGTAAGTGATGGGTCGATTAATCGTTAAAAATATTTTAATCGTTAAAATTTTCTAACGGATTAATCGAAATATATTGGATTTTTTATTTACTTCCATCAATATTTTTTTATAAAATAGTTTGAACATCTTTATCTACATTATTAAAACACAAATGAGCTTTGTTAAGATGTTCCAAATAATCCTATTCAATTGTTTAAATGTTCTCATCATGAAACATGAACAGCACTTTTATAATGTATAAGTTTTATATTTTATCTGGAAATGTCTTGCCAATGTTCAGACCCATTTTTCATTGTTAAGGTATGTCAAACTTGGAGGCAAGGCTTCCAAGAACCATCTCTTTGGATGAAGAGGATAATCGAGTTTGGACATGAAGATGCACCCTTATCTCAGGATTCATCAATTAATTTACTTAGAAGTAAAGTAAAAAGGCTATTCTTTTCTCTTTCTAATTAAAGTATAACCATCGCCGATAGATTTACCTTTGTTTTTGATTAATACTTTTATATTAAGTCCCAAAAACCATGTTAAAACAACAGTTACACAATTCTCATCATTTACTTTATATCTAGTTAAAAAATAAAAAAAACTATCTTTCACTTCTTATCTTCCAGGTAAAGCCGCTTTAAGATTCGCCAGAACTCCTTTGATAAAATACGTGCAACATTTGCAGATCAACCTCGAGGGTTATTCCATGGAGATTATCTGGGACCTGGCAACGATTGCAGACCTTCTAAATCAAGCACAGTTGCAAAGAATCGATATTTTATTTTTTTATAATATTTGTTTGAAGGACCACACTCGATCACATTTTTTGATCCCGTTCATTAGATTGATAAAAAACCAGCGCAATTTAAAGGTAATGAACGCTGTTGTTAAAAATTATTGTATGAATCTTGATGGTACGAACCTAAACATTGTCGCGATAAAGGTAGAAGAATGTAATATGTCATTGTATTTTAGGTTTTAAGGTTATTGTTTTGTTATGTTTTGTTTTTGTTTTGTTTTTACTTTTTAAATTGCACATATATTGAAAATTTTAAAGATTGAAACATTTTTTTTGAATAGCATGTGATTATGTTTTACTATATCATTCTGTTCTTTTAGTTAGCAATCATTAACTTAATATTGTTTGACTTTTCGTTTAAACTTAAGTCATGTTTGTTAACAGTTAACTTGCATACCTAAACAGCCATCTTACCAATTTTTTTCTCAATAGGAATTCGATATTAATTTGTCTCATTTTGACCTGGTCAATGGAGTGTTTTTTCTGGAGTATTTGGCAGACTCGTGTTCCGCATCACTTCAAACTATTTTTTTGAATAATCTATTTGAGGACACTGTTCCATTTGCCAAAATAGGACCTGCTATAAATGAAATAAAGGTAATTTTCTCATCATTTGAAAAGTTTATACTATTTTTGTTATTTGATATTCTATAAATATCGAGAAGTCAGGCCTTCATTACATAATTTTAATAACTGTCACCAGATGTCAACTTCGTTTTCTCTTTAATTCTTCAAATAAAATGTATTACACTTGTTTCTTTGTCGATAGCAATGCTTCTTAAATTTTAGAAGGATGATCTAGTAAATGTTTTAATATTTTGCTAATACATATCAATTTCAGAAATTCTCAAAATTGAAAAATATTCATATAGACTACAAATTCTTGTCCGATGATTTACTCAAGTTCTGGACCAATGAGTGTCCATCACTCTTATTCCTAAAGATTTGGACTAAGCCTCAAGGTTGTCACGGGTGCATCACGAATGTTTTGCGTGATTGGATGACGGAGAGGTCACGTGAGTAAAAGCGCGGGAAGAAAGAGTCCTTCCCATTGGCTAAGAAGGTTGGGAAGTTAGTGTTATAGTTGGCTGGTGTCATGGAAGGATGTATGCCAGTGTGTTCCATGTTGTATAACCTCAAATTAGATTCCTTTGTACAAAGTATAACTATTAAAGTTGCTTTATTGAAACACGTTTTTCAGATGATTATTGTGTACAAGGTTTTGTATTGAGAGAACGCATACAAGAGAGTTACATATAAAAGTAAAACCATTGCCATTGGTGTCAAGAAGAAAAAACGAAATTTGAGAAAGTGAGGTTCGTGGAAGTCACCAGTATTGTAAATTTCAAAAAGGAAAGTATTCATTAAAAGAGGAAATATTAGCAGATATCGTATTTTGTGAATATTCCAGTTCGTAAGAAGCTGTGAATAAACTTTCATGGTTCAATGAAATATTTGATACAAGAATATTTCAAGATGGCGGCATAACGCACGTGATCACAGCGTGCGATGTGTAAAACTGGATCAGACAAGTTGTTTCTGACCTCAGAGTCGACAGTATTTATGGTGACACAGAGTGAACGTATATACTTCAGCAAGCACTGCATGCACTGTATAAAACTTGGTCACCCTAGTTGGTTCTAACCTGACAGATACACAGTCAACTCAGTGCAAGCGTACTACAGTATACGCACTACCGAGAGCTGGTAGGTCCTTACGTCAACAAGCCTACTGACTGTTACTCGCAGTGAACTACGTCAACAAGCTTACTGGTGTGGTTGATTCCAGGAAATATTTGTAAACATAACCTTGAACTAGAAAAAACTATGGAGTATTAACAACTGTGCCAGTGTTAATTATAAATAAAGGAACGGAATTTGTATCCATTCATTGTTTGAAGAGTTTGATAATTGCAATTTTGGATTAATGGAGTGGATTAAATTGTTTAGAAACTACTCGAAAATTGAAAATTTAACAAAGTGACGTATTTCATAGAAAGAACTTTGGACCATCGGATGTGTTTTGTCAATCTGAGGGAGCGTATATATAAAGTATACTAAAGATCCCGTGTGAGGATTCTTTGTTGTCTCACCTTGTCAAAACTAAATTTCATGGTTTAGACGTGTCACTTATTTGGACTTAATATTTTGAATTCAAGATTTTTCATTTGAAGGATTTATAGCTTTATCAAAAAATACTTACATTCCTTCCCGAATTGCTTGACTCATATAAAATATAACAAAAAAAGTATGTTTATCCGGATTATTTTAAATCCATAATGGCCATGAAAGGTTATAATGAAGAAGATTGGCCATCACAACTGATGACTCAGTTAACTGGAGAAGCATTTGAAGCTCAAAACAGTATAGCCAAAGAATACAAAAGCATATATAAAAATGTCAAAAAAGCACTTCTATGTCATTTCGGAAATTCAGAAAATGATTATAGAAAAGAATTTCATGAAATGAGAATCAAGATGGACAAAGATCCACAGATCATAGTGCATGAAGCACAAGTTAAATTAACAAAATGGCTGGCACTTACAGCAATAGATACGAGCAATCCAAAGGCCATACTAGACATGGTGTTAATTGACAAGTTTTTAGAAAATGCAACACCAACTCTATTCACATATCCAACTGATAAGAAAGTTCGTACTCAAGCAGAGCTAAACATGCATTACGAACATTCTAAGATCTCATACTAATGTGGAAATGGATAAGAGACAAGATATCTTTGCAGCAATACAAATTAAAGGTAAAAAAATACAAGGAATGAGAAACCAGAGTCTGCCAAACCAAGGCAACAGACAAACTATTTGCTGGTACTGTAACAAGCCAGGACATATGGCAAAACAGTGTTACCACAATAAAAGACAACCAAATAGGGTGTCACCTAATGGCAGCCCTATAAGAAATAAAACAGAAGAAAAATCAAGACAAGATCACTTTGGAAACAAAGGTAGACAAGCATGGAGAGAAAAATATAATCATAATTCCAGACATTGAGACTATGATCAAGGTAGGCAATCATGGAGAGACAGATATAATCATAATTCCATAAATAGAGATTATAATCAAAGCAGAAGATCATGGAGAGGCAGATATAGTTTTGATTACAGAATAAGAATTTTTGATCAGCCATGGAGAAAGAATGAAAACTAAGACATGAATGATAGAAGAAAAATGAATCAAGAAGAAACATGCACTTGTGACACTTTAGCCACTATTAAAAATCAAGTATATGGTAAAAGGGATAAAGAACATAGTAGCAGAGATAAAGATGGTGCTAGTGAATCTGAAACCATTCGTGTTAAATCATCTGAAGTAGGAACAATAATTGGTTGAGTATTAAGCAGAATGAAAGGCATATATAAAAACAATGATTTTCAGATAAATCTTTCTGACAGTGACTCATCTGGTTAGAAATTCTATTGAACTAGCTGGAAGCAAAAATGACATCTCAAAAGCTAAGCAACTGATTCAAGAAGCAGGAATTGATATTGTGAATGGACATAATCGAAGTCGTGGTTGGTGAATTATTGAACATTTAACAGTCTGAAGAAACATTCAAAGCCCAACGATTTGAATTCATACTCGTCAACTGAAGAATGACTACCTTTGAACTAGGCTATGCTATTAGCCGACTACAAATTTGACATTAAACCTGTGAAGGCAAAGGACAATGTGGTTGCAGACATATTAAGTAGAATGACAATAAATAAAGACATTCTGTGAATTCCTAAGTGATAAGACCAGAGACTAAATTAATATTAGTATGTTAATTCCTCAATGATAAAACCATAGACTGTATTAAAAAGACATTCTGTGAATTCCTAAATGATAAAACCAGAGACTGTATTAATATTAGTCTGTGAATTCCTAAATGATATAATCAGAGACTGTAATAATACTAATATTTTATTCGTTGAACAATAGACAAGGAACAGTGTTTGAATTCCACTGGATTATTTGGTTAATTTTAATAATATTGATTGTTAAAAGTATTTTAATTACACAAAATTACAGATTTGTTTAAGATTCCATTTTCATTTTTTCAGTACAGGTAGACTGTTGAAGCCCTACGGATTTTTTCTCTTGATTTTTATGTCTAGATCTTGTGTGTAAGGCTATGAATGTCCATTGATAATAAATATTTGAAATTTGAATATATATATATAGATTGATTTGATTTAATTAAGACCAAAAATGTTGTATTTCATTAACATTTCTTCTTCAAGGATGGGGGTGAATGTCACGGCTGCATCACGAGTGTTTTGCGTGATTGGATGACGGAGAGGTTGCGTGAGTAAAAGCGCGGGAAGAAAGAGTCATTCCCATTGGCTAAGAAGGTTGGGAAGTTAGTGTTATAGTTGGCTGATGTCATGGCAGGATGTATGCCAGTGTATTCCATGTTGTATAACCTCAAATTAGTTTCCTTTGTACAAAGTATAAATATTAAAGTTTTTTTTATTGAAACAAGTTCTTCAGACGATTATTGTGTACAATGTTTTGTATTGAGAGAACGCCTACAAGAGAGTTACATATAAAAGTAAAACCATTGACAAAGGTATCTTTTGAAAATAAAGCTTCAATTTTTGGGGCTAAATTATATGTTGGTCCCTCCTCATACAAGCTCACGACCAGACCGTGTGTTCTTTTTTCCCTGTGGTTGTTTTTGCTCTACAAAATAGAACGAATGATTGTGTTCATTTTTCGATTGTGATTACTTTAAAATACAATGAAAAGCCCAACTTGGCATCGGAAAAGTTGTACTTAATGGAAAACGCTATTCGAAACGCAGATGACTTCGAACAGGTGAGAAAGTTCATGGCATAGGAAAATACAAATGCACCGAAAAATGCACATTCTGAATTAATATTTTTGAAAATGTCAATCGGCAGGAAGTTTGTTCGTACGTAAATATTTTAAGCAGTGAAAAAAAAAGCTTTATGTATTTTTTGTATGGGGGCATTGTTTGATTTAGCCAGAGAATCAATGAATTAATTTAGACTCATTTGGTTTTTGTTATTAACTTGAGCATGTGGACTAGTGCTGATTAATTAATTCAGATGTGGTTTCTTTGGGTTGAAAGATTTGCAATAGCAAATGATAAAACGTACCAAAATAGTGATTTTCATTGTGTAAGACATACACCTATATAATATATCTACATAGACACAGTTCTAGTCCCTTTACAACACAACTAAACCAAATAAGTGCCTGGCAAACCAAACGGAAGCCCTGCAATAACTTGGTGGTAGCAAAATACCAATTCTGTTTAGGTTTCACTAGCATACAAAAGAATATTTTTTTATTTAGATTTCTAATTTATATCGGATAGATTTCATTTCATATACGAATACAAATGAAATATAACATTAAATTGGTTTTATTGATGAAATACAATGCGCAAAAGATGACAATAGCATGAAGGACATTAACTTTGTTTTATTTTGAGCTATCACACATAAATTCCTGTTACAATCATTTCCTTTCAGAACAAGTGATTAGTTCTGAGGCGTGGCAGGATTTGGTCAGGACACATCCAGAATTTTTAGTAGAAATCCAAGTTGATTTTCAAGGCCCTGTAGCACAGCCAGATTATTCTATTCTATCACCGGCTATTCCCCTCTATAAATTGGAATTGATGCATTCAATCAGAGTTGCATCAAATGAAGAGGTAGGTTGACTTCTCTTACTCACTATTATTGAACTAAACCTCTATGACTACTTAACACCAGCTATGCTCTTTTGTTGAAATACGTAGCCTCTCTGCTCCTAAAACACGCACTAAAACATCTAGCTAAATTGATTTCTCTTTTTTTACACTTCGCCCCTCTCACCCAGAAGAATAGAATTTTTACCTTTACAATTTTAATTAAATTTTTTTAACATCGTTAATTTCACGATATATTGCCTTATATAAGCCATGAAGTAATGGCATTGTAAATAACTCTTCGATAATCAAAGAAAATAGACTTTTGATATTTGCACTGGCGAAAGTCGATTGGTTTGTCCACATTTGTCGACACATATGCCTCGTATAGTGGAGCACTATTGTGATCTTTTAGCAGAGTTCTTATCATAGGTGGGGGTGGGGGGACGTCAATTATCTCAACCTAATCCAGGTGCAATTACTCTAACTTTACCACTGCTAATATGGCAGGGACCCAATTTGAGCAAACCATGTACTAGATACGATTCTGTCCCCCTGCCATGTAAAATATGTTGATACTATAAAGACAATATACTTTTTATTGGAAAGTAATAATGACACTATACATTATTATGTTAGAAATAAATAGAACAACTTTCATTTCATGATCTAAATGTGACGTTTTCTACTTTTGCACAAGGCATAATGTTTGATCAATCTATCAATGTTGTCAGCCATGCCGTGCTCAAAAGCCAAGCTAGCTGTGTATTAGTCAATCTTTGTGATCTTAATTTATTTTTCATTATTTTATTTTTAAAGAGATTCTTTCGTAGCTGGCATTACATATAACAGATGTAAGCAATTTTCCAATGCTATTATATTATGTAAGGCAGTTTATCTTCGAAGCTTAACATCTTAACCTTAATAAATCAAACGAGTTTTAATTCATTCATTCATTTTGTTAACCATTGAGGCAAATTACTTTTTTCTTGGAAATCGAGATAATTTAAATATGAATGCTGTACAATAATGTGAATAAAAAATGTCACTGTCTAGTTGAGTAGGCAGTGTACGAAAACCATATTTGCTTTACACATGTATTTATATTAATATAAAGTTAACAGTCATTATTTTAGATATCCAGTGTCCTTCTCCATTTGGCCAACTACCATAAAACACTGACCTATCTCTACTTGGAATTTTACGTGAATTTCGGAAAACCTGACCTAGCTCTAGTGCATGGCATACTCTCAAAATGCAACAAACTGTAAGTGTATTTTAACGTGCACTAACCTAAGCTGGCAGTTATCTTATCCCATCAACAAAAGATATCCCACAATACATCCGATATTTTTTTTTCATTTACGAATTAGAACAATTATTTATTGAATTTATAATTTTAGCCAAATTGTTACTGCAATAAATAGTAATTTAATAGGACTATTTGTGGGTGATGTAATGTTTCATTTGTTACTGCAATAAATAGTAATTTAATAGGACTATTTGTGGGTGAGGATATGTTTCATTTGTTAGTGCAATAAATAGTAATTTAATAGGACTATTTGTGGGTGATGTCATGTTTCATTTGTTAGTGCAATAAATAGTAATTTAATAGGACTATTTGTTGGTGATGTCATGTTTCATTTGTTACTGCAATAAATAGTAATTTAATAGGACTATTTGTGGGTAATGTCATATTTCATTTGTTAGTGCAATAAATAGTAATTTAATAGGACTATTTGTGGGTAATGTCATGTTTCATTTGTTACTGCAATAAATAGTAATGTAATAGGACTATTTGTGGGTTATGTGATGTTTCATTTGTTAGTGCAATAAATAGTAATTTAATAGGACTATTTGTGGGTGATGTGATGTTTCATTTGTTAGTGCAATAAATAGTAATTTAATAGGACTATTTGTGGGTGATGTCATGTTTCATTTGTTACTGCAATAAATACTAATTTAATAGGACTATTTGTGGGTGATGTGATGTTTCATTTGTTAGTGCAATAAATAGTAATTTAATAGGACTATTTGTGGACAATGTCATATTTCATTTGTTAGTGCAATAAATAGTAATTTAATAGGGCTATTTGTGGGTGATGTGATGTTTCATTTGTTACTGCAATAAATAGTAATTTAATAGGAATATTTGTGGGTGATGTGATGTTTCATTTGTTACTCTAATAAATAGTAATTTAAAAGGACTATTTGTGGGTGATGTCATGTTTCATTTAATACTGCAATAAATAGTAATTTAATAGGACTATTTGTGGGTAATGTGATGTTTCATTTGTTACTGCAATAAATAGTAATTTAATAGGACTATTTGTGGGTAATGTGATGTTTCATTTGTTACTGCAATAAATAGTAATTTAATAGGACTATTTGTGGGTAATGTGATGTTTCATTTGTTACTGCAATAAATAGTAATTTAATAGGACTATTGTGGGTAATGTGATGTTTCATTTGTTACTGCAATAAATAGTAATTTAATAGGACTATTTGTGGGTAATGTGATGTTTCATTTGTTACTGCAATAAACAGTAATTTAATAGGACTATTTGCGGGTGATGTCATGTTTCATTTGTTACTGCAATAAATAGTAATTTAATAGGACTATTTTTGGGTGATGTGATGTTTCATTTGTTACTGCAATAAATAGTAATTTAATAGGACTATTTGTGGGTAATGTGATGTTTCATTTGTTACTGCAATAAATAGTAATTTAATAGGACTATTTTTGGGGGTAATGTGATGTTTCATTTGTTACTGCAATAAATAGTAATTTAATAGGACTATTTGTGGGTAATGTGATGTTTCATTTGTTACTGCAATAAATAGTAATTTAATAGGACTATTTGTGGGTAATGTGATGTTTCATTTGTTACTGCAATAAATAGTAATTTTATAGGACTATTTGTGGGTAATGTGATGTTTCATTTCTTACTGCAATAAATAGTAATTTAATAGGACTATTTGTGGGTAATGTGATGTTTCATTTGTTACTGCAATAAATAGTAATTTAATAGGACTATTTGTGGGTAATGTGATGTTTCATTTGTTACTGCAATAAATATTAATTTAATAGGACTATTTGTGGGTAATGTCATGTTTCATTTGTTACTGCAATAAATAGTAATTTAATAGGACTATTTGTGGGTAATGTCATGTTTCATTTGTTACTGCAATAAATAGTAATTTAATAGGACTATTTGTGGGTAATGTCATGTTTCATTTGTTACTGCAATAAATAGTAATTTAATAGGACTATTTGTGGGTAATGTCATGTTTCATTTGTTACTGCAATAAATAGTAATTTAATAGGACTATTTGTGGGTAATGTCATGTTTCATTTGTTACTGCAATAAATAGTAATTTAATAGGACTATGTGTGGGTGATGTCATGTTTCATTTGTTACTGCAATAAATAGTAATTTAATAGGACTATGTGTGCGTTATGTCATGTTTCATTTGTTACTGCAATAAAATGTAATTTAATAGGACTATTTGTGGGTAATGTCATGTTTCATTTGTTACTGCAATAAATAGTAATTTAATAGGACTATTTGTGGGTAATGTCATGTTTCATTTGTTACTGCAATAAACAGTAATTTAATAGGACTATTTGCGGGTGATGTCATGTTTCATTTGTTACTGCAATAAATAGTAATTTAATAGGACTATTTGTGGGTGATGTGATGTTTCATTTGTTACTGCAATAAATAGTAATTTAATAGGACTATTTGTGGGTAATGTGATGTTTCATTTGTTACTGCAATAAATAGTAATTTAATAGGACTATTTGTGGGTAATGTGATGTTTCATTTGTTACTGCAATAAATAGTATTTTAATAGGGCTATTTGTGGGTAATGTGATGTTTCATTTGTTACTGCAATAAATAGTAATTTAATAGGACTATTTGTGGGTAATGTGATGTTTCATTTGTTACTGCAATAAATAGTAATTTAATAGGACTATTTTTGGGGTTAATGTGATGTTTCATTTGTTACTGCAATAAATAGTAATTTAATAGGACTATTTGTGGGTGATGTCATGTTTCATTTGTTACTGCAATAAATAGTAATTTAATAGGAATATTTGTGGGTGATGTCATGTTTCATTTGTTACTGCAATAAATAGTAATTTAATAGGACTATTTGTGGGTGATGTGATGTTTCATTTGTTACTGCAATAAATAGTAATTTAATAGGACTATTTGTGGGTGATGTGATGTTTCATTTGTTACTGCAATAAATAGTAATTTAATAGGACTATTTGTGGGTAATGTGATGTTTCATTTGTTACTGCAATAAATAGTAATTTAATAGGACTATTTGTGGGTAATGTGATGTTTCATTTGTTACTGCAATAAATAGTAATTTAATAGGACTATTTGTGGGTAATGTCATGTTTCATTTGTTACTGCAATAAATAGTAATTTAATAGGACTATTTGTGGGTAATGTCATGTTTCATTTGTTACTGCAATAAATAGTAATTTAATAGGACTATTTGTGGGTAATGTCTTGTTTCATTTGTTACTGCAATAAATAGTAATTTAATAGGACTATTTGTGGGTAATGTCATGTTTCATTTGTTACTGCAATAAACAGTAATTTAATAGGACTATTTGCGGGTGATGTCATGTTTCATTTGTTACTGCAATAAATAGTAATTTAATAGGACTATTTGTGGGTGATGTGATGTTTCATTTGTTACTGCAATAAATAGTAATTTAATAGGACTATTTGTGGGTAATGTGATGTTTCATTTGTTACTTCAATAAATAGTAATTTAATAGGACTATTTGTGGGTAATGTGATGTTTCATTTGTTACTGCAATAAATAGTATTTTAATAGGGCTATTTGTGGGTAATGTGATGTTTCATTTGTTACTGCAATAAATAGTAATTTAATAGGACTATTTGTGGGTAATGTGATGTTTCATTTGTTACTGCAATAAATAGTAATTTAATAGGACTATTTTTGGGGTTAATGTGATGTTTCATTTGTTACTGCAATAAATAGTAATTTAATAGGACTATTTGTGGGTGATGTCATGTTTCATTTGTTACTGCAATAAATAGTAATTTAATAGGAATATTTGTGGGTGATGTCATGTTTCATTTGTTACTGCAATAAATAGTAATTTAATAGGACTATTTGTGGGTGATGTGATGTTTCATTTGTTACTGCAATAAATAGTAATTTAATAGGACTATTTGTGGGTGATGTGATGTTTCATTTGTTACTGCAATAAATAGTAATTTAATAGGACTATTTGTGGGTAATGTGATGTTTCATTTGTTACTGCAATAAATAGTAATTTAATAGGACTATTTGTGGGTAATGTGATGTTTCATTTGTTACTGCAATAAATAGTAATTTAATAGGACTATTTGTGGGTAATGTCATGTTTCATTTGTTACTGCAATAAATAGTAATTTAATAGGACTATTTGTGGGTAATGTCATGTTTCATTTGTTACTGCAATAAATAGTAATTTAATAGGACTATTTGTGGGTAATGTCTTGTTTCATTTGTTACTGCAATAAATAGTAATTTAATAGGACTATTTGTGGGTAATGTCATGTTTCATTTGTTACTGCAATAAATTGTAATTTAATAGGACTATTTGTGAGTAATGTCATGTTTCATTTGTTACTGCAATAAAATGTAATTTAATAGGACTATTTGTGGGTAATGTCATGTTTCATTTGTTACTGCAATAAATAGTAATTTAATAGGACTATTTGTGGGTAATGTCATGTTTCATTTGTTACTGCAATAAATAGTAATTTAATAGGACTATTTGTGGGTAATGTGATGTTTCGTCTGATAAAATGACAAGACAGGCAAAGTAATTAATTTTACTTGGAAATAGATCTGCATTTAGATTCAGAGGATCGCTAAAACATTAAAAAGTGTTTTAAATTATATTTTTTTAAAATTTCAATTAAAATTTTTAATTTAAAAAAACATAGTATAAAATGAATATACAGTCGGGCCTACCTCAGTCGAAAACCTACTTATATTGAATTAATTGTTAGGTCCCGACCAAATTCCATCAGACTAATGTATTTGAGGTTTTACTTAAATCGAAGATTTTTGCCTTCCAACCTCCGTTAGTAAAATTTTCCAAAACAATTGGGTTATTTTCCTGGGGAGACCTTTCAGAACAAATGACACTCCCACTGGGGAGGGTGTAAAGAGTGGGAGGAGTGTCTCTCTCTGTAGTGTTAGTATGCCAAAGCTAAGTTGGCTTCCTTTCATATGAAACATCAGACACCACCTCTCCTCATGTCAACCCTTCTCGCTGGTATGGCTATTCCCCCCCCCCTTTCTCTCAAAATAAACATTGTCTTTGATTAATCTGCGCCTAACACGCCATTTTCCCTAACTCGAAAAACTCCGTAAGTAGATTTTTTTTGGATCCCATTGAGTTCGACTTAGCGATGTCCGACTGTACATTGAAAATAAATGCCGTAAAACAGACTGCTTGGGGACGAAAATTGGGTTCTTTTAATTCATTACGAATAACAGGCATATTAAATAATATAAGCCTATCGATACGCTAAAGCTTCTTCTTGAAAAACTATCCATCACAGTCATGAGCTCAAATCGTTAAAAAATATGTGAGAATTTAACTCTATGGATACACATATGTGTTTATCCATCTAGTGAGTGGTGTCCGAAATACATGGTTAAAATAACCTAACTATAAAAGTATCCCTTAGGGTAATTTAGTTGGATATTGCCTTTAGTCATCTATCAATCTGTAGTCAATATTACATTTCATTTAATAAAGTATTACTCAAAATGTATTCTTCTACTCTAGAAAATTATGGTTTTTACTTAAAACAATAATAATTTTTTTTATTATTATCCAACAATTTCTTTAAAAATCATCATTCCTTTCGTTATGACATTAACGTCCAGGATTGTGGTGAATGTCATGATTTTATACAAAATGGTAATTTGTTATTATGGATATTTTAAATGTTAAATATACTGTTATAAATAATTGATACATGCTTAAGAAACTCCTTTAACCTACGAATCTTAAATTTATATGAAGCTTTTGTTAAAAAATTCATCTAATGGAATTAGCCTACTTTTGTGCAGAAGCGTAAATGGGTTTTCCGCGCCTTTGACTAATTAATTTTTGGCTCCCTTGAGAAATTGGGAAAATATTAAATTAAATTATACAGAATAAATTGTTTTTTTAAGGATTAGACCCCGGCGCCCATGTCAACAGCCCCGATTGCAAATCGGTGTTACGCCTCTGATTTTGTGATACTATTTCATATTTTTAAAAATTAAATTGAATACTTGATTATTTTTTTTAAAAACATATTTAGATCATTTAAAAATTAAACTTTAATTATACATCACACCTTTCAGGCACTAATTTTATAATTAAATGGGTTTTTTCTTCTCCAGGATACCTTATACCTTTAAGAGATCCCGTTTGAATCGCTTCAGTTGGACGATTAGCAACTAAGATAACTGTCTCAAGAACTCTGCCTGCAAAAGTTTAAGTTTTACATTCCTTGAAGATAAACACGATTATTTTATTATATCTAGATACTTTTGTCATCGATATATTAAAGTCTATTGACACAATTTTTTTTAGATCATATTATTGTTGACATGAGTGGTATATTTTTTTAAAATTCAATCAAATATTAGAGTTTGTCCTCAATGGTACTTTTAATAGCATATGAATATTTTGTTAATAGTATGCTTTTAAATGATCCATTTAGTACGTACGTTATGTAGTAAATATATATTTTACAATAAAATGTATCTATGTATAAATAACATGTTTATTGGACTTAGTCCGTCTTATAAATGCTTTGTAGTTTGGCGAACAGTCTTTGGTTCACAATATATATATTACACAATTTCGATTTATCAAATCTAAATTGAAATTACCACGGCGTATAACATTATGATGTTTACATTTAACATTACTATGTCCATTATGTATAAACTATGTATAAATAACATGGTCATTGGATTTAGTCCGTCTTATAAATGCATACTGAGGTGGCGAATTATTCTCGGTTGACAATATATATTTAACGAATTTTTAATTAATATAATTTGAAATTACCGCGATGTTTCATATTATGGGATTGCTATTTAACATTACTATGTCTATTATGCTTTACGATTTAGAACATTTAACAATTACATAAGCTGAAGCAGAATAACAATGAAAATTTATCCAAAGTAAACAAAATGTTTACATTCGTTACTGTAGTATTAAGCAAATTTGGATAACAAAATAAACTGATGCATCATAACGGACTTGTTCAATTCATTTGTGTACTTATTAGAGGAGGTTGTAATTTATTGAATTTATTTCATTTCTGAATTTTTTAAATATATTAACTATTTCTTTCAAAATTTTAAAAGAACCATTTTTTAAAAAAAATTGCTACTTAAAGGTTTATTTTTAACATCTATAAAAAATATTCGATGGATGCAAGTTAAATGTCAATTATTATATATATATATATATATATATATATATATATATATATATATATATATATTAATATAATCACTAAGAGCAGAGGAGCAAACTAGGGCAGAAGCAGTCGGGAAAAGAGCGAGGAGAAAGGCCAGGCAACACTGCCCCACTGCTTTCGTGTGTGTGTCATGCAGAAGAGACTGCCACTCAAGGATTGGTCTCATCAGCCACACAAAGAGCTGCAGATAATAAAGATAAATCTATCGTCTTTCGTAGACGGACAGATGCCATACTCTATATATTAATATATATAATTCCCGTTTTCTGTATGTATGTGTGGATGTGTGGATGTAACGCGATCGATTTATTAAATAGTGCGTACCAAATTACTGCACCAAAAATAATACTTTTCGAACGTTCCACATAAAATTGTTCAATATGATAAGATAAATGAAATTTCCGTATTACGTTATTTTTAAATCCCTTATATTAACTTCACCGCCGTCTCTGTCTCTCTGTCTGCCATTCGTCGTCGGGCGAGCGGAAAAACAAAAGTAAATAAAACAAACCCGTAAAAACAAAGTTTTTGACTATAAATCCCTTATATATGAGACATAACTAACAGTATTGATTATTTTCAAACATTTACAGACTGAATCTGTATTAGCTCAAGTTTGCTTCATAACCCTAGGGGGGTAGGGGTGGGTGGGAGGGGGAGAGGGGAAAAGTCTGGTCACTGATTCGCTTGACCGAGCTCAGAGTGACACGTAAAATGTAAACAAAAGCGCCCCGTCGCTTCGTTGGGTCGCCTCAATGCGTCAGCTCAAAATTTCACGTGGGAAAAAAACAATAACAAACAGTGAATTTAAATTACATACCTCATATAAGGATAAACTAAAAATGCATTAAGTTAATTACGGTACCTTCGATCGATCTGAAATTTTGATACGATGCATTGTTAGGTTAGACGGGTCCGTGTGCCAAATTTCAGTTCGATCGGATCATGGGAAATGGGTCATTTTTTACTTCTGTTTTTCCGCCCGCCCAAGACAGACAGAGAGAGAGAGAGAGAGAGAGAGAGAGACGCCGGTGAAGTTAATATAAGGGATTTAATAAAACAAACCCGTAAAAACAAAGTTTTTGACTATAAATCCCTTATATATGAGACATAACTAACAGTATTGATTATTTTCAAACATTTACAGACTGAATCTGTCTTAACTCAACTTTGCATCATAACCCTAGTGGGGGGAGGGGTGGGGGGAGGGGTGGGGGGAGGGGTGGGTGGGGGAGAGGGGAAAAGTCTGGTCACCGATTCGCTTGACCGAGCTCAGAGTGACACGTAAAATGTAAACAAAAGCGCCCGTCGCTTCGTTGGGTCGCCTCAATGCGTCAGCTCAAAATTTCACGTGGCAAAAAAACAATAACAAACCGTGAATTACATACCTCATATAAGGATAAACTAAAAATGCATTAATCTAATTATGGTACGTTAGATCGATCTGAAATTTTGATACGATGCATTGTTAGGTCAGACGGGTCCGTGTGCCAAATTTCAGTTCGATCGGATCATGGGAAGTGGGTCATTTTTGACTTCTGTTTTTCCGCCCGCCGTGCCCAAGACAGACAGACAGAGAGAGAGAGAGAGAGAGAGAGAGACGCCGGTGAAGTTAATATAAGGGATTTAATAAAACAAACCCGTAAAAACAAAGTTTTTGACTATAAATCCCTTATATATGAGACATAACTAACAGTATTGATTATTTTCAAACATTTACAGACTGAATCTGTCTTAACTCAACTTTGCATCATAACCCTAGTGGGGGAGGGGTGGGGGGGAGGGGTGGGGGGAGGGGTGGGTGGGGGAGAGGGGAAAAGTCTGGTCACCGATTCGCTTGACCGAGCTCAGAGTGACACGTAAAATGTAAACAAAAGCGCCCGTCGCTTCGTTGGGTCGCCTCAATGCGTCAGCTCAAAATTTCACGTTGCAAAAAAACAATAACAAACCGTGAATTACATACCTCGTATAAGGATAAACTAAAAATGCATTAATCTAATTATGGTACGTTCGATCGATCTGAAATTTTGATACGATGCATTGTTAGGTCAGACGGGTCCGTGTGCCAAATTTCAGTTCGATCGGATCATGGGAAGTGGGTCATTTTTGACTTCTTTTTTTCCGCCCGCCGTGCCCAAGACAGACAGAGAGAGAGAGAGCGAGAGAGAGAGAGAGAGACGCCGGTGAAGTTAACATAAGGGATTTAAAAATGACCCTTTTCCCGTGATGCCCTCGAACTGATATTTCACACGTATGCTTTTGTCACCTAACATATAATTTTAAAATTATTTATTTATTTCTCTTTCCATATATATCAAAAAATTATTTCTAAAAAATAAAAAGCCTAGAGTACATCAGCTAATTTCATGGATGTCATATCAACGTCTTGATCGTGTGGAGATAGATTTTAAAATATTTCTTTCTAAATTATAGACTGTCTAAAAAAGCTGTAAAGATAATATTTTTAAGTGAGCATATTAATTTGCCACATTTTTTAGCATAGCAATTTTCAAAATAAATAAATGTGTCCTTTTTATTACATTTTTGGTATGTTTTTTTAAATTTTTTAAAATTTATTTATTTATTTTTTATTATTTTTTTAAAAAAATAGTTTTATTTTAAAACCTTAGGATTTTTTTAATGAACTAGGAAATGATAAAATGTTTGAATAGCTTCATTTTGTTTTTAATGGAAAAATAGTTGTTCTGTCTAAAAGACAAAGTTTGTTTTAAAAAATAAGATGTAACGTACATGTTTCTTAAGGATACAAATTTATTTACTGATTTTTAACTTCATATTTAGATATGATGATCAGGCGTTGACCACTATCACCCTGTTTCTTCAATCATTAGTATTCTCCCGAATTTCAACTTTAATCTTTGTTTTATTTAATTGCGATTACTTTATATCTAGTAATAAATTTAATGATTAATAGAAGATTTATAAGGTCAATTTTAAAAAAAAATCAAACATGGTGAAATCACTTTCGTTTAACTCTGTTTGACTTGACATAACAGAGTAAAGGAATAAATAAAAGAGTTAGACATATTGCTCGTTTAACTTTAAATTTCCTTTAATGATAAACATTTTTTTCAATGTTTTAATGTAATTATCTGGTTAAAATTCTTGGAGAAAGTATATAAAATAAAAATAATAATAGTGTTTGTTGCAAGAAATGTTAATCAACTCAGCCGTTAGGGAAGCTTCATTTCTAATATTCTCTGCAATTCTTTTACTGCATCTTATTTCAGTTGAAGGCGTGTTGGTGGAAGCAGAGATTGTTTTGCAGTGTGCTACCTCTCCAAGTTATTTAAATACGCCTGTGTGTTTAAGTTCTAATTACGGTTAAATGTGAATGCTGATTATAGTTCATATTAAAAGTAGTAGAATTATTTATATAAAGAATACCCATGTTAATCACTTAGGTGTATTCACTTTTGTTTAGGTACGTTTAGCAATTATTTAATACTGAATTCAAATACATATTTATCGATTGAAGTCTTTCATGCAAATTAACAAAATATGAAATGAAATATGTTTTGCAGGGCTTGTCGTTGCATGGCGTGGTATAATTAGTATTAATTCAATGATTTTACATATATTTTATTATACGTTTTCTTAAATTAATATGTAACTTGATAGTAAATATTATGTACTAGCGTAAACCCGTCAAAAATGACGGAGGTTTCAGCTGAAATCTATTTATTTTATTTTAAAAATGCACTTTTTTAGGGGGCCTACGGCGCCAACCTTTTTCAAAAGCCCAACTAACTTGTCCTTGTTTGATAAATACGAAATATTAAACTTTCTGAAATGTACACAAAGTATTTTATAATAGGGGTTGCAGGGCGCCTGCGGCGCCCACTTTCTGTTTTTAATTTTATAATTAACCATCATCAAGTCATCTTTTTACATTGATCCCTTTTCTAAAATTAAAATATGAGCGAAAACAATGACTTCATATAATATTTTTTCACATCCCATATTTAATTTGCACACCTTTTGATGCTTTGGTGCAGTAATTTGGTTTTCCCTGCTTTCTAAAATTAGTAGCGTCAGGACTGACAGACACTACTTGCGTGACAATTGCAAATTATATAGTGTTATATTATATCTATATATATAAAGCTTAGTTGTTTGTATCGGCGTCGGTATGTCTCACTTTTCAACTTTCTGTTCGTTACACAATCACGGGAAAACCAAATGACGTACGGGGACCAAATTTGGCAGGAGGGTTCCTTTTACCCCGGAGATAGTTTTTAGTTAGTTTTTGTAATTGTCCCTTTTGCCCGAATGCAGTAAATTAAATAATCAGAAAATGCAGAAACAAAGAATGAAAAATTAAACCTCATTTCTATATTGAACAACTTTACGCGGACGTTCAAATTCCGTTCAAAGCGATTTATTTTTGGTAAAGTTTTTTTTCTCCCAAATACTTTATTTTAAGCGGTGCGCATTCAAAAAATATTATATTGTCTAATTATGGTGCGCACATTTTCGTGTACGCTTCTTTTAAAAACATAAAATATAAGCATAAAACAATGACCTAATTTAATATTTCTATACCATCCATACAGACCACGGGAATCGATATACATAATTAACATAAGTAACTTATCCGTTTTAAATAAATATGATATATTAAACTTGCTGAAATGTACACAAAGTATTTCATAATAATTATAAATCCTCAAATCTATTTTTACATCGTTGCGTTTTCAAAAATAAAAATATAAGCATAAAACTATGACGTCATTTAATGTTATTTTACAAAATCATATTGTCTAATTAATTAATCATTTTAATATAAATATTATATTTTGTTTGTCTTTTACATAAGCTATTGTCTTTTACATAATCTATAAACTTATAAGATTTAAACATATGCTACTGGACCTATTTACATCGTAGATTAAACTAAATAAAGTGATCCTGAAAACGCTTAAATGTTTTTAATTTTTTTTTGCGAATTGAATTTGTTATGTTCATTCCTTTGCAGTTGGATTAACATAGGTAATTTTTAAAATTAACCATTGTAATTGTTTAACATTCATTTTTTAACAGATATTTGATTTGTTTTTGTTTTTTTATTTTTTAAATGTGGAAGATAATTTCTTTATTTTTTAGAAACAGAATCTGTTGTTGGGCAATGAACTTGACTCAAAAAAGAATTTCATCCCTTCGTGATATTATACCAATTGCATACAGCAGTAAATTTTAGTCGTAAATGTAGACACAAATATATAACAATTTAAATATTATTTCCATGTTAGAACAACTATAAATAGATTACAAAAGTAGAGTTATTTTTGGTCCAGTTGTTATGAGCAGACTTTTTATTAAGCCAGAATATTTCTATAACCATTTATTGTTATTGTCTAAATACGGTGCGCACATTTTCTTGAATTCCTTTTAATACGACTGCTTTAGTTTCTTTCAAGTATTTTAGAAAGTACATTTCATATATAACATTTATAATTTAATTTATTGGCGCTATATGTCAATAAACTTACACTTTAAAAAAGTTTACATAAGCTATACATATATATATATATATATATATATATATATATATATATATACACTATACATTATAAACTTTCGCTACCCAACGTACTAACAGAAGTTGATAAATTTAATAAAGTGATCTTGAAAATGCTTAATTAATGTGAATTGCGAATTGAACATGTTATGTTCATTTCTTTGTAGTCGGAATAACATAGGACATTTCAAACGTTGCTTTTTAATCATTTTTCAGATGTACACATGATCACATGGTTAATTTTTTTTTAAATTTGGATATATATTTTTTTTCATAAACAAAATCTGGTTAGAGTGTATTGAATATAATTTACAAAATATGATGTCTTATCAGAAATAGGGAACAAAACAAAAAAAAAGAATTCCTTTTTGAAATTATACACATTGCATAAAAACCGTAAATATAAATCGTACAATTTAGAGACTTCCGATGTCCTATATATTATTTCCCTGTTAACACAACTATGAATTTGTCAAAAGGAAGAGTTATTGTGATCCAGTACATTTACGTTATAACAAGACTTTATTTTATGTGGCCAGCTTTCTATAATCTTTTATTGTCTAAATATGGTGTGCACATTTCTTAATATCATTTTAAATTTTAATAAGACGGTTTAAAAAAAAATTTTTTTAGAAAGTACATTATAATGTTGTTTATTGGCGCTATGAGTTATGTAGCCTTTGCATTTTTAAGGGATAGCGCCATATGTTCTTTATCTCATAGACGCCGTTACAAATATTGTATTATTTACAATTGTGTTACTATGCAGTGTCGTAATTATACATGAAATTTTTTAGTGACGAGGGTGGTAGAGCTCTTTCGGAAAACCTATCAGTTATGTTTAATTTAGTACAAGTTGGAATGAAATAGTAAATTTAGTTATTATGATCGTGAAGATTCATTAATCATAAATCATATATTTTAAATAGTAAGGTAATGTTAAAAGGCACTGCATTAAGTGAAAACAACTCTGGTTGTAACATGGTAAAAATTAAATAATTGTGTCTGTTGTTTTTTTCTCTCTCTCTCTTTTTTTTCTTAAATATATTTAATTTTTTGTCCTTCAAATGGCATATCTCTGTTTCCCATAAGATTTTAATTAATAGATGAGTCTGAAATATAACTGGGCAAAAAAAAGTTGTAATAACCAGCAACTAATACTGGGAAAGGCGGTCAGCACACTCCCGCTACATGGTGCGGGTATATTTCTAGTGCATTATAATGCTAAAATATAGTATAAAATGTGTGATTAGACTTTTAAGATACGCTCTTTTATAAAAATTATCCATAATACAGTTGCACGCTGCCATCAAAGCCATCAACAGTTATTGTTAAACGGATATCGATCACAAAAGATAATCCCTTCTTTGTAAAATCCAAAGTAATAGATTGAACTTTTGGATGGTAAAAGAAGGGATCATATGATTAACACTATTTAAGTGCAATTGGAGACCCGGGTCACTGAGTTATTCTAAAATAACGGCAAATTGACGTAGCCAATAAGTAATATCATAGTAGCCGAAATACAATTAAGTACTTAAACTACAATACCTATGTTGATATTTTAGTTTTGCGATGCTTTGCTATTATTTCTATCACATTATATGTAATAAACAAATATTAGAATGTGATTTAAACATAGCTATTAAGTTATTAGTAAACAATAATATTTTACTAACAAATAAGGAAGATGTTGTGCTAAAAATATTGATTAAAATTATAATGTTACAAAATGAAAAATGCATTTTTCATATCATGAATTATTGTCCTTGAACTAAATACTAAAATATAACATAAACACGAAATTCTCCACTTGTTTTATGGCATGAGCCTGAAAGAAAAATTTACAAGAGCATGAACGATTTTTTTAGCAATAAATTTAAATATAATTAACTTCGGACAATATCAGACGTAAAACTATTCATTTCGCATCAAATGGGAGATAAAAAAATAATTACTATTTATTTGTTTCAGTTAACCCTTAAGAATAAATTTTAGGACGTAAACAAGGATTTGAAGAGAGCCACTGCACAAAAGCTTGCTTTTGTTGCCCCCTATATTTTCCTCCCACATCAGATGTCTCTATCCAATTGACAGTTTAACTTTACGAGCCGACATTTAAATCTCTTTACGGATAGAAAGTGATTAAAGAATTTCAATGTAACGTATTTTGAGCTTCATTGAACTCTTGCAGAATACCTATAAAGTAACACGTAATCAATGCAAAAAATAATAAAATTCTAATTTCATAATCTTTGCATTAAATCTGCAATAAAAATAGTGAACAGTGTTTTCAAAATTCTTAATTGATTTATATAAATAAGACATGCTATTTGGAAGTATTCTGCGTTTATTTTTATTTAACTAAATTGGTTTGTTTTTTTAATGTAGCATCAATTATGAATTTAAGAACATAAATGAAGGCATTAATAATTATTGAAATATGCATACAACAATCTTATTGTTTAAATTTATTATTATATTTGAAACAATCGAATTTAAATCTTTACACTATTTTCAAAAAAATAATGTAATTGTATGTATATGACAGTTACACTTACAAATGTGAAAATATAGAAAACAGTAAAAGTCAGACACTACTAATAATTAAAATCTTCAGTTTTAAAGACATTTTACCGGTTCAGACAATAACACGTAGACTACGACTTCTCAAGCATCTTAATTAAAAGCAAAAAACAAAACAAAAAAGAATAAATTCTTAACAATTTAAGGGTTGATAATTTTGAGTGTTTTGGAGAGATCCGAAAAAAGGGCATCGATTTCTAGTAAGATATGTATCAGAAAATTTAAAATTTTAAGTAAAATTTAAAGTAGTAAAAATTGAAATAAAAAATAAGATGATAAAAATGAATCATTTTCTATACAAATAATTTTCAAAACAATTTCCTTTCCTATTTCAGTAAATTTCGCTTTAGGATCATGAATCTCCGCAAAACACACACTATTTAGCATCGTCACGGAAATACTTTACTTAAAGGAAACAATATTTTCAATCTAGCATGATACACATTTATTTCGGAGTTATATATATTTTATATCTAAAAAAACATTATTTAAAAAACAATAGTTCATACGTTACAATTACTACTTTAATCAACAAAGCCGATGTGAAGGAACAAGTTTAATAAACGGGATGGTGACTCAGAAAATGAAGTCGATGAGCTGGAGGAGATCTCTATGATACGAGAAGCTCCTTCTTCGAGCCAACTTCCTGACCCAGTCGTCTACGACATTTACCAGAACTTATCTGATGAAGTTTCAATGGCAAAGGTAATGTAACGGATATATGTAGAAAAAACAACATCATAGATAAAGGTCCGTCCATAAATGACGTCACGCAACTAGGGGGGAAAGGGGTCCACACATTTGTGACGATGCGTGACGGGGGAGTTTACGAATTCTGACGTCACGTCAAAACACGCTACTTTAAATAAAATTTCCATTTAAATTTTCGATATCTTACATCTTACTTTATAACGTTTTACATTGATTCAGGACATAACAAAACAGCAATCTCATCCCTATTATTTTCCCTACATGGATTCACGCGTGTTACGATATTAGAGTGCAGCTTTACACTATATACATACTTAAATGACAATAAAGTGTTTTGAAACATTCTCATTTTTAAATAGAAAATACAGCTTTTAGATCAAAGAATTGTGACATCATATTGGAAGGGGATGTAATTTATTTTGACGAAGGGGGTAAAACATCGGCGAAAATCACGTGACGTCATTTATGGATGATCTCTAGACTATGATTTTTGTTAAATGTGCTGGACTTACTACTTGATTAAAAAAAAACCATTACTTGAATCATTGAACATAGAAACACAAGAAGATAGAAAGACAAAGAGAAAAGTAGTAATACACATAAGGAAAGGCAATCAATTCTAACTTTAATATGCAACGCAAAGAAAAAAAATAATACAACCCCATATAAGTCACAAAGATTACACGCATTATTCTATTTCTTTAGCAAGAAAAATAACTCACACATTCTTGCTCTTCCCGTCTTCGATTCGGGCGTGAAGAGGGTCGTCTCTAACAACATTTAACTCTCTAATAAAAGTGCAAGATTAGACAAAAACATGGCTAAGTCTTAAGACTCAATAATATGCTGTATAGAAGTAGCGTTTGATGCATATAAATAAGACATAGTCTGACTGTGTTTTCCATTCAATTGTTTTAACTTTAGGGTGCTGATGTTGTTGTTGTTGTTGTTCGTCCGTCGTGGTCGACGATGACCACTCTCATCATGTTGGACCGCCACATGTGACCTCTGGTGACTTATTAACCCTATTCTGGCACGAAAAAGGCATCCGAACGTCGGACAAGAGATGCGGTCCCTTCAGGAGGGTTTTGGATACGGACCTTTCTGACTTGACGCTTTAACTTGGCAGCCTGTTGTCTGTTTGCCTCACAGACAGTTGCGCCATTCCATATCGTAGAGCGCCAGTGGGCTCGGTTTCTGGCTGCTGCTTTCCAGGAGTCATGTCCGATGTCGAAGGCCTTCAGAGCTGATTTAAGTGCATCCTTGTAGCGCTTACGTGGACCTCCGCGTGCTCTATGCCCTTCTGTAAGCTCATCACAGAGGAGCCTCTTGGGGAGGCGATGGTCGGGTATGCGCACTACATGCTACGCCCAGCGTAGTTGGTATACAGTCCAATTTTCACATGCATATAAAAGGGTGGGAACCACAACAGCTCTGTATACTTTTAGTTTTATTTGGGTGCTGATTCCCCTTCTCTTCCAGATACTGTCATGCAATCTAACGAATGCTGCGCTGGCCTTTGAGATTCTCGTGTTCACCTCGTCATCTATTTTGGCCTTCTGAGACAGTGCGCTGCCAAATTAGGTAAAGCGGCTCACTGTGTTAATTTTGTTGGCGTTGATGAATATGTCAAGCTCAGTATAAGATTTGCCTGGTTGCTGATAAAACTGCATTGTCAAACTTTTTGCGTGTGCGCAAATAAAACTACAACAGAAACAAAGAAAACTCTTTATAAAACTGACATCAGACCAGCTATAAAATATGCATGTCAAACTAGGACCTAAAAGAACTACAGAAAACCTGTTAAATACACGTGAAAGGAAAGTTCTCAGGAAATTTTATGGACCAACGAAGGATGAATACCGATTGAGAATACAAAACAACGATGAGCTGTACAGTCTGTAGAAAGATCCAATAAAAGTTTAAAAAAATAAAAAGGTCATTCTGCGCTGGGCAGGTGTCACGTGAAAATTCACGGGTTTGACAGCAAAGAGAAAAGGGGAGCGAACACGTGTCAAGAAAGGAAGGCGATTGTTTATGAGGTCAACTGAAGTCCAAAGTACAGCCTATTAGTGTGGTCACTGAGTCGGGGTGGAAACGTGGGGTTACGTAAAGTGTGTAGTTGTAAGAGGTCAAGACAAGATGGTTGAGAAGTTGAAGTATATGATTTGTGCTATTTGAATTCTAGAGATCAATGGTGTATATTGTGATATATGAGTATATATTGGGTATTTTGTTTTAAAAAAGCATTTTCCTTGACTTAAATTGTTGCAAAGAATTGTTGTGCGAGAGATGATAGTATTTAATTACGCCCACAAACACATGTGAAAGTAAATCGGTCACAAGAAAGTGACAGCAGGACATTTAGAAAGAATGTCAAATGACAGAGAAATAAAGAGTGTTCGCCCCCAAAACTTCAGAACAAAATTGCTCGTGTGCAGACGTAAGCTTAAAATATCGATGATGTAGAGAACATTATTTAACACCTGGGTATCCAATTTTTTTAGAAGAACGGCGTTGATTAGAACTGAGTGGAAGGGGGGCGTGAGAAAAGCCCAAACCTGCACGGGCTTTAGCGCCACAGGGATGGATGGATAAAACGTTCGTATTTTCCCCACAAAGCTTATCCAGTGGTTTTTCAGAATATTGTAAGGAATATAGATGGAAATTGGATGATCAAGATTTTAAATCATGTGATTTGCCATGCGCCACGGGTAAGTGTGTACACGTTCAAAAATCTGCAACTCATAAGAGGGTTGTCAGACCCAAATCCCACTTCCAAGGAAAGAGAGGGAATCAATTAAAATAACACCGAGTGAGTGGATGCACCCGTTTAATTACTGTTAGATTTATGGCTTATTGTAAAACTGCGTTTAGTAAATGTTGGCAGTGCTGGATTTACCTATTCGTTAAACAATCTATAGCTTAGGGTCCCCGCCTTTTTGGAGGCCCACCAAAATTTGTGTTCATATTTCGCACTGACATAGAATATCTTGATTTCAAAAGCACCCCAAAATCTCAAAGGTTTAGGGCCTTATCAAAATAAATTCAGTCCTGAAAGGAGACGAGCTTAGCTCCCTCTGAGCACGCAATGGGGGTCAAAATTAAAACGATGTAATTGACACGATCGAGTTTAAGCATAATAGAGGTTTTTATCTAAATCCAATCAAATGTTTTTATTAGTGGCTGCTACAACAGTTTTAGTTCGAAGAAAATCAAGACATGTTTCCAAAGCATAATGTAAGATATCCGCCAGAAATACATCAAATAAAGCAAGATAATGGAGAGCCTTAAAAAAACAATATCTATTGTGTCATGACATATTGAAACCTTTGTATTTGTTTATGATTGATGCTCTAAATGAAATGTGGTTACTTGTAACATAACATATTTCTGTCAACTTCGGGAATATCCTAAATCATCTCTGTTTGAAACTATTTCGCATTGTTATTTAATTTTTTTTATAAAGATATAATTTAAAGAGTTATATTTTATTCATGTATAACAATTTTCAAATGTGGTTAGCAAACTTCTCTAAAACTAATTCAGACTCCAGCTGTTAACATCGTTTTGTTGTTATACACGAGCCAAGCAGCTGCAATTGTTTTATTAAAATTTAATTTTAACAAACAACATATATTGTATTAAAACAAAACCATACATTTCCTTTTATAGAAAATGCCACATTCAAAGAGAATGGGGAAAAGTGATGCACAGGGAGACACGTCTTCTAAAGCCAGTGTTTCAAGATCATTTATAGATCAGCAGCCCCCTTCGTGGGCTGATCTCCCAGCTACGGCCTTACGGAATATTTTCATAAGGTTGCCCGATGTGGACAGAGCGTCTATGGCGCTGGTAAAGCGGTGGTTAAAGCAAAGAGAGCGGTGCACGACACTAACGGTATTTTTTGGCCGTCTTTGTTGTCAACATGTGACATGGATTATTGTCGTAGGATTCATAGTATGAATACCAAATCATTCCCCGGAGGTACGCCTCGCTCTGTTGTAACATCAATGTAAATAGATAAGCGCACCGCTCTCTATGTTTTGGGAATTATTTATAGATATATACATAGTACATATTTACATTTATGTTTATATATATATATATATAATTAATCGTTAAGTTCGATTTAAGCCAAAAATTAAAAATTAAAATTAATGACGTCTTTAATGTTCTTGTTTAAAATCTAAATGACACTAGGATGTCTCCTTTATATGTCGTCTTTTAACCAACAACGCAAAAAGACAAATGTGTTGACATTATTTGGTTTAAGTGATGAGCGAGTCTAATTGAGAATATAACAAGCCGAGCTGAACAATCATTCACATGGAACTTAGTTAACTGTAATATACAAAACGGGTTGAGCATGGAATGACATTATCGAACATCGGTGTTCATTAATCTTCCAACATTGAGAGGGTTAATGGATTCATTAACTTTCATCTCCATTTGGTAACGCAGTAACTCATCAGTAGAGCTGTCAACATTTGTTGTCTTTGAGTCAGACTCCATTAATGTCATTAGCTTAATACGCTTTTAATTTGGTTTGATAAGTAGGCGAAGTGTTAGAGCTATGGTAGGCAAACAATATCAACATTTTAAAAATACCCGTTAGCCAATAGTTTATAAACAAAATGTTCGTGTAATCGTCAGGAAATATGTTAATATATATCGGCCGCTATCTTTTATTATTTTTTTAAAAACTTTTTGACTTCCAATAATTTGTAAGTGATGTGTCGATTAATCGTAAAAAAAATATTTTAATATTTAAAGATTTTTAACGATTAATCGAAATATATATATAAATGTATATATATATATATATATATATATATATATATATATATATATATATATATAAATATATATATGTATATATATAGCTTACTGTATTTTTTAAATAAAAAAATAAATTATAAAATAGTTTGAAAATATTTCCCTACATTATTAAAACTCAAATGGGCTTTGCTAAGATGTTCAACATAATCATATTCAATTGTTTAAATGTTCTCATCATGAAACATGAACAGCAATTTTATAATCCATAAGTTTTATATTTTATTTTTAAATTTGTTGCCAATGTTCAGCCCCCTTTTTCATTGTTAAGGTATGTCAAACTTGGAGGCAAGGCTTCAAAGAACCATCTCTTTGGATGAAGAGGATAATCGAGTTTGGACATGAAGATGCACCCTTATCTCAGAATTCATCCATTAATTTACTTAGAAGTAAAGTAAAAAGACTATTATTTTCTCTTTCTAATTAAAGTTTAACCATCGCCGATAGATTCACCTCTGTTTTTGCTTAATACTTTTATATTAAATACCGAAAACCATTTTAAAACAACAATTACACAATTCTGATCGTTTAATTTGTATCTAGTTAAAAATATAAAACTTTCTTTAACTTCTTTTCTTGCAGGTAAAGCCGCTTTGAGTTTCGCCAGAAGTCCTTTGATAAAATACGTGAAACATTTGCAGATCAACATCAGTGGTTATTCCATAGAGATTATCTGGGACCTGGCGACGATTGCAGATCTCCTAAATCAAGCACAGTTGCAAAGAATCAATATTTGTTTTTGTTATGATATTCGTGTTAAGGACAACACTCGAACAAATTTTTTTATCCCGTTCCTTAGATTGATAAAAAACCAGCGCTATTTAAAGGTAAGGAATGCTGTTGTTAAAAAGTCTTGTATGAATCTTGATGGTACGAGCCTAAACATTGTCGCTATAAAGGTAGAAGATTTTAAGATATTGTATTTTAGGTTTTAAGGTTATTGTTTTTTTTTGTTTTTTTTTAAATTGCACAAATATTGAAAATTCTTAAGAACACAAAATATTTTTAAAAATAGCACTTGTCATTATGTTTTACTATATCATTCTGTTCTATTAGTTAGCAATCATTAACTTAATGCTGTTTGACTTTTCGTTTAAAATTAAGTCATTTTTGTTAACAGTTAACTTGCATACCTAAACAGTCATCTTACCAATTTTTTTTTCTCAACAGGAATTCGATATTAATTTGTCTCATTTTGACCTGGTCAATGGAGTGTTTTTTCTGGAGTATTTGGCAGACTCTTGTTCCGCATCACTTCAAACTATTTTTCTGAAAGATCTATTTGATGACACTGTTCCATTTGCCAAAATAGGACCTGCTGTAAATGAAATAAAGGTAATTTTCACATCATTTGAAAAGCTTATACTATTTTTGTTATTTGATTTATCTATAAATAGCAAAAAGTCAAGCCTTCATTACATAATTTTAAAAACTGTCACCAGATGTCAACTTCGTTTCATCCTTAAGTCTTCAAATAGAATTTATTACACTTGCTTCTTTGTCAATTTTAATGCTTCTTAAATTTTAGAAGGATGATCTAGTAAAATTTTTACTATTTTGTTATACATATAATTTTCAGAAATTCTCAAAATTGAAAAATATTCATATAGACTACAAATTCTTGTCAGATGATTTACTCAAGTTCTGGAGCGATGAGTGTCCATCACTCTCATTCCTAAAGATTTGGACTAAGCCACAAGGTATCTGTTTTAAAAAAAAATGCATAGTATTGTTCTAAACGTATGCGTTGGTCCCTCCTCATAAAAGCTCAAGACCAGCCCATGTGTTCTTTTGGTTCCGTGGTTGTGTTTGTTCTACACAATAGAACGAATGATTGCGTTCATTTTTTTATAAGGTATTTTAAAATGTAATGAAAAGCCCCACTTGGCATCGGAAAATGTGTACTTAAATAGAGAACGCTATTCGACATGCAGATGACTAAGAAGAGTGAGAAAGTGACAAGCATTGGAAAATATACACGAACCGAGAAATGAACATTCTGAATTATTTTTGGTTTTCCATTCTGCGTGTAAATATTATAATTTAAATTGTTTCGATATACATGTTTTGATACTTTCAATCGCCAAGAAGTTCGCTCGTATGGTAATAACTTATGTACGTAAACGTTTTATGGATTGAAAAAGAAGCTTTTTGCATTTTTTGTATGAATGCATTGATTGAATTAGCTAGAGAATCACTGAATTAATTTAGACATATTTGATTTTCATTATTAACTTGAGCATGTGGACTATTGCTCATTAATTAATTCAGATATAGTTTCTTGGGGTTGAAACGATTTGCAATAGCAAATTATAAAAATTACCAAAATAGTGATTTAAAATATTGTTTAAAACATCACACACCCATATTATATCTCTACACAGATACAGTTCAAGTCCCCTCATAACACAACTAAATCAAAGCAGTGACTGGCAAAGCAAACTGAAACCCTGCGATAACTGGGTGGTAGTAAAATACCAATTCAGTTTAGGTTTCACAAGCACACAAAGAATTTTTTATTTGTACTTGTATACAAAAATTGTTAGATTAAGATATCTACCTTATATCTAAAGAATTTCATTTCATATAGAAATACAAATGAAATATACGGCTAAATTGGTAGTCTTGACGAAATACACTGCGCAAAAGATGAAAATAGAATAAAGGACAATAATTTTATCTTATTTTGAGATTTCACACATAAAGTCCTGCTACAATCATTCACCTTTTCAGCACAAGTGATAAGTTCTGAGGCGTGGCGGGATTTGGTTAGGACACATCCAGACTTTTTGGTGGAAATAATAGACTTTCAACATCCGAGAGCACAGCCAGATTATTCTATTCTATCACCTGCTATTCCCCTCTGTAAATTAGAATTTGTTCATGCAATCAGAGTTGCATCAAACGATGAGGTAGGTTCACTTCTCTTCCTCACTATTATTGAAATGAACTTCTCTATGACTACTTATCACCTCGTCATCTACGCTCTTTTGCAGACACACGCACGTATTCTCTCTGTTCCTACAACACGCACTAAAACATTTAGCGTAAGTTATTTCTCTTTTTCTACACTTCGCCCCCTGACCTAAAAATAATGTAATTTTTTTACCATTACAATTTTAATGGTAAAAAAATTGATTGTTATTTTTTGTAATCGTCTTTTTTAAAAATTGTTTTAATTGCACAATATATTGCCATATATTGTCACGAAGTGATGGCGTTTTAAAGAACTCTTCGATAACAAAAGAAAAGAGACTTTTGATATTTGCACTCAAGTAGTTGATTGGTCTTTTCACATTTCATACAAGAAGCTCTTTTACAAATGCAACAAGTAGACACTGTTGAGTCCAAATGGTCACATTTGCGGGACACCATATATGGCTCAGCTATATCGGCATTTGGCAAGAGAGATCGCAAAAGTGCAGATTGGTTTGAGGCTCACTGGGAGGAAATGAAGCATGTCACTGTTGCAAAAAGAAAGGCTCTTTTCTCCTATAAAGACAGGGTCTTGCCCAGAAACTCTACATTTCTTTAAGAGTGTCAAGAAAAATGGCAAGCAAGCAGCTTTCCACTACGCTAACACATATTAACGGTGTATTGAGCAGTACTTGGACTTTTACTCAGCAATAAACCATTTCTCAACTGCTGCCCTGGACGATATCCCTGACCTGCCGATAATGATAGAGCTTGATACCCTTACCCAACATAGATGAGCTACGTAGAGCCATCGATTGTCTAGGCTGCGGGAAAGTCCCTGACAATTATTGAATTCCACCAGAAGTTATTATATGTGAAAAAGAAGTACTTTTACAGCCTTTGCACGACCTCCTACACTCTGTGCTGGGAACAGGGACAGATACCACATGAATTAAAAGATGCCAACATCGTTACATTGTATAAGAATAAAGGAGACAAGAGTGACTGCAATAACTATCGTCGAATCTCTTTCCTCAGTATAGTTGGTAAGGCCTTCGCCCGAGTTGCATTAACACGCCTGCAGACCCTAGCATCGCGTGTACTCCAAGAATCGCAGTGTAGATTTCGAGCCGGAAGATAAATAATAGACATTATCTTATCTCTACGCCAGCTGTAGGAGAAATGCAGGGAGCAACATGTGCCACTATACATCGCATTCTTCGACCTAACTAAAGCTTTTGATCTTGTCAGCAGAAGCGGCATTTTCAAGATCTTAGTAAAAATAGGCTGCCCTAAACATCTGCTTAACATCATCAAGCAATTTCTTGATAACACGCATGTCGCAGTGTGCTATAACTGTGCCACCTCAGAGGCTTTCCTAGTAAGTAGTAGAGTAAAGCAAGGCTGCGTGCTGACACCTAATCTATTCACAATATTCTTCTCCATCTTACTCCAGTATGACTTCAAGAACAACAGCGAGGGGATATACATACACACTAGAGCTGACGGGAGATTATTCAATATTGATCGGCTTAGAGCCAAGACCAAAATAAGGAAGATTTTGCTGCGCACGCTCTTATTTGCAGACGATGCCGCCTTAATATCTCACACAGCAGACGAACTGCATAACCTTGTATCCAGCTTCTCCGCTGCTGGCAAAGAGTTTGGCCTGATCATTAGCTATTAAGAAAGCCAACATTATGGCACAGGATGTTGCTTTCCTCCCCACTATCACCATCGACTGCAACCTGGATGTTGTTGAAAGTTTTACATATCTCGATTCAAACATATCGAGCACCCTCTCAATGGAAGATGAGATAAGTGGTAGGTTAGGGAAGCCCGCACTTGTTATGGCTAGACTGTACAAAAGAGTCGTGTCCAATGCCAAACTCACTACAAGGACTAAGCTTAACTAAGTATAACAGGCCTGCGTACTGAGCACACTCCTCTATGGATGCGCGTCTTTGACCACCAATACCAGGTTGAAAGAAGGCTCAATAGCTTCCACCTCAAATGCCTGTGCCGCATTCTAGACATCAAATGACAAGAGAAAGTCCACAACACAGAGATCCTGACTCAATCAAGCATGAGTAGCATTCCAGCCATATTAAGTCAAACACGCCTCGATGGCTTGGACATATCAAGAGAATGCAAACTGGTCGCATACCCAAGGTCGGTTGGTCGGTCATGTCTCAGATATACGGACAGATGCAGAAGAGACGTGAAAGCAGCCAACATTGACATACGAAACTGGGAAAACCTGGCGAGGATAGGTCCACGTGGCGGGCTATAGCGAAAGAAGGATCATTAAGAGCAGAGGAGCAAACCAGGGTGGAAGCAGTGAAAAAAGAGCGATGAGGAAGGCCAGGAAACACTGCCCTACTGCATTCGTGTGTGTGACATGCAGAAGAGACTGCCACTCGAGGATTGCTCTCATCAGCCACACCAAGAGCTGCACATAATAAAGATAAATCTATCGTTTTACATAGACGGACAGATACCATACATTTTTTAAAGGTCCGGTTTCTCATGCCTTTAAAGTCTAATAAGAAACAGTTAATGTTAAATTTTTGTAACATTTTCAATCTCACGGCACTTAAAATAATTGCAAATTATTTTCGGTACGAAAATGACATTTTTTAAAATTAATTATGTCCATGTATATTTTTTAAATTTTTTAGTTGTTGGATTTTAAAGGATATAGCACTTTTCGCTTATACAAGATGAGCAGGTGTCAAAATATAAATACGTTATTGGTACCAGCTCATCAGTGGGATGTTATTCTATTACTTTAGCCGAATGTGTTTTACTGTTCGGAAGCATTTATCGAAAGAATTCAGATTCATTTTTGAGTTTCGAAGTTTTGACAATAGAAAAGTTGATAATATCTTAACGTAGTTCCTTCATTTCCTTTATTAAGTTTACAAATTGGCTTTCCTTTTCTTTTATTAGACACCATGTTAACCTTTTTTTCATTTTTAAAAGCTAATTAAGAACTAGGAAAATTCCCGCCCTCAACAAAGTGATGCCAGGGATATTCAATAGCTAACGTAACTCCCCTCTTTAAGAAAGGTGATAAATCAGACCCTGGTAATTAAAGACCTGTATCACTTACTAGTATCACCTGTAAATTACTAGAACACATAATATATAGTAAAATAGTTATCCACCTAGACAAATATAATGCCCTATGCCCACATCAACACGGCTTTAGAAAAAACAGATCATGCGAAACACAATTAATAGGTTTAATAGATGAATTATCAAAAGGCTTAGACAATAATGATCAAATAGATACAATATTACTTGACTTCTCAAAAGCATTTGACAAAGTTCACCACCTTAGTTTACTTAAAAAGCTTAACTACTTTGGAATCTCAGGTTCCTTACATCACTGGATCCAAGACTTCCTTTTGGGCAGGGAGCAAACTGTAATAATTAATGGATCTAAATCTGCACCAATAAAGGTTAACTCAGGAGTTCCACAAGGAACTGTGCTAGGTCCCTTACTCTTTTTAATTTATATAAATGATTTACCCAACAACATCTCAACAGGTACAAAAGTTAGGTTATTTGCTGATGATTGTATAATCTATAGAACAATTAAATCAGAACAAGATAGCAAAATTTTACAAAAAGACTTAGATGAATTGATAAAATGGGAAACTAACTGGAGTATGTCTTTCCACCAGAAAAGTGTCAACTGTTAAGAGTAACAAAGAAAAAGAAACAAATAAATTCAAAATATTACATTCATGGAAAAGAACTGACCCAAACTAAAGATGCAAAATACTTAGGAGTCTTAATAAATGAGAAACTATCATGGAATCCCCATGTCAATGAAGTTATTAAAAAATCAAACAAAACCTTAGGCTTTATAAAAAGGAACTTTAACAAATGTAATAGAGATATAAAACTAAAATGCTACCTCACTTTGGTGAGACCTGTACTAGAATATGCATCTTCTGTATGGGACCCATCCACCAAAGAAAACATTGATAAACTAGAACAAATTCAAAAAAGAGCTGCCAGATTCATTACTGGAGAATATTCAAAATCTGACAAGAATAACACCATTAGTTAAATCATTAAACCTTGAAACACTAGAGGATAGAAGAACCAAGAGCAAAGTAGTAATCATACATAAAGCAATTAATTCTAATTTAGAAATACAACACAAAGATAACTTAATACAACCCTCAGATAGACATAAGGATAAAAACACCTTTCTTATTCCGTATGCAAGAACAAACACATACAAGTTTTCCTTCTTCCCGTCCGGAATTCGGGCGTGGAATGGGTTGCCTGAAGAATCCAGGAAAACCAACACTTTATCAACATTTAAATCTCTAATAAAAATGCAGGACTAAACACAAACCATAGATAAGCGTAGGACGCAATAATCTTCTGTATAGAAGGAGCGTCTGTAAACAGATAAGATAAGATAAGAAGGCAAATGTTTGAAAATGATTGGGAACAGTCATCGTTTGCTTCTACAATATGAGCGGCTGTAAAATTTTAAGAATAAATTACTTTACCTGCAGATCAGTGCCATGTTTTTATAATACTAAAGCCTCTTTGTTTTTCAGTTCAGTAACAATAGTATTGGAAGAAATGATTAGTATCCAATATGGAGTTTTGAAATTTTAGAAGTAGAAAACATTACTTTTTTTAAGGATAATTCCTTTATTTCTTGTATTAACTTGTTACTTGGTTATTATTTTATGTTCATAAAAAGCTCCGCTGTTATTTTCAAAATATTCTTATTTAATAATTAACGACGAGGACTTTGTCGCCCCTAGCAAAGTGCCGCCCTGGGCATTTGCCCCCATGCCCCTACCCCCCTCACGCTACGCCACTGGTTATATAAATTTGTTACATACATTTATATTAATTTGAACTGAATAGTCAATTTTTTTTAGATATCTAGTGTCCTTCTCCATTTGGCCAACTACCATAAAACACTGACTTATCTGTACTTGGACTTTTATGTGAAATTCGGAGAACCTGACCTAGCTCTAGTGCATGGCTTACTCTCGAAATGCAGCAAACTGTAAGTGTATTTTAACGTGTGCTAACCTATGCTAGCAGTATTCTTATCTCATCAACAAAAGATATCCCACAATTCATCCGATAAAATTGAGGGATAAAAAATGAGAAATTAAGAATTGGAATATTTTTTTATCGGTTTCGGGATTCTAGTGAAAATTGTAAGTGCAATAAGATGTAATTTAGTAGGACTATTTGTGGGTGAGTTGAGGCTTTGACTGATAAAATGACAAGACATGCATTATAAATTTATAGGGAATGAGATCTGCATTTTAGTTGGAGAGGATCACTTAAACATTAAAAAGAGTTTTAATTAATTTTTTTTTGTCAATTTTAAAAAATAGTATAAAGATTAAAACACATTGAAAATAAATGACGTAAGACAGACGCTTAGGCGCTTAAATCAGGGTTCATTTGATTCAATACGAATGAAAGAAATATTTATAAATATTATATATATATATAATATAAGCCTGTGTGATACGCTTTGGCTTATTCTTGAAAAAACATATACACTGTAGGCACTGAATTGATTTTTTTTTATAAATCTGTGGGGATTTCTGCCTATGGTAACATATTTGTAATTATATAAGTGGGCGCGTAGGTCTAAGTGGTAGCGCACTGGACTATCGATCCGAGGCGGGTTCGAGCCCGGGTACTGGAAAGGCCCCTGGGGCATTGTGCTGGCCACACATTCCCCTGCTCGTTAGTGGTGGCTAAAACTTGTGAACGCTACATCACTTGCCCCATAGTCCATCATGGACTGGAAAGGGGGGTCATTATTTAGGGGCGCGATGGTCTAAGTGGTAGCGCACTTGACTATCGATCCGAGGCAGTTCCCGAGTCGCGGGTTCGAACCCGGGTACTGGCAAGGCCCCTGGGGCATTGTGCTGGCCACACATTCCCCTGCTCGTTAGTGGTGGCTAAAACTTGTGAAAGCTACATAAATTTCCCCATAGTCCGTCATGGACTGGAAAGGTGGTCAGTTATACATTATAGTTGGGGGCGTCGAATACATCGTTAAAATAATCTAACTATAAAAATATTATAGTTTATTTAAGCTATAAATCATTAGTTAATAAAACATTTTATTTATTTAAAGATTTAAGAAAAATAAATTCTACTCTAGAAAAATAGTGTCCTTATATACGCCTTAATACATGTATTTATTATTACCAAAACACCTTAAAAATCTTCATTCCTTTCTTTATGAGACTAACAACCAAGATACGAGGTTAGTGCAGTAGAGCTAGTCTGACACCATGTATAGTAATTGAGTAAAGAAACAAGACATCAAGACTAGTGGTCTGGGTAACAGGGCGTTTCATCAACTCTCTTCATTACACTTATAGCCAACCATCCTCTCAGTTCACGACCACGCGCGATTTCAATTCACAGCACAAATCACGTGTTTCATACGCAGTCAAGGTCATCTTGCACGCTCATATAATGTCAAACACAACAACAAGTCTCTTTACAGTTAATATCATGATTTTATACTGAATAATATTTTTTTATTTTCGTTATTTTAATCGTTAAATATAATGTAATAATCGATAAACGCTTAAGATACTCCTTTAACACATAAACCTTAATTTTAAATTAAAATTTTGTTACAAAGTTCATGTAATGGAATAAGCCTACGTTTGTGATACTATTCTTATAAAAATATATAGACCTTAAACAAATACACTTTGATTACATGTAAAATCTTTTTGGAAATAATTTTATAATTAAATGTATCTTCTTTTTTTTCCAGAATACCTTTTGCCTTTGAGAGATTCTACTCTAATCGCTTCCTTTGGACGATACAAAAATGAGATAAATTTCTCAAGAATTCTGCGTGCTAAAATTAAAGTTTTAGATTCATAGAAGGGTGATAAGATTCTTATATGATATCGAGAAAGTTGTAAAATATATATCTTAATTTCTATTGGCAAGATTGTGTTTTTAGAGCATATTATATAGTTGACATAAGTGATATTTAAAAAAAAATTATGATGAGTTGGTGGCTTGCACAAGAATCTTTCCATATTTATGTTTTATTTTTCTATTACATTTGGGGCCACCAAATTCACTTTGTCTAGGGCCTCCAATTCCATTTGACAGGCCGTGCTTAAATTGAGATAATAAACAGCATTACTTTTGTGCTTTAACTTACCCAAAAGAATTAAGGTGGTAAACGAGATATAGCTTTGTTTATCTTGATCTCTATATAAAAAAATAAAGTTTTAAAATATGTATATCCTTATGGATAGCTTTATAAAGAAATTCATTTTTTATCTTTCAGACGGCCATACACAATGAAAATCGATCGTTTTGATCATTGGATAATCTCACAATAACTTTTATAACACTTAATCTAATTTTATATAGCTAATTTAAGAAAACAATACATTAAGAAGCCCCCGGGCCCATTTGGTTCAAGATGTACACTTTGAAAACCTGTTCATTTAAATTCAGTTTCATAATGGATATATTTCTTAAGATCGTTAAAAATTGAGTGGGAAATAATATCTTAGAGTATACCCCAAAAAAGACATTTGGGGCCCACGGCCCATTCGATGTAAGATATAAATTTCAACATGCTGTTCATTTTAATTCAGTTTCATCAAGGACATATTTCTCAAGATAGTTAAAAATAGAATGGCTAATAATATCTCAAACATATTCGAAAATAAGACATTTGGGGCATCCAGCCCTAAACAATTGGACATTAGAAGGGCATTGCCCTTTTTTATTTAAATATGGGCTACCACATTTTTATATAAAAAGATTGGTTAAGATCCATTCATTTACTCAGTAGCCATCGCATAAACTAATTTGTATATAGCTCATATAAGCACCAAAAAAAACTACATTATGGACCCCAGGGCCCTTGCAATATATCAAGTTCAAAACACCTATTTATTTCAATCAATTTCATAGTGGATATATTTATCTATATTTATCAAGATCTTTAAAACTTAAATGGGGAAACATTTTTTAAAAGTTTAAGAAAAAGGACATTTTGTGACCCCAGCCCCGAAGAAATGGACATTAGGAAATTAGTGTCATATAGTATTTTACTATTGGCTGCCAAGTTGTTATGTACAAAGTATGGTTAAGATCCATCAATTTACTTAATAGCTAACGCTTAAAATATTTTTTATATAGCTCATATAAGAAACAATCATATTATGGGCCTCCGGCACCCCATTAGTGTTAAATATTGCAAAAATATAGTTGCCAGTGACAATCCCAGGCGCGTGCTCAAAGGTCTCTCAAAGTTTCATGGCGATCGGATTAATGGTTTAGTCAGCTATAAATGACATACATACATATATACATACATACTTTGATATATATACAAATATATATATAATATAGATTACATCTATATATATATATATATATATATATATATATATAAATCAAAGTATATATGCATGTCTGTTATAGCTGACTAAACAATTCATCCGATCGCCATGAAAATTTTGTAGACTTTTGAGTACGCTCCCGGGATGGAAATAAACTAATTTTTAAAAATTTAATTCTCATGGGGCGCCGGGGACCATAATGGGGATTTGTTTCTTATATGAGCTATACAAAAATTAGTTTAAGGCTTAGCTGCTTCGAAAATGAATGGATCTTGACCAAATTTGGTACATAACATCTTGATAGCCTATATTAAAATACTATAGGGCACTAATTTCCTAATGTCCATTTATTTGGGACTTGGGGCCCAAAATGTCTTTTTTCATAAACGTTTAAGATTTTATTCCCTATTCAATTATTAAAGATCTTGAGAAATATAGATAAATATATCCACTGTGAAATTGATTGAAATAAATATGTGTTTTGGACTTGATATCTTGCACTAATGGGGCTCTGGAGTCCTTAATGTCGTTTTTGCTTATATGAGCTATATAAAATCAGCTTATGCGTTATCTACTGAGTAAATGATTGGATCTTAACCAAACTTTGTATATAAAAAATTGGTAGGCCATATTAAAATAACAAATGGCACTGCACTTCTAATGTCCAATTGTTCAGGGCCGGGGTTCCAAATGTCTTTTTTTGTATACTCTAAGAAATTATTTCCCACTCAGTTTTTAACGATCTTGAGAAATATATCCATGAGGAAACTGAATTTAAATTAACAGGTTTTCAAAATGTACATCTAGAACCGAATGGGCCCGGGGGCCCCTTAATGTATTTTTTCATTATATTAGCTATATAAAAATTAGTTTAAGTGTTAGATAATGCGAAAATAACTGTATTTTGACCAAACTCGGTATATAAAATCTTAAGAGCCTAAATTAAATAACTATAGGGCACTGAAGTGTTATTTCCGTTTCCTCTGGACTGGGGGCCCTAAATGTGTTTTTTTTACTAAATTTTAATATTCAATTTTACACGATCTTGATAAATATAGATAAATATATTTATATATTTGTTATGAAATTTATTGAAATGAACAGATTTTTAAATTCATATGTTAAACTGATAGGCCCGGTGACCCTTAATGTAATTCCTTTTTTATCTATATGTATTCGTTTTTACTGAGATCGTTGCAAAGCACGACGAGTCTGCTAGTGCTTAATAATGCTTAAATATAGTATAAAATATATGATTAGACTCCATAGTTGCACGCTGCCATCAAAGCCATCAACATTTATTGTTAAACGGAAAATTGATCTCAAATGATAATCTCATTTTCGCAAAATCCAAAGTAATATATAGGACTTTTGGATTGTTAAGGAAGGGATCATATGATTAATACTATTTAAGTGATATTGGAAACCAGAGTCAGTAAGTTATTCTAAAAAACGGCAAATTGACTTAGCCAATATATGATTACCACAGAGGCCGAAATGCAATTAAAGGACTTAAACTATGACGTTATTTCAATTTTACCATACTTCGCCATACTTTGCTATTATTTCTATCACATTATACGCAATAAAAAATATTAGAATGTGATTGAAATATAGCTATTCAGTTGGCAAACAATAATATTTTACAACCAAATAAGGAAAATGTTGTGTTAAAAATACTAATTAAAAATATGGTTTTTAAAATGGAAAAATTACAGAAATATGAAGACAATGTTTGTCCTTCAATTAAATACTAAAATATAAAATGAATATATGATTTATTGCTATATTCACCAGTTGGATTACTTAAATGAATATTTAGAAAACTATTTTAAACACGAAATTCTTCATTTTGTGATGGCATGACACTGAAAGGAAAGTTTACAATAGCATGAAAATATTTTTAAGTTATAAATATAAATATAATTAATTTCGGACAATATCAGCCGTAAAACTATCATTTCGCATCAAGGGGAGATAAAATAAAAGAATTAATATTTATTTGTATTAGTTATTACCTACATATAAATTGTAGGACGTAAACAAGGATTTGAAGAAAGCCACTGCACAAAAAAACGTCTTTTTCTTGACCCCTTTACTTTCCTCTCACATCAGATGTCTCTATCCAGTTGACAGTTTAACTTGACGACACGACAATTTAATCTCTTTACCTTTAGAAAGTTTCATAATCTCTACATTGAATCAGCAATAAAAATAATGTACGATGATTGTTTAATTCTTATATAATTTATATAAAAATACATGATATTTGGAAGTATACTGAGTTTATTTTAATTTAACTAAATCGTTTTTTTTTAATGTAGCATGAATTATGAGATTAAGAACATAAATGAAGAAATTCATAATTATTCAAATAGGCATACAACAATCTTATAGTTTAAATTTACTAATCTAATTGTAACAATCGAATATAAATCTTTAAACTATTTTCAAAAGATATATGTCAGTGTATTATATTACAGTTATACTTACACATGTGAAAATATAGAAGACAGTAAAAGTCAGACACTATTAATAATACAATCTTCAGTTTCAAAGACATTTTACTGGTTGAGACAATAACACGTATGACTTTTCAAGCATCTTAATTTAAAGAAAAAAAATAATAAATTGTGAACTAGGTTTGATAATTGTGAGTGTTTTGGGGATATAGGGAAAATAGGACATCGATTTCTAGTAACATATGTTTCAGAAAATTCAAAATTTTAATTAGAATATTTTAAGTAGTAGAATTTGAAATAAAAAAAATAAGTTGAGAAAGGACGCCTAATATTTGTGCAGAAAAGATTTATGTTATTGTATCATCTTATCTTGTCTAAAATTGTATAATAAAGTGGCTCATTGAATATTTAGCTTATCCATGGTGTGTGTCAATTAATAATTTTATATCAGAATTTTGAATTTTACTTTGTGTTGATTCTGCTTTCTTGATTTCGAGATTTTATCAAATGTATGTTTTAGTTCACGCAGAAAACACTTGTCAATATCGCTGAGTTTTCTTTAGCATTGTTTTTGTTGTTTTGTGCTCCTAACTTAAAATGTGTCACCTTATACTATTACTATTTGGCTGCAGCGATAATCGAAATGATGACCTACTTTACAACTGACAGAGAATTCAGAACACTTGTCTAAAGTTTTTTTTAATGTGTGTGCCAACCTGTACCATGAACAAAAAAATGAGGGCTTCAAACAGATCTGTTCACACACTTGCACCCACCTAGCCACGCCCTTGGTTGGTTGGCTTTCCTTATGTCTCGTGAGACGACGGAAGATTCTGTGCTCCTGTGGGATCCTCGCACATGGCCCTGCATCTTCTGCTGTGGAGGAAATATGATGTAAAAGCAATGTTAACATTCCTCGGAGTATTAAAAATGAATCATTCTCTATATAAAACTGTTCTTTCCCTGATTCGCTTTAGAATCAGGAATCCCCGGAGACTGTCAACTAAAAAAAAACCACCCACGCACCATTTAGCATTGTCACGGACATACTTTATCTAAAAAAATATTACAATTTTAAATCTCTTTTGGAGCTACGTTTCATTTTAAAATGGAAAAAAACATTATTATAAAACAATACTATATGCTTAAATTAATACTTTAAATAATTGTTTAACATGAAGGAAAAGATTAATAAACGGAATGGTGACTCAGAAAATGAAGTCGATCAGCTAGAGGAGATCTCTATGATACCAGAAGCTCCTTCTTCAAGCCAACTTCCTGACCCAGTCGTCAAAGACATTTACCAGAACTTATCTGATGAAGTTTCAATGTCGAAGGTAATGTAACGGATATATGTAGACATAGAATGGTAGACATTAGGACAGACGTCCGGAAGTATTTCGGATCTATTCTGTAGTTTATTTATTATTTTTTAGTCAACTTCCTGTTTCATAGTTGCAGTTCTCAATTACTTAAAAATGTACCTCTCGGCTACATTTTTACTTAATATTTATGTAGTTGTGCTTATAGTTATAGGGCCTCAAACTATATAAATATTTAAGATATAACACTGTCCAGTGAGTCTAAAATTGACGTTTCCGACAAAATAAAATTGTGTGTGTCTTCTAACCTCGATTTTGTTTTTTATTGTGTTTTTAAATATTTTTTTTTAAATTAAATAAAATAGGCTAATTTTTTAAAATTTTCATAATGATCATCAATAACTCTCTTTCACTAACAGTCACAAGCATTGTGAAAAATTCCAGATTTATAATTTTTAATAATAATGATAAAAAGATATTTTTCCCCACAACTTCTCATTAATAAACCAAATAATTAAATAAGCTTTGGAAATAAAACAAACAGAAAATAATGTAATTTTTAAAAATCAAGAATTTTAGAAATATACATCCAGATATTCGAATGGAATAACAAAATGTACCGTGTGCAGACTTGTTGTCATTGGCAACCATTCATCCCATAACCTCATTTTGACTCTACTACTATTGCCTTGATCTCATTGTTTCATTCATAAAAAGTGCCGTGTTCAAAAGCCATTTAACCATTGGTTACAATTAATTATGAGTCACAGTTGTAGGTCCACAAGGAGTTCCTAATTTTATTTGTACATGTTTATAGTAGAGAGGACAGTTCGTTTTGTCATGAGTCATTTCTAAATAATTGAGAACTGCAACTATGAAACAGGAAGTAGACTAAAAAATAATAAATAAACTACAGAATAGATCCGAAATACTTTCGGACGTCTGTCCTAATGTCTACCCATAGAATTTCTGGACTTCCAAATGAGCCCCAATATCTCAAAATAAAAATAAAAAAATACACAAACAAATTGTGCAATTAAAACAATAAATTTGAGCTTTATTTTAAACTAAAACGACAATAGACGTTTCGGCTAATGCCTTCATCAGTACGATAACATAAAATAGGTACTTACATATATTAAAATTCTTAAAACATATTATATCATAAAATAATTTAAAATATTTATTTAAAATAAAATGAAAGGAAAAACAAAAACAAACAAGGACACAGGATATCGAAAAAAGAAAGGAAGTATTTAAAATTACAGTTAGAACCACAACGGGAAAAACATTCTGCAGTTAGGTAAAATTGTGAATTTGGTTAATTCCATATGGAGCCAACGTACCAAATCGTTTTATAAGTCTATTTTCCATGTGGATCCTATCATGGGTATTGTTTGCATATAAAGTACCAGTAACTGCAACATCTGAAATACTGTCATGGTCAACACTTTTAAAATGTTTAGATACAGGACATTGAGCTTGTTTATTTATATGAGACAGGTGTTCTCGAAACCGATCTCCAAGACGACGACCTGTCTCACCCACGTAAATTTTATTACACCTCTTGCAAAGAATTGCATAAATCTCGTTGCGACTTGTGCAAGTGAATCCATCTTTTATTATGAAGTTTTCAAGAGGTAAAGAAATTTGGTTAATTTCAATCACATATGGACAAGTATTGCAACGGTTACGGTTGCAACCTTTTGTTCCAATAAGTGCTTTCATTGTGGGAAGGTGAATTATGACAAGTATAAAATTATATAAAATTATAAAATTATGGGGATGAAAAGTTAAAATAAATTTGGATCGATCACATTGATCACATTTATCAGAAACAGATGATGTAAATGTGTCCTGTCTAGTCATGCCTATAATTCGATTGACAGCGGATATTAAAACTGTTTCCGGGTATGAACTCCTTCGAAAAATATCAAGCATTTCATTAATTTTCTCCAAAAAGTCTGCCTCATCACTGCAGAGTCTTTATATCTCAAAGACGTTAGGGCTTTTTGAAGGCTAAATCCATCCCTTAATATAAACGATCATAGCTCCCTTGGAGCACGCAAAGGGGTTCAAAATTGAATTGTTGCATATGGGACCATAGAGTTTAAATGTAATAGAGCTTGGTTTTGTTTTTCTAAACCTAGTCAAATATTTCTGTCCACTTTGGGAATTTCCTAAACCATTTCTGTTTGAAACTATTTCGCATTGTTACCTTAATTTTTTTAGTGTATAATTTAAAGAGTTACATTTTACATCTTTTTTTACCATTTAAAAATTTGGTTAGCAAATTTCTCAAAAAAGTAATTTAGACTCAAGATGCTAAAATCGTTTAGTTAATTATACACGAGTCCAGCAGCTACAATTGTTTCATTAATATTTTTTTTAAACAAAAGAAACATAACATGTATTAAAATAAACCATAAATTTACATTTATAGACAATGCCACCCTCAAAGAGACTAAGGAAAAGCGTTGTACAAGTGGAACCGTCTTGCCCTCATGATTCTTCTATAGCCAGTGTTTCGAGTAGATTTATAGATGAACAGGCTCATTCGTGGGCCGATCTCCCCGCCATTGCCTTATGTGACATTATCATAAGGTTGCCCGATGTGGACAGGGCTTCTATGGCTCGGGTAAACACAATGGTAAAAGCAAAGAGGGCGGTGCTCGATATCTATGGTATTTTCGGCCGCTGTCTTTGTTGTCAACACGTGACATGGATTATAGTAGGATTCATCCTATGAATACCAAATCCGTCCAGGGGGTACGCCTCGCTCTGTCGTAACATCAATGTAAATAGATAACGGCACCGCTATCTATGTTTTTGGAATTATTTATAGATATATATATATATTACATATATATATGTATGTATATATATATATATATATATATATGTATGGCAACCGTCCGTCCTCATGGGACGATGGCGTGTACTCCTGCTCCTCTGCCCCCCCCCTTTTTTTTTCTCATGGCCTTTCTCTACTCACTCAAATCTATGAGGGATGCGTCCGCGACATGAATGCCCTCACGCACTTTTGCCCGCCAGGCGGTGCGCTCCTCAGCAATGGTCTCCCACGTTTTAGGGTCTATCTGTGCCAATGACAGGTCTTTCTTGCAGGCGTCCTTGAAGTGCAAGCGGGGGTGACCTCTTTTTCTCATACCAGTTGCCAGCTCACCGTAAAGCAAGGCTCTAGGAATGCGTTCCGAGCTCATCCTGCGGACATGACCCAACAACCATAGGCACCTCTCACTCAGCATTGAGTGCATACTCAGCATATGGCTCATTTTGAGTATATATATATATATATATATATATATATATATATATATATATATATATATATATATATATATATATATATATATATTATGACATGCGTCAATCAGTCCTGAAAGTTCGATGTCGTTGTCCGCTTTTTCTCTGCTGGCCATCTTCTCCTGGCTCGTCTCTCTAAGCTCCTAACTACAAGGGTGGCTTCTGCTGCTTAAATACCTTCCTGTAAGTTAGACTGTCAAAGGATGCATTACCTCAGCAAAGCCCTCCAACAGTAGCGATCACTGTTCTTTTCCTCCGATGGCTTTGTAACGAAAATTTGACCTACTTTTCTAGATCCAGTTGCCAACTCTCCATACAGCACGGCTCTTGAAACAAGCTCCGAGCCCATTTTTGTGGATATATATATATATATATATATATATATATATATATATATATATATATATACATATATATATATATATATATATATAATTGGATTTTTTATTGCACTCCTACAAGTATTATTTTTGAAAATAAATGATAAGATATTTTGATTTTTGTCCTACATTATTAAAACGCAAATGAGTTTTATTAAGATTTTCAACATAATGTTTCAACATTCAATGTTTTAAATGTTCTCATCATGAAACAAGAACAACTTTATTATAATCTATAAAAAAAATTATTTTATCTAGAAATGTCTTGCCAATGTTCAGCCCCCTTTTTCATTGTTAAGGTGTGTCAAACTTGGAGGCAAGGCTTCAATGAACCATCTCTTTGGATGAAGAGGATAATCGAGCTTGGATATAAACATTCACCCTTATCAATCAATTCATCAATCAATTTACTTAGAGGTAAAGTAATAAAACTATTCTTTTCTGTTTCGTATTAAATTTGAACCATCGCCGATAGATTCACCTTTGTTTTTGCCTAATATTTTTATATTAAGTTCCAAAAACCATGTTAAAACAACAGTTACACAATTCTCATCGTTTACTTTGTATCTAGTTTTAAAAAAAAATTAAAAAATTATTTAATTTATTTTCTTCAAGGAAAAGCCGCCTTAAGTTTCGCCAGAAGTCCTTTTATAATATACGTGCAACATTTGAAGATCAACCTCGAGGGTTATTCCATGGAGGTTATCCGGGACCTGGCAACGATTGCAGACCTTCTAAATCAAGCTCATTTGCAAAAAATTATTATTGAGTTTTTTTATAACATTTGTGGTATAGACAAAAATCGATCACATTTTTTGATCCCGTTCATTAGATTAATAAAAAATCAGTGCCAGTTAAAGGTAAGGAAAGCTCTTGTCTAAAAGTCATGTTTAAATCTTGATTGTACAAACCTAAACATGGTCTAGATAAAGGTAAAAGAATGTAAGATACCATTGTATTTTGGGTTTTTTAATTTTAAAAAAATCCCATATACTGAATGTTCTTAAGACTTTCTTTTGAAAATGTTTCTTTTAAAAATAACACTTGTCATTATGTTTTAGTATATCATTATGTAATTTTGGTTAGCAATCATTAACACAATACTGTTTGACTTTTCGTTTAAACTTTATGTCATGTTAACAGTTGAATTGGCATACCCAAAGAGTCATCATTTGTTTCTCATTAGGAATTTGAAATAGTTTGTTCCAATTTTGACATGGTCAATGGAATGTTTTTTCTGGAGTATTTGGCAGACTCTTGTTCCGCATCACTTCAAACTATTTATTTGGGTGATTTATTTGAGGAAACTGTTCCATTTGCCAAAACAGGACCGGCTATAAATGAAATAAAGGTAATTTTCTCATCATTTGAAAAGTTTAACTGTTTCGGTTATTTCATTTTCTATAAATAGCGAGAAGTCAAGCCTTCATGACATAATTTTAATAACTGTCACCAGATGTCAACTTCGTTTTCTCTTTAAGTCTTCAAATAGAATGTATTACACTTGCTTCTTTGTCGATAGCAATGCTTCTTAAATTTTAGAAGGATGATCTAGTAAATTTTTTACTACTTTGCTAATACATATCAATTTCAGAAATTCTCAAAATTGAAAAAACTTTATATAGACTACAAATTCTTGTCAGATGATTTACTCAAATCCTGGAGCGATGAGTGTCCATCACTTTCATTCCTAAAGATTTGGACTAAGCCACAAGGTATCTGTTGAAAATAAGGCATCATTTTTTTTAAAATTTATATGTTGGTCCCTCCTCATAAAAGCTCACGACCAGTCCGTGTGTTCTTTTTGTTCTGTGGTTGTGTTTGTTCTACAGAATAGAACAAATAATTGTGTTCATTTTTCTATTGGGATTTTTTTAAAAGACTATGAAAAGCCCGACTTGGCATCAGAATATGTGTACTTAAATTGAAAGTGCTATTTGACATGCAGATGACTACGAAGAGTGACGGGCATAGGAAAATACAAACGCACCGAAATATGCATATTCTGAATAAATTTTTTTGAAAATTTAATTCTCCAAGAAATGTGTTCGTATGGTAATAACTTACGTATGTAAATATTTTTTGGATTGAAAAATAAGCTTTTGTATTTTTTTGGTATGGAGGCGTTGTTTCATTTAGCTAGAGAATCAATGAATTAATTTATAATTATTTGTTTTTTTATTAACTTGAGCATGTGGACTAGTGCTGATTAATTATTTCAGATGTGGTTTCTTATCTAGTGATTTTTATTGTATAAGACATTGCACTATACACCTATATAATATCTCTACACAGACACAGTTCTAGTCCCTTTATAACACAACTAAACCAAAGAAGTGACTGGCAAACCAAACGGAAGCCCTGTAATAACTTGGTGGTAGCAAAATACCAATTCAGTTTATGTTTCACTAGCATACAAAAGAATATTTTCTATTTGGATACCTAATTTATATCTGATAGATTTCATTTTATATACAAATACAAATGACATATAACGTTAAATTGGTTTTAGTGATGAAATACACATGCGCAGAAGATGACAATAGCATGAAGGACATTAATTTTGTTTTATTTTGAGATATCACACATAAATTCCTGTTACAATCATTCCCTTTCAGAACAAGTGATTAGTTCTGAGGCGTGGCACGATTTGGTCAGGACTCATCCAGAATTTTTAGTAGCAATCGAATATTATCAAGACCTTGATTATTCCATTCTATCACCGGCCATTCCCCTCTATTATTTAGAATTTGATCATGCAATCAGAGTTGCATCAAATGAAGAGGTAGGTTGACTGCTCTTACTCACTATTATTGAACTAAATCTCTATGACTACTAATCACCAGCTACGCTCTTTTGTTGAAACACGCAGCCTCTGCTCCTAAAACACGCAATAAAACATATAGCTAAAGTTATTTCTCTGTTTCTACACTTCGACCCTCGCCGCCAGAAGAATATAATTTTTCCCTATACAATTTTAATTGTAAAAATTTTTTAACTTCCTTAATTGCACAATATATTGCCATTTATTGCTATGAAGTAATGGGATTGTAAATAACTCTTCGATAATGAAAGAAAATAGAATTTTGATATTTGCACTGACGCAAGTTGATTGGTTTTTCCACATTTGTCGGCACATATTCCTCGTATAGTGGAGCACTATTGTGGTATTTTAGCAGGCTTCTTATCATAGGTGGGGGTGGGGGGGACGTCAATAATCTCAACCTAATCCAGGTGGAATAACTCTAAATTTACCACTGCTAATACGGCAGGAACCCAAATTGAGCAAACCATCTACTAGATCTGATTCGGTCCCCCTGGCCAGTAAAATATGTTTATACTATAAAGAAAATATAATTTTTATTGGGAAGTAATAATGACACTATACATTTTTATGTTAGAAATAAATAGATCAACTTTCATTTCATGATCTAAATGTGACGTTTTCTACTTTTCCACAAAGCATAATCTTTGATCTATCTATCAATGTTGGCAGCCATGCCGTGCTCAAAAGCCAAACTAGCTATATATTAGTCAATCTTTGTGATCTTAATTCATTTTTCATTATTTTATTTTTAAATAAATTCTTTCGTAGCTGGCAGTTGTAGGCAATGTTCCAATGCTATTTATATTATGTAAGGCAGTGTAACTTCGAAGCTTAACATCTTAATAAACCTTAATAAATCAAACGAGTTTTAATTCATTCATTCATTTTGTTAACCATTTAGGTAAATTACTTTTTTCTTAGCAAGTTAGATAATCTAAATACGAATACTTTACAATAATTTGAATGAAAAATATCACTGTCTAGTTGATAAGGTAGTTTACGGAAACCATATTTGCTTAACGAATTCTATAACTGTCATTACCTCTCATGAATATCTACATTTACTTATAGTATATAAAGTACATGTTTCCAGTTGTATAATATTTTTAGAAAAGAAAAATATATATAATACACATGTATTTATATTAATGTAAACTGAATACTCATACTTTTTTAGATATCCAGTGTCCTTCTACATTTGGCCAACTACCATAAAACACTGACCTATCTCTACTTGGACTTTTATGTGAACTTCGGAGAACCTGAACCAGCCGTAGTTCATGGCATACTCTCGAAATGCAGCAAACTGTGAGTGTATTTTAACGTGTGCTAACCTATGCTGGCAGTTATCTTATCCCATCAACAAAAGATGTCCCACAATACATGCGATATTTTTTTATTTTCAACTACGAATTAGAACATTTATTTATCGGATTCGGAATTTTAGCCAATTTGTTAATGCAATAAAATGTAATTTAATAGGATTATTTATGGGTAATGTGAGGTTTCGTCTGATAAAATGACAAGACAGGCATAGTAATTTTACTTGGAAATAGGTCTGCATTTAGATTTAGAGGATCGCTAAAACATTAAAAAGTGTTTTAAATTATTTTTTTTTAATTTAAAAAAAAACAACAACATAGTATAAAATTAAAATACAGTTGGGCCTCCCTAAGTCGAAAACCTCCTTATATCGAATTAATTGTTAGGTCCCAACCAAATTCCATAAGACTAATGTATTTGAGATCTACTTAACTGGAATATTTTTGGCTTCCATCCTCCGTTAGTAGTATTTTCCAAAGCCTTTGGGTTATTTTTTCTGGGGAGAACTTTCAGAACAAATGACACTAAAACTGGGGAGGCTGCCCCGATGGCAAATCGTTGTTACGCATCTGCGTTTGTGATCCTATTTTATTTAAATTGAATAATTCATTATTTTTTAGAACATATTTAGATCATTAAAAATTTAAACTTTAATTATATATTACACCTTTAAGGCAATAATTTTTTTTATTAAATGTTGTTGTTTTTTCTTCTCCAGCAAACCTTATACCTTTAAGAGATCCCGTCTTAATTGCTTCTGTTGGTCGATTAGCAAATAAGATATTTTTCTCAAGAATTATGCCTGCAAAAGTTCAAGTTTTATATTCCTTGAAGATAAACACGATTCTTTTATCATATCAAGAGAAAATTAACATTGATATATTAAGGTCTATTGATAACATTTCATTTTTAGCTCATATTATTGTTGACATGAGTGGTATTTTATTTTTAAAAATCACTCTAATTTTAGAGTTTGTCCTCAATGGCACTTTTAATAGCATATGAATATTTTGTGCATAGTATTTGTACCAACAATATTGCATGGTGCTTATTTTATTTTATTTATTTACCTTAGTATACATTGGAATAATCCATCTATTACTTAATTTTTATAGTAAATAGTATTTTATAATAAAATGTATCTATGTATAAATAACATGTTTATTGGCTTTAGTCCGTCTTACAAATGCTTAGTAGGGTGGCGAACAGTCTTTTGTTCACAATATATATTACACGATTTCAATTTATCAAATCTAATTTGAAATTACCGTGGCGTTTAACATTATGATGTTGACATTTAACATTACTATGTCCATTATATATAAACTATGTATAGATAACATGCTCATTGGATTTAGTCAGTCTTATAAATGCTTACTGGGGTGGCGAATTGTTCTTGGTTGACAATATATATTTAACTATTTCTGTGTTAATATAATTTGAAAATACCGCTTAGTTTCATATTATGCGATTGCTATTTAACATTACTATGTCTATTATGTTTCACGTTTTAGAAAAGTTAACAATTACATAAACTAAAGCAGAATAACAATAACAATAACAATAACAATTTCTCCAAAGATAACAAAACGTTTACATACGTTACTGTAGCAGCAAGGAAAATTTAGATAACAAAATAAACTAATGCATCATAACGGACTTGTTCAATTCATTTGTTTACTTATTATTGGAGGTTGTAATTTATTGAATTTATTTCATTTCTGAATTTTTAAATATTTTAACTATTTCTTACAATATTTTAAAGAACCCTTTTAAAAAAAATTGCTACTCAAAAATTTATTTTTAACATATATAAAAAATATTCTATTTATGCAAGTTAAATGTGAATTTATAATATATATATATATATATATATATATATATATAACGCAGGAGCAGCTTAGTGAAATATCCACAGGTTAGGAACTTAAACCAATATTTGAACAAGGATACCACTAATTTTGGTTACAAAAACAGATCCCAATTTCATATCGTGCTTTATGGGTTACTGTACAGAAGTTGTTTAACTTTTTTTCTGTCGATCGACCTATTTGGTAGAACAGGGATTCAGTGCCATTATGAACCTTAACACACACACACACAATAAAAATGCATTCATTAATTAAGAACCGGCTAGAAAGTATGGCTCATGGGATTTGCCGTTGCTATTCACAAACATTGAGTCGGACATAAATACACCTTAATTTTATTAAGTTTTATTTTTTTAAAAAGTTATAATTTCAATAAATAATTCATCATAAAATTTTTTTATTTTTTTTTACTCTGCCTTTTATGTAGTTTTTTCACTTGGGGGTTCGTGGGCCATGGGTCAAAAATGTTTGGGAACCACTGATCTAAAGTATTAACATTAAAAATATCCATTCGAGTTTACTTTGCAGACAAAATACTAAAAAATATTACAATTAATACACGCAGCCAAATATCAAATAAACGTCCATGCAAATTGTTAAAACAAAATGACCGCCACAAGGGTCAGTGTTAAAACAAAATGACCAACGCAAGGGTAGGTGTTAAAACAAAATGACCGCCACAAGGGTCGGTGCTAAAACAAAATGACCGCCACAAGGGTCGGTGTTAAAACAAAATGACCGCCACAAGGGTCAGTGTTAAAACAAAATGACCGCCACAAGGTAGGTGTTAAAACAAAATGACCGCCACACGGGTCAGCGTTAAAACAAAATGACCGCCATATGGGTCGGTGTTAAAACAAAATGACCGCCACAAGGTTCAGTGTTAAAACAAAATGACCGCCACAAGGTCGGTGTTAAAACAAAATGACCGCCACACGGGTCAGCGTTAAAACAAAATGACCGCCACAAGGGTTGGTGTTAAAAACAAAATGACCGCCACAAGGGTCAGTGTTAACATGGTTTAACAGTTCTGCCTAGTGTAAAAGATTATAAAATGATCCTTAGGCACGAGAGGGGCCCTCCAAAAATGACGTAACGGGTTTAGGGGGGACATACATCTGTGATAAGTTATGACTAGGGGGAGAAGGGGGTTTAAAAAATATGTGATGTCAAATCAAAAGGCGCAACTTTAACTAAAAATTTTACTGACATACTCAATTGCATTATAATTTATTTGATGACTTTTTACATGGCTTCATGCACGTTACAATATCAGAGAGCAGCCTTACATAATACTTAAATGACAAAAACGTGATTTGAAACACGCACATGTTCAAATAGAAAATACGGCTTTTATGGGGGGGGGAAGCACAAAGATTTTGAAAGTCATATTGGAGGGGGTCTACGAAACTTTCGTGACGTCTTTTATGGACGGCCCCTGATGAACTAATTGACCTTCTTCATCTATGTTAAATTATATTTATTGAGGCCCCTATCCTATTAATTCGTGCAGGATTCCGGATTCAACGCTTCCGGATCTGTCATCAACTTTTTCAAAACGCTTGTAAACACGTTTTCTGACTTGCTAGAGAGCTGAAACTTTTCACAGTATGTTTGGCTTGTGGGGAGGATAAAGCTATTACATTTTCAGATCGATCGAATGTACCGTAATTAAATTAATGCATTTTTAGTTTATCTCTATATGTAGCGGACAGCTTTTGTTGCCATTTTACGCGTCACGCTGATTTAAGTTCAGCCATCCGTGACCAAACATGTTCCCTCCCCCATCCGTTTTACAACAAAGGGTATTTAAGGCAATCTCAGACTGTAGATGCCTCTCGCGTTTAAGCATAATAAATACTTTTTAGTTATTTCTCATATATAAGGGATTTATAGTTTTTACGGTGTTGTTTAATTCAATCCCTTATATTAACTTACTTTGTTTTTACAGGGTTGTTTAATTCAATCCCTTATATTAACTTTACGGTCTTCTTATATAGACAATCCATGTATTGTGAAAAAATAGTTTTTTCTTCTAAGTGGATCAGCGCACATATGGAAAGGAGTTAAGAATGTGTAAGTTTATATTTATAGAAAATTTCAAATTTTGCTCACAAATTTCTTTTTTAGATGAACTTGGCTAACAGGACATTTAACAGGACTTCATGAATGAAATTAAGTTTTACAAATCTTTTGTTAACGCGTAAAAGTAGAAAATAAAATGAACAAAAAAACTTTTTTAGAATCTCGCATGAAAAAGCAGAAAATAATTTTTTTGTCACAATCTAAGTAGTCACACAAGGGGACTCAGAACTTTTGTGTTAGTTTATCAAATTTTATATCTCACATTAAATCCCACAATCGATCACAATAAATATCAATAAAACTTCTGAGTCCCCCTGTGTGAATACTTAGTGTGTGACTAAAAAATTATTTTCTGCCTTTTCATGCGAGATTCTACATTCCTCACTGCAGCTAGGCCTCATCTTTTTAAATAAGTTTTTTTGTTCATTTTATCTGTATCGAATTTGAATGTCATATGGGTTATTTGTTAAATATTGATTAAAATTATATTATATAAAAATACTTAATTCCGCTGCATTAAGACCATTTTAACTAAGTTAATGTTTTTATTTGTAATTAGTGTAAGGATAATAAACAAAACGAAGCATCATCATTAACATAAAATGAATCGTTTATTAGGTAATTAAATCTAAGATTTAATGGGCATCGGAAATAAAACATTGCTTGTTCGATCAGCAGGAATCTTGATTGATTTGCAATAAGTTTACCCTAGATAGTCTTATCGGTCACAATCACAAGCACTCTTTTGTAGCAGTTGAATTATTGTTAGAGACACGTTTATATTTTAAATGCACGCCAACTCTGATAATTTCTCAAAGCTCTTTTGGAACACTAGTTTGCACTATCACTTAAAACCTTCTATATACCACTATTCTAGAAATGACATTTACAATAACAATTTAAGACTTTTCATTCATTTGGTGAAAAAATCTGAATTTTACTCAGAACAAAGAGGTATCATCTTTTTTTCAAATTTAACAAGAATTAAGGTAAATACAAGTTTTTATTCAATCAGCTGAAGAAAAAAGCATCTAATGCCATTGGAGGAAAAAATGTCGTCCTCAACAAAGTGACAGAAGAATTTACTTTTTTTTAAAATTTTATACTCAAAGTACTTACCGAAATTTTTATGGTGATTTATTTGAAAACCACATAAAATTGTTTTGAAATATAAATTCAGAGGAAATAAAAGGAAGCTTGCATTTTGTAATCATCGATTTGAATCACATTACTGCATGAAACGAGAACGTGATGTTTGAAGAAATGCCAGCCTCAAAAAGACAGTTGAGGAGTGATGATCGTGGTGAACCGTATTATCTCAGAAGTTCTCATCAGACCGGTGTCCACAAGACGGCAACAGAACAACAACCTTATTCGTGGGCAAATCTTCCAGGGCCGGCCTTAGAGAACATTCTAGAAATGTTGGCCGATGTCGATAGGTTTTCGATGGCACTGGTAACGATTGTTGTGTGTCAGTATAAGATATTAGAGCGAATTTGGCTTTTTGAATATTATAGTTTTCCTTTTAACCTGGATGTGTCTCATCTTGCACTTTAGTATTGCATTACATTATAAATAAATGCTTTTTAAAAAAGATAATAAAAGTTAGTTCTTCTTTATTGATCATTGATAAAGAAATTGATTACCTAAACCTTGTATTGTTTAAAAGTGGCAGTTGCCCAAAATGCAAAAAATGAATGTTATTATTTAATTTCAGAGCCAGTCTCTGCTATTTGACACTTTTAGTGTGTACTACTGTAACACGATTGTAAGATTTCTCGTGTTTATTTTACCTGATTAATAATCAATGAGTTTATTTTTTTTATATCGATCGCGTCCTTAAGCGATCAACACAAGTCATTTATGAGTTTTACGCAACTAATTGCACTTGTGGGTTCTATTCACGTAATATACCCTGTGTTTTCTACTTAAGTTATTGCCCATGATGTTTCTACTCAAGTAATTGCCTATGTGGGTTCTACAATTGTGACTGTCTTTTAGATTCTAATTAAGTGATTGCCCTTGTGTGGTAACTAAGTTATTGCCCTTGTAAGTCCTACTCAAGTAATTGCCCATGTAAGTTCCACTCAATTAATTTGCCTTGTCATTTCTACCAATGTTAATGCCCCTATGTGTTCTACTCTAGTTATTGCCCTTGTGGTTTCTCCACTTTTTTTTATAATTGCCCTTGTAGGTTCAACTCAAATGATTGCTCTAGTGACGTATACTCAAGTAATTGCCCTTATGTGCTCTACTCAATTGATTGCTTTTGTAGGCTAATCCCAAGAGATTTCCTCTTTGGGTTCCACTCCTGTAATTGTCTTTGTGGGTACACTACTTCTTGATACTTTGTTTGTTTTTGTTGTTGTTTTTGTCTATTTCGAAAGGAGTCTCCAAACAACTTTAATTGCCAAGATAATAAATAAGCCTTTAATTTAAACGGCTACCAGAATTACATAATATAATATATCTAGCAATGTTTTAATATATTATAATGTATTATTTTTATATTTAATCTTGTATAAAATAGTACATAATTTCTGTTTAAGTTGTAAATTCATTCGTACTGTCGGTTCTCTCATTATTTTTAAAAATTTTCTTGTGTGTATGCGTCAACACAAATATTTATGTAAATATTGGGCACTGGCATTTTATTTCTTTTGCTTAGGTTTGTAAGGCATGGTACCAAGGATTCAGAAGCCCAGCAATATGGAGTAGAAGGATTATTGTGTTCCAAGATACTACATCCAAATTACCCACCTATAAATTTGCTGTCAAAACTAAACCAATAGTTAATCGCATGAGCGGTACTGTAATATTACTGTTATATTTCAGATAAAACAATAGTTTGAACTGTATTGATATAGTCTAAAACATGTCGAATTCTCATGAACTTAAAAAATGGCCGCAATGCTATTATACCCATCTGGTACAAAAACCCAAATATTGGTACATTAAATACGATAGCGCACAACAGAGTTCACATTTGCATAAAAAATGTATGTTTTGCGATTTGTAAAGAAAGATAATCACAAAGAATAAGTCGCCGAACTTTTCAAAATATTCATTGAAAAAAACTGAAACTGATCAAATAGAAATTTAGGAACTTATTTTAAATAAGTAAAATGGACTTGAAAGTGTAAACGTAAAAAAATTCTGCTAACATGGCTAGAAAATACAGACAAGTGTACTTCCAAAACTGAATTGCGTTAATTTCAAACATTATTTCGAATAGGTAAACAAGCCATAGTCTGTGCCAGAAGCTTCGCAAAATATTTCAAGGAGGTAGAGATTTGCATCTGGCAAATGTCCATGGAAACCGTCAATGACATCTCGATGTTTTCAAAGCTTCTGTATACAGCCAAACCTACTAAAATAATTTTCAAATTTATCTATTTGGACGATGGCAATGAAGTCTTCCTCGACCCTATGGTCAAATTGATCCGGAAACAAAAGAATTTAAAAGTAATAAATGTGTGTCTATGGCTTGATGATCATAAATACTTATAACATTTTGTTATTACTAAATTCTTTTTCTTACCCTTAATTAACTTTGGGTGTCAATTGTTTTTAAGAGCCTTTTAACGTCTCATGCACTTTAAAATTACATGTTAAATAGATTTCTTGTAAAAAAAATAATTAAATATAGTTTTCTTTATTTCCGTTTTTTTTAATTTCTTAAAAATAAAACTTGTACAAAGAAATTGAAAAAAAAATTCATCAACATTTTTAATAATTTTAGCGACATAATCAATATACATAATTTGCAATGTATGTCCTTCCCGTGCGTAACACTATGCGAGGTAACTCCCGATTTTAAAAAAAAATATTAAAATAAAGACGAAAAATAATTTTTAAAATTTTGGTTTCGAGATTATCAGAGCTTGTTTCTTGCCATAAAATATTGTGACTATACCTTAGCAATATGTGTTAATACTTCGAACTTTAAACTTCTTTGCTGAAGTATCACTTTATGCTGTGTGTAATTCACTATGAATTTACTATTATCAGGATTATTTCATTATAATTCATGCAAGCTTATATATATCACGCAGCCTAAGTGTAACTGTTTTTGCTTTTTAATATATAACTCTTGTAGGTGTTCTCTCAATACAAAACCTTGTACACAATAATCCTCTGAAGAATTGGTTTCAATAGAACAACTGTAACATTTATACTTTGCACAAGAAATATAATTTAATGTTATACAACGTGGAACACACTGGCATACATCTGCCATGACACCAGCCAACTCTAACACTGACTTCCACACCTCATTAGCCAATGGGAACGACTCTTTCGTCCCGCGCTTTTACTCACGTGACCTCTCCGTCATGCAACATGTGATTGACTCGTGATTCAGCTGTGACACTAAGCTAAGACGTTTTCTCATTACACATATATACGTATATATAATCAAAATAAAAAATTTACTATGCATGTCCGTTCGTAACGCTAGATTTTAGAAAGCGAACCGTTAAAATAAATGCTGAACAAAATTACTGCACCAAAAATAACTCTTTTCAGTCGTCCGCATAAAATTTTTCAATATGGAAATATGATTTAATTTGTCTCTTTTAGTCTCTACATTTTCTTATTATTTACCATGCGGCTTTCATGCAAAAGGGACAAGTACAAAAACTGAAATATATTTATTTTGAAAAACTTCCGTCATTTTGACGGGTAATACACTAGTAAATATGCATAACTTGCTATGTATGTTCGTCCCGTCTGCTAAAATTTTAGAAAGCAGCGCACCAAATTAGTGCATTAAAAATAACTCTTTTCGAACGTCCGCATAAAATTGTTAAATTTGGAAATAAATAAAAAATAAATTTAAAAACCCCAAAAAAGTAAGTTTTTTTTTACTATAAACCCTTTACATACCAGACATAACTAAAAGAATGTTAATTATAATAGGAATCGCACGGCAATCCAAAAACCAAAATTGTAGTTATATCTCGTAAAACATGCTTATATAATTGGCACCGATCGGGAATATATTTTTTAAAAAGTATCGTCAATATAATACGCACCGCACAGCGCGACAGGAATGTATTAAAAGGTTGTTTAAGATAATACGCATCGAGACACTCAAGCACAAAAAGTAACATGCTACATAGAGATAACTAGACACAATCTAAGGATTCATTAACGTAATACAGTAAATTCGATCGATCTGAAATGTTGATATATCATTTTTATCTTCGGCACGAGTCTGCCTGAAAAATTTCCGCTCTCTAGCTTACGAGGAAGTGGGTTTAAAATCGATCCAAAGTTTTTGCTGCAAACATTCAAGCTGACACAACGAGTTAATATAAAGGATTTGAAAATAAATTTATAATATGAAAGCTCTGTATTATGTTATTTTTTATTCTGATGTGCATTTTTTTCAAAATTTCTAGATTTCATCTGAAATATATTTATTTTGAAAACTTCCGTCATTTTTGACGGGTAATACACTAGTATGTAATATTCTTTCTTACAAGGTTATTTTTCCTCATGTTATTACTTTATCAACAATTTTTTAATAGGAATTTTGTATTCATTCCCCGCTGTTCGAGCTGGAGGATGGTGTGGAATTGTTGAATCATTTGGCTGATGTTAATTGCACAACACTACAGAGACTTTATTTCGACGAGAACTTCATAACTGAGATTTCACCTAACAGAGTTGGTCCCATAACAGAGGAAATTAAGGTCATTTCACGTTTTTAAATATTAAAACATCTTGTTAGCTAGTTTACTTTCACAGGTAACACGAAGACTGAATTAAAGGATGTTGTTGAGATGTAATATAATCTTATGGCTCTGAATCCAAGACAACAATTTTTTATTTTTTATTAAAATGAAAATATTAACATTTTCTTTTAATTTGATTTCTTCATCTAGATAAATGGTTTTAACTGTTAATAAAATTTACCATTGATTGTTTTATCAAAAGAGTATTTATATATTTAATAACGCTCAACTATATGCATTGGTCCTTATACAGCAGATCACACGAAGATTTCGGAGCACTTTGTTTGTTCCCATTTCAGTTCTGTTTCCCCGTGGAAACTTTTTTTAAAAAAAATTATTTTATTTCTATTTTACACTCTTGAGAGATAATACATTTGGTGCTGTCAGTGAGGGCTCTATTATGGAAAAAAACAAAAACAAATTTCGCACGTACAATTTAAACGAACGCCTATTTTAGTTATAATCAAAAGGTAACTATCACATGGTTTTAAATGCTTGCAATCAGGGCCGTCTTAACGCATAGGCCCGTTGGGCATTTGCCCGGGGGCCAACGAGCATAGGGGCCCCATGGGAATATTTTATTTATATATATATTATGCATATTTATTTTTTTATTCCTGCGGGGAAGGGGCCCAACACTATTTTGCCCGGGGGCCCAAACTGGTGTAAAGACGGCTCTGCTTGCAATTCAAAATTGATTGTGTTGGTGTAACAGGGCAAATAAAAATGCATTGTAAAATTCAAAATTTACTGGTGATATGTGTTAACTATAAATTATAAATGTTTTAAATATTAAATTTTATCATTAATAGTGAATAATTTTAGAAAATATATTTCACTATCTGACGTGGATTATCATTATTTTCACAGAGATTATCTCTTTCACTTATTGTTTGCAATATTATTTTATTTTCATTACCAATTTATGTGTTTTTATTATTTTTTTATTTTTACAACAGCCCATCTCATGGGAAAAATAAATATTTTCTTCCCACCACAATTTCAGAAATTCAACAATTTAACGACAATAAAATTGAATTATGAATGGTTATCTGAAGATTTGTTGAAACACTGGAGTGAAGAATGTCCATCTATTGCAGTCATCAAGCTTTGGATCCCAGAAATAGGTATTTTTTTATGTTTCCCTTAACTTGTTGAACATATACTCGTAAATTCTATCTACCCCATAAGCATTGTCATTATATGGCGGAAATCAATTCATAAAACTATACGGGTCTTTTTATATGGACGAATTTCATAAAAATTTAATTAAAGATACGAGTCAAAATGAAAATGTAGATATATCGAGAAGGAAGTATCTTATCAGCTATTTTTTTAATTATTCGTTAACATAAGACAGCTTATTAGACTTGAACAAGGTAAAAAGGTTTCGTAATTTAACTATTTTGAGAACATAGTGAATCGACTTTATTTATGCTGTAAAACATTGTTCCGCTAAAATTTAATCTAAAAAAAGAACATTAATCATTGAGCTATCAGTTTTTCCGGTTTTAGAAATGACAAAGCCTATTGATCAAAAATGTGTTGTTTTAGAAAATAAGACTTTCAATAGACTTTCTGTCACGTGAAAATCACGAGGTTGAGAGCAGAGAAAAAGATCACGTTAGAGGTGCGTGGTAGAAGGTTAGAAAAGGAGAGAGAGAGAGAGAGAGTGTGTGTGTGTGTGTGTGTGAGAGAGAGAGAGAGAGAGAGACAAAATGCCTGAAAACTGTTAGTAATTGGGTTGACCTTGTGAATTCTGAAGTTTATTGTTGAATATTGTGATTTGTGTAATTCTAGGACATTTCAATATTAAAGTTTATTTTCTTAAAATGAATTGTTTCAAGGAATTACTGTACGAGAGATGGTATCATTTGATAACGCCTACAAACACACATAATAGAGATGTGTGACACTT